>JAANIA010000071.1:2235509-2284427 GCA_017607525.1 Pseudoatta argentina
AAATGTCGGGCTTAGCGGACATCCTTGTCTAAGACCTTTTTCAGCCCAAAACTCCGACTTTCTATTACTTTCACTGTATTCCTTGTTTCTTTATACGGATCCATAACTCGGAATCTGAGGTTGTTCTCTATCTGCATCTTTCTTATCATTTCATTTAGCAGCTTCCTGTCCACATTATCGAATGCAGCTTTCAGATCCGCGAAAAAGGCAAACATCTTTCCTCCTTTTTTGCTCAATTCCCTGTTAACTACGTGATTTACTATGTAGACTGCATTCATCGTTCCTCTTCCTTTTCTGAATTCATACTGTCCTTTCTTCAGCTTTTCCTCCGCTTCTTTTTCAAGTCTTCTGTTTAGGATAGTCGTGTAAATTTTATATGTCTCCATCTCTGTGTCCATTAATGTAATTCCTCTATAGTTTTTAATTTCTTCTTTATCTCCCCTTTTATAAATAAGACAGATTAAGCCTTTGTTCCAAACTAATGGTATTCCTTCCCCTTTCCATACTCTATTAATCATTTTCCAGAATTCTTCTCCGATTTCTTTGGACATAAACCTTCATACCTCATTCTTTATCTCGTCTTCTCCCGGAGTCTTTGCTTTTTTTAATTTTCTCAACACCTCTATTAATTCTTCTTTTGCAATTTCTTCTACTTCTTCTCTTCCTGTCTTTTCCTCTTCGCTTTCCTCACTTTCCTCACTTTCCTCACTTACTCAGAGTCGTTTTCTCCCGCGTGCCCCCTAGCAGCTCCATAAAATGATCCCTCCATCTATATATCCTTGCTTAGCCCCTCTGATTTCTTCTTCCTGTACTTGTTTATATTTCCATGCTTCTTTCTCACTTCTTATATTTTTTATCTTTTCTTCTGCTTTCTTATGCTTCTTCTGTGCTTCACACCATTCTTTATAATTCCTCCTTTTTATCACATAATTTTCTCTGCTAATTCTTCCTTTCTTCTCAGTTTTTTTCTTAACTTTCTTTTCATACTTCTCCATTCTTTATTATACCAATCTTTCTTTCCTAATTTCCATGGGAGTATTTTATTTTTATCTTTCTTAATCGCACTTTTAATCTTTTCTTTTATCTCCATCCAAATGTCCTCCGTATCCTCCCGTGTGCTCCTCCATTCTTTACTCTTCTCCTGATAGCTTTTTATCCCCTCTTCCGTCCAGTCACTTCTCTCTATTTCCACTTCCGTCTTTCTTATCTTTTTTCTCCATTATTTTTGGTTCCCGCAGCTCTACCTCTAATGGGATGTGATCTGACTCTGTTCTGTTGCCTTCTCCTACTCTTTTGATTTCTTCGCATGCTCCATCATTTCCTATCACATAGTCTATGACCGAAAATCCTCTCTCCCCTATATAAGTCCATCCCTCCCTCTTCTTCGAAGCTTCCATTCAGTATCGCCCATCTTCTCTCTTCTATCCTTCCTATTACTCTACGGCCCTCTTTGTTTATTATTTTATCTATTGATGTCCTGTTCTTGTTTCTCTTCTCATTTTTTTCCTCTATTATTTTTTCCTCCTAGGTACCACCTAAGTCCTCTTTCACTACCTTGCATTCAAATCTCCTCCTATTATTAAATATTCTTCCTCTTCTTGAATATGTTCCATCAACCTTCCCATTGTTTTTTCTACCTCTTAACTATACACTGTTATTATTCTCCATTTATGTCCATTATAGACCATTTCACATTCCATCGCTGCTTCACTTATTTCTCTAACTTCTATATTCTTTATTTTCTTGCTCACTGCAGTGATTATCCCATCTTTTGCTCTTCCTTTTTTATGTTCCTTCTTTGCCGACACATAGTTCCACTCATAGTCTTTCGGCAATCTAATTTTAATTTCCTACCTTTCTTCGTCTATCCATGTCTCCACTAATCTCACGATGTTAAATTCTTCCAGATATTCCCACGTTTTTTCACATTTATTAGACAGTCCCGCAATATTCCAAAAACAAATTCTTAATTCCTCTTTTTGCCACTTCCTCGCCATCCTTTTCCTTTTTTCATTCTCTTCTTTCTCCTCTGTCTTCTTCTATTCTCTCTCTCTCTCTCATTCCAGCGTAGCCACTTATCTTTCACAAAAATCTTACCATAGCTTACCTTCACATTGTTTCCTTTCTCTTTCTCCTCTTTAGCTTTTTCCTTCAACTGCTTTTGCATTTCTCTCTCTTTTCTTGTTAGATCATTATCTATAATATAAATATCCCTGCACTTATATCTTAACTCTTTCTTTCTTTCTTGTCATAACTTCTCTTTTTTCTTCCCAGCTATCTAATTCAGCTATTATGGTGCACTTATTTTCCCTATCTTGTACCTTATACGCCTTTCTTACTTTCACCTCTACCCTCAAATTTTCTTTGACGAATTCTACAACCTGCTGTTCCAACCTGCTGTTTCTTGTTTCCGCCCCATTTGTTTATGCCTCTGATTACTATGTTGTTTCTCCGTCTTCCTCTATCCTTCTTTTCGTTCTCCCATTCTAGTTTTTCTATTCTTCTTTCCAGTTTTCTCCTTTCTATGTTGTGTTCTTTATCTTTTCTTCTTCTTCCTTCCATCTCCAGCTTTCCTTCTTTCCATTCCTTCCTCATTTGTTCGATTTGTCCCATCATGTTTTCATTCATCTTTTCCAACCGTTTGAAAATATTTTCCTCCATCTTCTTCATCATAGGTTCCTCTCCTTTATCATAGGTTCCTTTTTTCCTGTCATGTATCTCTGCATGTTTTCTTCCTTAGGTTTGTTTTTACTGCCTGTCGGTCTTCCTACCATTGGTGCCACCTGACGGCTGCTGCCGTGGACTCTTCGCTTTTCCTCCTTCTCCAGATTAGTCTATCTTCCGCCTAACCTAGCGGCTTTCCCGAACCTGCTCAGATCTTTTATTCCTTCAGATTCTTTTTTTCTATACTCGCCTTCTTTTCCCGACCTTTTCTCACCTTTTTACTTTCTGATCCACTTATTATTTTTTTCTTTCTCTTTCTGTTTTTCACTATTTCTGTTACTATTCCCTCTGTTAACATACATACGTCATCACGCTCTCTATTCCTAACCGGAAGTCCATATGTTCCCTTAGTACAAAAATTGTTTATTTTTTTCTCATAGAGTTCTAAAAATTATATCACAAAATTTTTTGTCTTATTAAATTATGAGTCTATCATATACTACAAAACGGAAATTAGCATTAGGTACTTTCCATTTGATGACACAAGTAGACACAAACATCATTCTATCTTTCGTGACAGAGAGTATCAAAAATAGAACAATTGCATTGACTTGTATTACTGAATTGAAAGCACCCATTGATTTTCAAATGTACTGCTATTTTCATTTGTACTAGAAAAGAAATGGTAAATATTGAAGCTTGCTTTATATAGAAAAAGAGCATATAATAATACGGTATATATTAAAAAATATACATATATATACATATATGTATAATGTGTCGAAGTAATACTATTTTTCTTGAATTAAGCAACGATAATGTAATCAATGAGAGAATTGGTTGGATTAAAGTTTTTAAACCAAAACAGTGAACTATAATTAAAACTTGCACAATAGTATTTAATAAAATAATCTTGAAAATGTATGTTAAAATCAAGCTTGTCAGAGAATGTGTATATTAAAGCAGATATTTACTTAAATTACAATAATAAGCATAAGTATAAATTATTTATATACAGTATTTATTTGATTAGCTTAAGTTTATCTGGTACAACGGTAAGAAGATCTGGATCAGCAATCATCACGAATGGCCGGAGTAGTGCTAGCACAATTGGACAAGACGGAAGTAGGATATCTGCGGCAAGTAAAAATCAATTGGAGCCTAGTCCACACGAACTACCAGTTAAAGATACTGATCGTGCTATCGACGTAACTAGTGTTAAATGTGAGTATACCAAAATTATTATTAAACGCACAGTATTATAATTATTCCTCCATTACTAAAAAAACCTAAATCTACAAAATAATAAGCATCGAAATACAATTTTCGGGTATTCTTCCGAATGAGACATGAAATGAGACATCTTCTGATTGAAACTTTACAGATAATATTGTTTTACATATAGTGATTATTTATGAGGATTCCATTTTTGGGTTTTCTATATTTAAAAGGTAAAAAATAATTTAAAAAATTATGACGATGTGCCAAATGTGGGCATGACCTCTCCGATTACTTTTACCTTGACATATGTTGTCGAAGTCGGTGACTTTCAAGAAATTTTAGTTGTCGCTCGTTATTTGTTAAAAGTTATTAACAAAAAAAGTTTAAGAAATAATATTTTATTTCTGCTTTTATAATATTAAGAATTACTTCACACTTCCCTGCATAAAGGCCTTGGACTTCCACACAAAGCGAGGTTCATCTATTTCCTGTCTGCCTAGAATTTTCTCTATGTAGAGCAGGAGATGGTGTGGACCTCACTTCGCATGGAAAATCGAACGCTCCTTGGCAGAGGGGGAGGTGGGGTAGGCCTCACTTCGCGTGGAAAGTTTAACTCCCTTATGTAAGAAGGGAGATTGAAGAGTAAATAGGACTATTCAACAATAGAAAGACTACTATTAAGTAGTCCCTAATATTGTATATAACAGAAAGATATTATTTTTTAACATTCTTTGTTAATAACTTTTTCTTTGTTAATAACTTTTTAACAGATAACTAGCAATAGCTAAAACCTTTGACTTGGTGTTATAACCTTGAACATATATCAACATCAGAATGGTCGGAAAGATCTTCCCCAATCGGCATAATAGCCCTCAAATCTTTTGTCGGCACTAATAGGATTAATCATGACTTGGTCAAATTCCTTATAAATGTTCTAGGTTAGGTTTAGTTTTAATTATTAAATATATCTGATGTTGTCACTAATGTATTTATGTATGGAATTATTTTTATAAATTTCGTCTTTTAATTTTTTTATTATTTAAAATATAGAAAACCCGAAGATAGGATTTTTATCAATAATTGCTATACAGGGTGTCCCAGAATGCCGCCAAATATTTCGTGTGCTGGTAGAGTGACCTAAACTGAATCAAAAAGTTCTCTTCCATTTTGCAATTTTTGCAATAGTTAACAAGATATATTAATTACTAAAAATCGCTGAATATTGATTTTAAATAATTTTTTACTCAAATACTATCAATTTTACAAAAAAACAGCAAGACAGAAATTATTTATTTTCTTCTTAGAATTCTGAGAATTTTTTCAGAATTTTTTAATACTGTATTTTCTCATGTTAATAAAAAAAGCTGCCAATATATAAGAAAATGCAGTACTAAAAAGTTGATAAAAAATTCTGCAAAGATTCTTGGAGTTTTATGAAAAGAAAGTAAATACTTTTTGTCTTGTTGTTTTTCTATAAAGTTGACTAGTACTTGTAAAAAATTATTTTAAAACCAATATTCGGCTATCTTTAAAAATTTAATATCTTGTTAACTATAGCGAAAATTGCAAAATAAAAGTAAAAAACTTTTTGAACTTTTTGACTCTCAGTTTAGTCCATTCTACCAGCGCGAAATATTTGGTGGTCATTCTGGGACACTCTGTATATTGTAACAATACTACCTGTAAAGTTTCACCTCAGTTGGAAGAGCGTTTCATTCGGAAGTTCCCAATTTTCTTTCCAATTTGAGATTTATATAATTGCAAATGTATTTATACAGAGTGTGATGGTCTGCACAATTGTCAGACATTTCCGACAATTAAAAGAAAAGGTCGGAAGGTGAATATTCATTTATTTCATGCAGATAACACATACGTCAAAAGTTAAAAAAATTTTTAATGAAAAAATCAAAATCATGAATTTTTTAAATAGTATATAATTTTTTTCTATAATATAACATTATAAGGGTCTTCAAGATGAATTCAACGCACTATCGAGAATGTGTGTAAAGTTGGCACTTCATCTTTTGACATCCGCAATAATTCTATAGTTTTTGATAGGTTTTAGAAATAGTTCTGTTGATTTAGCTAGTGTTAAAAAAAGCCAGTTCTCAGATTAAAAAATTATTTTAAAATAATTTAAAAATTATTTAAAAATACGTAAAGACTGTAACTCTGAACAAAACCTATAGAAAGCGTCGGAACTATTGTAGAACTCGGAAAATGCCAAAAAGTTGACTGAAACTGGCTATTAAGAGATACTTCACTCTTGACGTGCGATGTTAGAGCGCGGGTTTAATTATTATTTAAAAATACTTAGAGGACGGAATTATTTCTAAAATCTATCAAGAACTACAGAACCATTATAAGTGCCAATGGAACTTGTGTCAAAACTTGCGGTGCCAAAAGATGAGATATCAACTTCATACACGTTTATTGAGAATGTCACTTTCATTAATGTTTTATTGATATTTAATATCAAATATTATTCGCAGCATTATTTGTAACAGCAGTATTTACAGCTCTGAAATGTACACAAAAAGGTTTTCTACCCTATAATGTACGAGTTCAAAATTATCTTACGAGATATCTTTAGAAATCGTGTTATAAGCAGAGGATTTGTTTTTTGTGGCTGAACCCGTGTACACTTTTGGAACTTAAAGTGAGATAGGTATATGTTTAATATTAAGTGAAAGCGAGAAAGAGAGTTCTAGTGCAGGACTGTCAATAAAAGTAACATTCTCGATAGTGCATTGAATTCGCCTTGAAAATTCCTACATATTATAGAAAAAAATTATATGGTGTCATTTAAAAAATTCAAGATAATCTTGATTGAAAAAAAAACTATTTCTTTTATCTCGCATGTTGTAGTCTGCATGAAATGATAAATATTTAGTTTTCAACTTTTTCTTTTAAGGAGATCCTAAAAAGTCGCCTGTATTACTGACTAAACCATATAAATTTTGTATAACAATTACTTTTTTCCTTTTTTCAAATTCGAAAATCCTTTTCCAGGACTAACGTATACACATTAATATGTATATATGAAGTGAAGTTTATGCTGAGAATGTAAAAAAATTTCAAAATTAATCTTTACTATTTCTTAGTTCAATATGTCTAGAACTGTCATATCGTGACAATATTTGCTTCGTATAAAAACCGTGCAATCTGTACTTCCACAGACTAACAGTTTGCATGAAAAAACAACGTGGATTTTTTAAAATTGAACTTAGACGTCTAATTAAAAACGTTATTGTTATACGAAAAATGTGTAGGTATGGCATGCGTGAGTGAGATATTGATGTAATAGTATATAATGTGTCAGTGACACGTAAATCATCTGTGTACGAGGCATGTCCAGAAAGTAAGTGTACTGAATTTTTGTAGGTTGCAAAAATTTTTATTTGAACCAAAACATGATCTGGTTACATTAGTACATATGTAAGCTATTTTTCGACATAGTCACCATTCCTCTCAATGCAGGTGGTGAACCGGGGTATTAATTTTTTGTTGCCTTCCTCGAAATAGTTTCCCGCCAACCCCTTCGTCCACTTCTCCACCTCCCCCTTCACCTCCTCGTCGGTTGAAAACTTTTTTCCACCCAAGTTTCATCTCCAGTAACGATGGAACGGAGAAATTCATCTCCATGGAGTTTGTAGCGTCTCAAAAACTCTTGCCCGGCCTCCACTCGATTCAACTTGTGTTGGTCTGTCAGCTGTTTTGGGACCCACCTCGCGGATAGTTTCCGATATCCGAGGGTTTCTGTGATGGTTTCATGTAGCAGAGATCTGGAGATTTGTGGAAACATCGCAGAAAGTTCATCCACAGTCAATCTGCGATCGTCACGGAGCGCATTTTCGATTTTTTCCACAATGTCGTCAGTCAGAATTGAAGGTCTTCCGCTTCTCTGATCATCATGCACAGACGTACGACCGTTTTTAAACTCGCGACACCACTTGAACACACTCGTACGATTCATACCTTTATCACCATATGCAGTTTTTACCTCATTATAAACCTCAACCGGAGTTTTTCCCTTCCAAATGAGATAACGGATGACGCTGCGTATTTCGCACTTGGCGGGAGATTGGATTGACATTTTTCACGAAACCTCTTGTCGCGTCGACAGTTTTCAACGTAATGACCTCGGACCGGTCTCGTTGCGGAGGGGAGGAATCAGGCTACACGGCAATGTAGCCAACATGTCGAAAAAAATCCCTCCGGCCGTGAGAGCCGCAGTACACTTACTTTCTGGACATGCCTCGTATGTTCTACTTATACTATGACCAATCGTTTTTAAGATCCCCTTAACTATTGGAAGTGTCTAAAAAAATCATGTAGACCATTACGTTAAACACCTTGTATGTAATCATTATCCATTGATGAATACATCTATGTTATATAGTCGATATCTAACATTATACATATATCTAACATTTTTATTCTTGCAGTAGGCATGGATAAAATAGGTAATTAAAAAAGATATCTACTAATGATATAATTTCGTTGTATCCAAAAAGAAATTTCTTACAATGAAAAATAAAATGATCGTGGCCACACTATATATCGATACATTTCTCTTTAACATTTACTACATGTGAAGTAGTATTTTTCGATTTAATGGATTTTAACTCAGCGTTGGATAGTGCAGCGTATAATCCTTTGCCAACTCTAAAGTCTGACCTTTGTGTAATAAAAAATCTGCCATTTGTTTGAAATCGGATATACTAGAGCCTATTAAGGTTTGTTTGCTATTTTTTCATTGTCAATGTATCTAACTTGGTTGATATCTAATACATCAATATATTAAGCATCTGTCGGTCGGCCTAATGCTTTTAATGCTTTTGTACACTTCAACCTATCATTTACGATTTGCTTTAATAGTACTCGATTTTTCTTATGTTGATTCTACAATGAGTTTGTAATCGAAAATCTTAGGTTGCCGTCACATGCGGCGTAACTTGCGTCAACCAATGAAATCATATCAAATTGTATCAGATATTATGCTTTTGTTACATCCTGAGGTCCGACCGGCGGTAATCAATACCTGGACAAACCTAGAACTAATAGTGGGTGCAAATTGTACTTGCCATACGATGATTGTTTGCGGATCTTTTCAGCGGCTCCGCGGTGCTACGATCCGTGGTACGCTACGTGCGGGTTGGTCGGGATCTTGGTTGGTCGAGTCCGTCGTTGGTGAGAGGGATTGGTCCAATGCTGGCCGCCGTTCATTCGCGCGTCCACTTGGCGAGTTTAAGTAAGGAGCGATTTCCTGTGATGTATGCCGATTACGTAGGGAAGGTTTCGTTGAGAAAAGTCACACTCGCGTATTTGTATTTGCTCAGAAAACAACTTATATATTTTACTGTTATTAAGTTGCACTAATTACATGACTAAATTTATACTACTGTTAATATCTAACGTGATTAAAATTGACAAAGTCGAATAGAGTTACTTATATAATTAGATGAAGTTGCTTATGCGAATAGAAATGGAAGATTCAAGTTGAATTAGGAATTTGAGTTAGAGATAGAGTCGGTCCGAACTTCGACCACGAGAGTAAAAACTAGTTGAGGACTTGGTCTTAACTACTACTAACTCGGTTATCCCGAGGGCATTTTCGAAGGATCCCCTCCCACGCTGGTGGGGCGCTAGTGGTGGGGAAGGCGTCAGGAACGGTCTAGGCGGTTTTCGTGCCCTGTCGGTTTATTGAGATAAAGAAAATTTGTGATTCGCCTGGGGATATTTCTGGACAAGTTTTATATGTACCGTGGACGTGACACCTCCCCCCCTAGGAATAAAATATTGGACCGCGTCCAATATTTTATTGAGTATAAGTAGGTTTACATGGATTCTTAATCTGCTATGATTATTTTATTACTTGTTTCGACTCAATCATTCTCGTTCTTTTCTCTCTTATTTAACAGTGCACGTAATTCACTGAACTGTACAGGTTTTTCACTTGTGTTCTCATTTGGCACTGGAGCGGTGGGAGAGGGGTGTCGAGCTTCTGGCGTAGGAAAGTTTTGGGGGGGGGGGCACTTCGTTATAGTGAGAGGGAGAGTTTCCTGCTCCCGTTGATTCTTGCTGACGTCCTTTCCAGGAGGCTCGGCTAAATGAAGTAATAGATGTGTGATGGAACTCCAGATGGCTCCGAGTAGATGGAGGCTCCACCCGTACGCCGAGTGAAGCGCATATCCGTGGATTATTGTGTCGATAATTAATTGTGCAAGTTTAATTATTAGGAAAATTGCCATTACGCCTGCGCTTGCTGAGCCAAAGGTGATGAAGCCCTGCCATAGGCGTGCTCCCGCGCTTTCAGCGATCTTCTCGAGAGATTTTTCATCGAAGAGATTCATCATCGCTATACTTCCTGAGGGGATGCTTTGCCCCATTGCTCCGCGCGCTAGAATGTTTAGCATTTGTGGTTTTTCTACGGGAAACATTATATGGTTGCGCAAGCGATCCAGGTCTTCGTTAGAATAAATTCCGCTGGTGGCGAGTGCCGATGGGCTGACGTATTTCCAAGCGGGTCGTGTCAGCGGCTGGATGGTAGGTGGGGATAGAGACTCCACGGGGCGCGGCATCAAGCGGAACCAAGTCCCGTATATTTTGTACATTGCCGGCAGAACCTCACTGCAATCCCTTGGTGTCCCGGCGTGTGTTATTATTCTAGATCCGGGTAATAGGAAAACGGATCTATTATCGTGGGTCACTGGTAGCTCCGCGAAACAGCTTTCCACGTGACGAATCCTACACTCCACGGGTATACACTTGATTATATGTATGGCTTCCCCGGCCGTTACAGCGGTGTATCCGGGGGCCTTCATGATCCGATAGGCCATCTCGTCCGGTGCGATGCTGGATAATGTAAGTGCATTCTGGAGGATTTGTCTTTCCAGAGCGCACTTTTGCTCCAGAATATCTCGATAGAGATACGTTAATTGAGTTTTAATGTGTTTTTCCACATATATAAATTTAGAATTTACATATGCGAAGATGTCCAAATTGTCTACGGAGATCCTTGATCGCACTCTGAACGTCCGGTCGCGCTGCGTCTCCAAAATAAAAAGCTTAGGATGCTCTGTTTGGCTTAAGGTATAGCCGCAAAGACTAATTTCAGTTGTTTTGGTGAGCGCGAAGGTAGTTTCCTTCGTTGTGACCGTATAGACTGTAGGCGCGGTTTGATTAGTTCTGGGGGTCAATTTACTGGCTTTTCCTTCGTATAGAACGTCGTAATGGCTAAAATGGCAGTTATCAGGAGGTACGGTAGACCAAAATGTTTCTCCTCCGTCCATGTCCAGGCAGGTTCCAGTCGCAACTTTGCAATGCAATCCGGAGGGCAGGACAATCTCATCCGAGCTGCGGCGTATAGAGGCTTCAAAATCTCTAAGAGTGATTCTGACTGTCGCCTGTACAACCACGCTATCCCATGTTCCATATGGATCGCTATATTGAGTCCCTGAGCAACGGCCATCCACGGCAGCATGTCCAGCGAGCGTGATACTCCTGGAGGAGGTGCTATTTGATTTGAGTCCCACGATATATCCCTCTCTACCTCCCAGGTCCATGGATCTGGTTTCGTGGATCCGTTTACAATTGTCGGCTGTCATCTCATGGAGATAGGCTCTTCTTCCGCCATGGACTATAGATACGTGGGAGTGCATGCCGCAATAAAATATTGTGCGGTCCACCTCGACCTTGCATTGAATTACCCGTGTTTTATCGAAGTCAGAGAGCTGTAATAGTTGGACGTAGACGCCTGTTGCGATTGGTTCGATGTCCTCGACTTCGCAGTTCCCGATGTCCAAGAGAGAGAGCGTCGTAATATTGAGATCTTTGCCGCCGCAGTCGTAGCCTATCAGGCCGCGCGACGATGGCGCGAGGGATAAAAGCGCGGCAACGAGAGAGAGAACTCTTCTGTCCATCTTAGCGCGAGTTGAGCTCGAAACTGGTGGTCGCATGAATCACGGAGTACTAGCTGCGGCCGCTGGGTCCAGGGTGGGGGGCATCGTCATCCAGTAGGTGCGCCCCTCGTTCTCCGATGTATCGCAGTTTCTTCAGCTTATCGCAATGCACTATACGAGTCCTATTCTTACTTACTGCTAACTTAACATTATTATTCTTAAGAACTTCGAGGATTTCATACGGTCCTCTATATTGGTCGGCAAACTTTCCTTTTATCGGCTCCGCTAACAAATATACCTGATTGCCACGCTGGAATGTTTGCGGGTTACATTTTTTATCGTAGTACCGTTTAGATCTTTGTTTCGCTTGGCAAAGGTTTTCCTTTGCTGCGTCTTGTGAGTCGCGGAGTCGGTCGAATAGTGAAGTCAGGTAGTCAGTATATGTTTTGCTCAAATCATTTGGCAAAACTGGATCACTTGTTGGAATTCTGGCTGTTTTGCCGAATACCAGCTCGTGTGGTGAAAATTTAGTGCTTTCATGCACACTCGTATTATATGAGAATGTCGCTAACTTCAATAATTCGTCCCACTCCCGCTCTTTGTCTACGTACTGTTTCAGGTACTCCCACAACACATGGTGGCTTCTTTCTACCGAACCATTTGATTGTGGGTGGTACGCAGTTGTTTTACATTGTTTAATCCTAAATTTTCTCGCGATCGCGCGCATGAGAGCACTCAGAAAATTCGTGCCTTGGTCCGTGAGGAGTGCCTTAGGGGCGCCGTAGACGCAGATGATTTCGTTTACGAACGCGTTTGCCACATCGATGGCGGTTATTTGTCTAAGCGGTATCGCAAGGGAGTATTTAGATAAAAGGTCTTGTACCGTTAAAATATACACGTTGCCACTCCGGGTTTCAGGTAGCGGGCCCATGATATCCATAGATATTTTCTCGAAAGCTACGGCCGGAGTGTCGGTTAGGATCATCGGCTGACGTGTTTTTACACGCACGAGTTTTTTTCTCTGGCAGTCCCTACAGCCCTGTACATAGGCTTGTATGTCCGCTTTCATATTTGGCCAGTAGTAACGATATTTTATACGCCAGTACGTTTTGGTAATGCCTTTATGTCCGCCCGCTGCGGAGTCGTGGTATTCTCTGAGAATTCGCAAGCGATCGCTAATCGGGGGAATCGAGATCTCGTTGGTACATATTGCTATCTTAACGCCGTGGTTATTAAATGTTTCGTCTATTATATCTCTTGTTTTTGTCCATGACACTCTATCTATATCGCTTTTACATATTGAGACCGATGTTAAACCGATCTCGTCGATAACGCTTAATAACGCAGAGATTGCGTCGATTATGGTTTGACGAGTTATCAATTCAGATGTACGTTCCTTAATTATTAATACGATAATGTAACGATTCTTATCATTGATGACCTTAGCGCGCCCGGGGACGGCGTTCTCGATTCGCGGAAGGCGTCCTTGTTCCGCGAGTATGCGTGCTCCTAGGTCACAAGGTTCGCCGGTTTGTGTAGTAAAAATTATTAAACTATCTTTTCGCGTAATAAAACTATCGCGTACTTCCCGCACGTTGAATCGTTGGTGAGGGGCATTGGGTGTATGGCATAAGGGGGGGTCGTTATCTTCGCTACTCTCGTCTGAGTCTGTGTCGCTTTCGCTTAGAGTATCGTCGTTTGCAGGAGAGAACTCGTCCTCCGGAATATCGTGGCTTTGTTCGGGAAGGTTATTTTTTGTATGTGTCGTGGATGCAGGTATCGGATCTGAGGAACGGTTATGCTGGGTCGGATTTTCGTTCCGTGCAAGCGGAAACAAGGGTTTATGGTTGTTGGTTTTTGTGATTGCGTTTTTGTCAGTCGACGCGACGGCTGGATTTCTCGACAAGGCGTCGGCATTCAAGTTCATTTTTCCTGCCTTGTAACGAATTTTATACTCATATTCGGCGAGTTTGAGTCGCCAACGAGCGAGTCTTGATGTAGGATCTTTCACAGAGTCTAGCCAGACTAACGGCTTATGATCGGTCACGAGGGTAAATTTATGCCCGTAAAGATAGGGTCGGAAGTAATTTACACTATAGACTATAGCTAACAGTTCCTTCTCAATCGTGGAATAGTTTTGTTCCGCAGAATTTAAGAGCCGCGAGGTGTACGCAATGGGTCGATCTTTGCCTATTTCACCCTGGCTGAGGATGCCTCCAATGGCGTATTTCGACGCGTCAGTGGTTACCACGAATGGTAGTGTAAAATCAGGATATTGGAGGAGAGGTTCTTTACATAATGAAATTTTCAGTGTTACAAACGCTTGTTCCTGCGTGTCGGACCATCGAAATTCCGCATCTTTCTTGAGTAGTTCAGTTAACGGTCGGGCTGTTTTGGAAAAACCGGGCAGGAACCGTCGATAGTATCCGGCTAGGCCCAGGAATTGCTTTATGGCTTTCGGATTTTCGGGTCTAGGAAAGTTTTCGACGGCCGTTATTTTTTGCGGGTCTGGCCTGACGCCGTCCGTGCCTATTATATGTCCCAAATAAGTGACTTCCTTACGCAGGAATTCACATTTGTCAGGCTGGAGTTTAAGATTCGCTTTGCGCAGTCTATCGGCTAATTTATTAAACTTAAGTTCGTGTTCGGATAATGAGCTAGCGTAGAGGACTATGTCGTCTAAATAGACAAACAGTTCGATTCCCTGTAAGCCCGACAAAACCTGGTCCATGAGTCGTTGAAACGTCGCCGGCGCATTTTTTAAACCGAACGGCATGCGTTTGAAATGATAATGCCCATAGGGCGTAGTGAAAGCCGTTTTTTGCGCGTCCGACTCATGCATCGGTATTTGATGGAAACCTGAAGCCAGGTCGAAAACGCTAAAGTATTTAGCGCTTCCGAGCTGGTCGAGTATCTCTGTGATGTTCGGGAGCGGGTATGCGTCGCCGATGGTTTTCTCATTTAGGGCGCGAAAATCAATTACCATTCGCCATCTCTTATTCCCTAAAGAGTCGGGCTTTTTGGGGACCACCCAGAGGGGGGAGTTATAGGGAGAGTTAGAAGGAGAAACAATATCGTTATCTAGGAGAGTTTTCACTTGTTTATTTATCTCTTCCCTGTGAATCGGGGGGTAACGATATTGTTTTGTATGAATAGGTTGGTCATCGGTGGTAACGATTCTGTGTTGCACCGCGTTTGTGTAACCGAGCTTGTCGCCCGGAATTTGGAATAAGTCGCTATATTTGTTTATTAGTTTTTCGACATGGTTTGCTTCATCGCGATTTAAGTGGTCTAGTCTCAGAAGTTTACTTATTTGTATCTCTCGAGGCGACCTAAGTTCGTTCTCGAGAGACACAGGAGCTACCTGACTCGTTTTTATGTGTATTCCGTTACACGAAGTTTCGAGTTCTAAAGGCGAGACGTTAGGCGCATTTTTTGCTACGATATCGGGATTACGTCGGGAAATGAATTCTATTTCTTCCAACTGAACCACGGGTATTTCTATTTCCCGATCGTTTTCACTTGCGTTGATTATTCCAATGAACGCTTTTCCACCACGATTCGTGACGATCGCGTCTCCTAAGTAGACGTTGTCACCGAGATTGATCCGCGGCACGTATCCTTCCGCTAAGGTCGGATTTTCGATGCGGATAGGTATGGTAATGCGAGACCTCGACGGAATAGTTACCGTGTCGCGTCGCGAGAACGGTATCACCGTATTTTGCCAAGAGATCGATCGCTTTACGAAGTCTATTTTTGTAGCGTCCCGCAAGAAGTCTGATCCTAGGATTCCTTCTTGTGTGATCGGGAAATTGTCTGCTACAATCTGCAAGGTTACCGGATATCCCATAATATGGACATTAGAATAACCGAGAGTTTTGATATTACCTTCAGTTATTCCGCTAAGCAATAGTATCTGATCCGTTTTGATTGGTATTTCGGGACGCAAATTACGTTTCTTAATGATGTTCGGCGCGGCACCTGTGTCGATCATAAACTCGACGTCGTGTTGCAGGCCATCGACAGAGATACAGATAGTTGGCGCGTGGGAGAAAGCGTGGGGGTTTAAGACTGCGATTCGACCTCTGTCGCTTCGGTCGATTGTGTTTCGATCGCTCTTATCGGACGTTGCTGTTCTCGCGGGTTTGCCGCCCGAGGTTCGTCCGCTCGCCTCGGGGGGTCTGTGAAGTTTCCCGGCCTAACGCGGGAGTTGTTGTAGTCGCGTTTCCAACATTCCTCTATTTCGTGTCCCGCGTTTTTGCAATAACGGCACCATTTGCCGGGACGGGCATCGGTGTAGCGATCCGTGGGCATGTTGTTGTTGACGCGATTCTCGCGGCTTCGGTATGGTTCGGGAGGGCGTGTGTTCCTGACATGTGGATAATTTAGGTTTCTTGGATTGCCGAAATTTCCTCGCGTTTCTTCTGACCGGTATCTAGGAGGAGGCTCGTCGCGTCGCGGGGTTGAGTGGGCGAGGGGGCGTTGAATCAGGTTTGCAGGGGGTAGTCGTTGGAGTGTGCTTCCATATGTATTTCGAGGGTCGTATCGCTGCTTGTCGAGTTCCTCCCTTTTCGCGAGGGACTTGGCCGCGGAAAACGCTTCGAATGGGTTTTCGCGGTGCTCTGACGTCATTTGTAATCGGTATTGGAGGGGGAGACCGTCGCAAAACGATCTTGCGGTGAGTGTATCTATCTCGGCTACCGTTCGATGATGTAGGGTTCCTCTCGTACGACGTTCGGCGTCAAGGATTGCGGTACGCAGGTCCTTCACTCGGCTGATATAATCTAGTATGTGTTCATTTCTTTGGATATACGACATACTTAATTCGCCGCGGTATTGGTCGATTGAATTAGGTGACCCGAAGGTCCCGTTCAGGAGGTCTATCAATTGTGTTATTGTATCGCATGGCTCGTCCTCCACCGCGTAATAAGCGCGCCCTTTCAATTTATTTACGAGTATTTTTGTTAAGTTTCTCTCGGAGGAGGGAGGGACGGTTTCTTTAGCACGGCGGCAAGCTCGAATGAATTGCGATAAGGGAATATTGTATCCGTCGAAGGAGGGAACGCACTCCGTGGCTTCCCGAAACGAAACTTTTGGCGGCTGGGAAGATTCTATGGAGCTCTCTTCATGTAAGAAGGCGTGAGGTTGTGACTCGAACGGTCGTTGTCCGTCGGATGGCGTAAGGAGAGGATCGTGGAGTCTCATTTTATCTACGTCGCGACGGAGGTTATTAAGTTCGCGGAATATTTCGTCTTTGAACGAGGAGAGCAGTTCGCGAATTTTGCTGTCTTCGTAAGCATGCGGTTCGTCGTTTTGTTCGAGCCGTTGTCCACGTCCTGTTCTATGGTCGGCGGTTCGTTCGCGGCTTGCTTCTTGATTCAAAATTTCGCGGGTTCGTTCCAAAGCGCTACGTTCGGACCGGAGTCGTGTTTTCTCGGTTTCGCATTCGCGCGCGAGAGTGTCGCGTTCGGCCTGTATTCGCGCCCTCTCCGTTTCGCGCTCTTTCCCCATCTCCGCGCGCTCTCGATCCAAGGCTGCGCCCTGTTTTCGCAGGCGTTCTTCCTGCTTTGCGAGCGCTTGGCGTAGTGTTTCCAACTTTTCTTCCTCGAGCTTTACGCCGTCATCTCTCTTCGTTGCGCGAGTATCCATGACGGAGCGTGAGAGTATGACGAATTTAAACTATAGACCCCTAGGTGGGTGGATGGCGCGTGGTGAATATAATCGCAATCCCACCGCTGTCACCAGAAAATGTTACGTCCTGAGGTCCGACCGGCGGTAATCAATACCTGGACAAACCTAGGACTAATAGTGGGTGCAAATTGTACTTGCCATACGATGATTGTTTGCGGATCTTTTCAGCGGCTCCGCGGTGCTACGATCCGTGGTACGCTACGTGCGAGTTGGTCGGGATCTTGGTTGGTCGAGTCCGTCGTTGGTGAGAGGGATTGGTCCAATGCTGGCTGCCGTTCATTCGCGCGTCCACTTGGCGAGTTTAAGTAAGGAGCGATTTCCTATGATGTATGCTGATTACGTAGGGAAGGTTTCGTTGAGAAAAGTCACACTCGCGTATTTGTATTTGCTCAGAAAACAACTTATATATTTTACTGTTATTAAGTTGCACTAAATACATAACTAAATTTATACTACTGTTAATATTTAACGTGATTAAAATTGACAAAGTCGAATAGAGTTACTTATATAATTAGATGAAGTTGCTTATGCGAATAGAAATGGAAGATTGAGTATAGATTCAAGTTGAATTAGGAATTTGAGTTAGAGATAGTATCGGTCCAAACTTGGGCCACGAGAGTAAAAAACTAGTTGAGGACTTGGTCTTAACTACTAACTCGGTTATCCCGAGGGCATTTTCGAAGGATCCCCTCCCACGCTGGTGGGGCGCTAGTTGGTGGGGAAGGCGTCAGGAGCGGTCTAGGCGGTTTTCGTGCTCTGTCGGTTTATTGAGATAAAGAAAATTTGTGATTCGCCTGGGGATATTTCTGGACAAGTTTTATATGTACCGTGGACGTGACACTTTATTCTAGTTGAAACGATTTGATTGGCTGACATAAGTTACGTTTACGCAAATTATGTTGACGGCATTCTTAGTCTTAATCGATGAAGTTGGTCAATTAGCGTTAGTTGTACAAGTTGGCTACTGGTCAACTTTACCGATAAGACTTAGGACTCTTGACTACCGATTCATTGTAAAATCAGTATTAGAAATACTAAATAACTCAAAGATAGTCTTAACGTGTTTGCGTGTTATAACGCGCTTGTTATCATACTTGAAGAGAATTTTTTTCTTAGAATTTATCCTGAAAATATAGTAGTTCTGGAACAACATTGTATTTCGAAGAATTTTGTGTAAATTTCTCTCATTCATTAATAAAGCTATAATAAAATATAAAATAAGTTTGATTAATTTTACTGAGATATATGGTAAAAATCTTTAAAATATTGTATTGTATCACACTATCATATTTTCAGATAAATTAAAAAAAAATTATCTCCGTATAGCGTTCCTTGAACATCGATCAGGCATTCGCATAATTGCTTTCGGTGATTTCTAATGAGTGTACCACCTCCGCTGCTTCACCATCAAAGGTGATTTGAAATAATGGGATCGTTGTATGTTAGATAATGTTATATTAGTATGAATTAATAAAGGTATAATGAATGAAGTATCGTGAAAGGGCATTCGTCACAGCATCCAGAAGATGTCGGTAATACGAGGGTGGATCAAATATAAACCAGAATTTTACAAATACTTTTCTTAGCCAACCACGAGCGCTCTCACAGTGTAGGTTCTTGTAGTGTAGTGTATCAGGAGTGGGGAAAACGCTTGGTGAGCTGTTTGACTCAGTCAATTCGTCAGTACAGTTATGAGTGAGCAACAGGTTCCAGCGTCCGTTGCACAACGGGTTATAATAAAGTTTTTAACTAAGGAAGGCGTTAAACCGTGCGAAATTTTGACTCGATTGAAGGTTCAGTATGGGGATGATACTCTGTCTA
Source organism: Pseudoatta argentina (assembly GCA_017607525.1). NCBI lineage: Eukaryota > Metazoa > Arthropoda > Insecta > Hymenoptera > Formicidae > Pseudoatta > Pseudoatta argentina. The sequence continues at coordinate 2,254,811 of JAANIA010000071.1, forward strand.
AAACTCAAGTGTTCGATTGGGCCAAAAAGTTTAAGAGTGGGCGAGAAAGTGTGGAAAATGTGAGTCATAATCGACGTCCAAGATCAAGCATCTCTGGTGACAACATTGGAATTCGTGCGCAATTGGTTGGTGACTCAACCTCAAAGTTTCTACGAGCAAGGAATTAACAAGCTTCCAAACCGCTGGGAAAAATGTGTAGAGCGTGAAGGAGACTATGTAGAAAAATAATCAATAGTATTTTTGTATTGTTTTATAAATAAATAAATATTAAAAAAGAATTCCGGTTAATATTTGATTCATCCTCGTACTATCTTGGGCAAACGAACATTTCCGTCTGTGCGCGGTCGCGACGTCGAGCTATTTGAAGATGTCGGTAACTTGACATTATCTTCACTTATAATTAGCTATATTCTGCTGCTCTACTATTGCAATCTTAAAACCTTCTTTATTGGCGCTTCGTTCTGATCCAATAATTCTAATTCTGTGATTATACAGTATCATATTGAGTTCTCATTGAGCTTATCTAATCAAGCCTTAGCTTGCGCGACATTTTCTGATGTGATGTCCATGAACTCAATGTAATTTTTGCCGCGTGCTGTTTTTATATTAGCGCGTTTTCTTTTCAATAATATTATCTTTTTTTCATCTTATCTTGATTGATAACTTAAATATATGACTAACCTCGTGTTTGGCTATCTTGGTACAACTTACCAAATATTGTGGTATCCAACTACCGTTGTGTGATATATGTTGTTTTGCTGTTATCGAAATCTCCAGATCCTCTGTGTCCGAATAACTTATTCTTGCGTGCGGATCGTCTAATTGCTTTTAGTGTCGAATTTACAATTACCCTTGGTGATTTGGCTTGAAGGACCAATGTTGAATGTTTCACATAATATACATAGATCTACATAGATATATATTAATATCCAGTGATATTTTTTAACGTTTATTAGAATCTGATCTTTACAAAATGAGAACTAAAGTAGTTACTATTTTCTCTTTATGACTTTATACATAATACAAAAACGAAGCCATACAAAAACTCTATCGACATTTATCGGTAAAGAGCTACCTTATGTCCTTAGGCACTACGGTATTCAAAAAATTGGTTCTTGTTTTTGATTTCTTATGGATTTGAATGTATAAATTATTCATATTGAAGAATACAGAAACTATGCGTTTCGCGGGTTATCTCTGTATCCAGGGCCCTATTCTTGAACAAATATCGCATATCAAAATAATAATTCTGTATACAATCGATCAATCATAATCGAGAAACTGTCATTTTCATATGCGAAAATTATTCACATGTGCTCAAGAATAGGGCCTCAGATCCATTCTTAGAATGCCAACGTTTCGTGAACGTTGCAAGTTTAATTCATCAGGACAAGGAATAGCCTAGTACTTGACAAACTTTAACGCTTAATAACTTGTTTCGCGAGCCAAATTGCCGCGTTTTTTTTGCCAGATTCTTTTATTTTGAGTGAAACGCATCTAATGAGTATATTTTTATTAAAATTTGAGCTAAGAAAACGATTCTGAATACTAATTACCTTTTTTTTTTATCCTTAGAACATATCGGTGCAGTTTTTTTTTGTTAAAATCCATTAACCCTATGTATTCATACAATTTTAATTATTTATTGTATACACGTACGTCATTAATAGATTGTTTGGAGAACCTTTAGAAAAAAAATTTAAAGATTATACAGCTTAATAGATATCAATTATGAATAAAATTCGGATCTAAAACCAATATAACATACCTTACGATACATTATTATTTATTAAATTTATTTTCTTATTATACATATATGATTATTGGATTTATACACATACATAGTATAAATATAATACTGATATGCATTCTTACAGTGTCCACACAACTGTGCAATACGATTGCAGACGAGCTTACACGCACTGCGGACAATGTCGTGCAATTGTACAAACGTTTGACGATAGACAATGACCCATCTACAGGAGCGATCGATCGAGATACAATGCTACGAGGATTGGAATCGTCCGTTAATGAAACTATGCGTACTCTACGACTGGTTGTTGCTGGTGGTGACAATGATGGAAGTAGTGAGAACGCCATCACTAATGAAGCGACGGCAAAATTTCAAGAATTACTCGCGGGTCAGGACCAGAGCAAGGTAGTCAATATGATGCAGCAATATTCCGAACTGCTCTTAACTATGATGCAACAGAAGATGGGTGGGACTCAATCAAATCACACATAAATTAATCCGTCCATCTGAATTGAAAAAAATAAACATGCCATCGTATTTAACCGATATATTCAGATAATACGAAGAATATATCTCATAGTGGTCTGTTTTCAAGCATTATATTATTCATAATTTTCTTTAATTTGAGAATTAAAGCTCTTTTGAATAGTCGCCGTTACCATACTGAATCGTGACGTCATAAGCAAGAAATGACTTAATTTTTGTTATATGCTATTTGTAAATAAAAATAATTTGGATAAAACGAAATGATAAGATCATTTTAAAATACTTGTAAAAATGGATCGATGCTGTCTTTGTCCCCCCTAACAGTCAGTAAATAGTCATAAAAGATGTTAAAGGGCACGTGCACGCGTTTATTCAATGCGCATGCGCAGTTTACTTTCACTTTCATTGTTCACATATCTTTACAACTATTTACTGACTGTCAATGGGAGAAGGATAGTTTTGACCTATTTTCACAAATATTTTAAAGCGATTTCATCATTTCCTTTTATCCAAATTGTCTTTACTAACAAATGCCACGTGATAAAAATTAACATGTTACTTCTCACTTATTACATCATAATTTCATGACAGTGGCGATTATTAAAATATATTTTGCTTTATAAAAATAAAGTAGATATGTCATCGCATACAAAAACTCTGTATACATATCGCATAGTTACGAAGAAATTCTTTCTCCTTTTGTCAATTGTGAATTATATCTGCTTTTGTGATTAATTTTTAAATTCGATATATAATAAATTAATATTAGTAGATGTAACATGACATACATCATCGAAATTCATTATCATCGTTTTTATATTCTATATATGTGAAATATAAATTATATATTTTCAACTACTAATAGATATTAGAATTAGTCTACGCCATCTACGTTTAGATAAATTGCGAGATGGACAAGTATGGACAAAGTAAATATCGTAGATTGTTTAAATGTACGTATAGAACCGATTGTAACGACCTCATCCATTTATATTTTGAAGCCATATATCGTGAAATGCCAATTAACTAAAGACTAATAGAATAGTTTTCAAACAAATATATACATGTATACATTGAGCGATATTAATACAATAATATAGTAGTGCTCTTATTATGTAACCAAAGGTTATCTGTATTAACGGTCTAAAGAAGGAATATCTTTTTTCCTTCACTATCAAAGCTTTGCGGAAAATCGTTATAAAAAATATGCAAAATGAAACTTGCCAGTATAAAATAAAAATCTAACTATAAGTTTAGTCATTGCATTAAGTATTAAATCAGGCTCGAGTAACCAGATTTGATACTTAATGTAATGACTAAAAATGTATAGTTAGACGATAAAGATTTGCCAATATTTTAATAAAATTTTATATTTCAAAATGTGAATTATAGAAGTATATTATTTTATTTAAGCTTATTAGTTATCTATGTTGACGATAAATTATATAATTTTAATATAGATTCTTAAATTACTTTTTTAATAATGGACTGAATTGAAAAAATGAAAGTTTATATCATTGATTCATAATTAATCATAATATATACTACAGTTTTATATGTATATCATATGATATTATATGTGTATCATATGATATTACAATAACTGTATTTCATCACATAAAATAATATGCTTCCATATTTTTTTTACATAAATATATTGAAAAAAGTTATAATTCCACATTGTCAATTCAAAATTATTTCTCAATAGCAAAAAATATATCTCATTGAATTTTGCCGAATTATATCGCATAATCAAAGTATTAAAATTGCGTATTATTATTGTATTTAATATTCCTTTTTTCTATATATTTTTATGCATATTATATCTTTTCTTTAAAAGAACTAGACAGTCAGATCGCTTAAAAATAAAAATTTTATTTATAAGTCAAGTGGATACACATACACACACACACACACAAAGAAATGAAAGAAAATCCAGATTTATTTTTTTATTTAATATTTATTATCAGTATATATTTTGAGAAAAAAACATTGGTACAGATATTGTCGGCGTAAAGAAAGCACGGCCGGCCTCGCGCTATGATCGCGCTGCGTCTTAGCTTAGCGCCGAGACACTACGTGTCTCTAGATATACAGTGTCTCACAATGACTGTCAAATATTTCATATATGCAAGTAGAGCGACTAAACTGAATCAAAAAGTCTTCTACCATTTTGCAATTTTCACAATAATTAACAAGATATTAATTAATAAAAATTGCCAAACACTGATTTTTAATAATTTTTTATTCAAGTACTATTAATTTACAGAAAAACAGCAAAATACAAAAATTGTTTATTTTCTTCTCATAAAGTGAGAAGAAAATAAACAATTTTTGTCTTTTACTGTTTTTCTGTAAATTAATAGTACTTGAATAAAAAACAATTGAAAATAAACAATTTTTGTCTTTGCTGTTTTTCTGTAAATTAATAGTACTTGAATTTTTTAGTACCGCATTTTCTTATGTTGGTAAAAAAAAGTCGCCAATAAGAAAATACAGTACTAAAAAGTTGATAAAAAATTCTGAAAAAATTCTTAGAGCTTTACAAGAAGAAAAAATTTTTGTCTCTTACCATTTTTCTAAAAAGTACATAGTATTTGAGTAAAAAATTATTGAAGATCAATATTCGGTGATTTTTAATAATTAGAACATCTTGTTAACTATTAGAAAATTGCAAAATGTTAAAGGACTTTTCAATTTAGTCCGCTATATCTGCACATGAAATATTTGACGATCATCCTGAAATACCCTGTATATGTGCGTGCGTGCGTGCGGTGTATATATATAATTTTTTAATGGTGTGACAAAGGGATGATCATATGAGAATTTGAAAAAAATTGTTTAGTCTTATATCGATACAGAGTTTAAAAAGTGAAATATTAACATTTTTATTGCGAAATAGATATTATAATATTATTCGTTAGACTCATAGGCTGCGTTCAACAAAAAATTGATCAGTGAGCGCTCAGTAATTCTTTAATACGATATTGGTTCTTACACGCAAAGAACTAAAAGTAAAAACGTATTAAAAAATTACTGAGCGTTCACTCATTAGTTTTCTCTGTTGAACATAGCAATACTTTCCAGCCAAATTAAAAAAAAAGAAAAAAACAATCGGAACATAATTATTAAAATGGCGGTAAAAAACGATGAATTTTTTCAAATAATTTTTTTATGAAAAAAAACGTATAATGTTTTTTTAAACTCGAATTTTTACAGACTTATCGGAGGAATTGATACATGTTTTACACAACCTAAATTTTTTTCAAATCGATCTGAACCGTCTGTTTCTAATTAGGGCAAAACCAAGAAAAAAGTTTCGAGAAAAAAAATACTTTCAAAATTTTGAAAATTTTTAAAGTATGTACAATTACTAATACACATTTCTAGAAAAGTTATAAGATGTTTCTAGGATATCAGCCCGTCGCTGCTGTTCATTATTTATACATTTTTTATTGTATGATAGAAAAAGTGAACCCTTTTTATACTATAGCTCCTTTTTGATGGCCGACTCTCGGTTATCTGCAGATGGACGAAATCGAATTCATATGTCGCTCGATCCTTTCAGTTGCCAAATCGATAATTTTGCGATTTTTGACTGTCTAGTTCCCTTAAAGTGATACTGGAGTGACAGTCAAACTTGATCGATGTCGATAATACAGACTTTTTGAATCTTCTAAGTAATCATCACAGTTATATTGAATTATGCCATCAGAAACAAGAAATGTTAATTTTTGTTACATGCCATTTGTAAATAAAGACAATTTGGATAAAATAAAATGTAGGGATGTGTACCGAATATCCGAAAAATATTCGGTATTATACGGCATTTTTTTTACTATTCGACTGGATAGCCGGATATTACTATTATTTGGGGGAAGTATCCAGTTGAAATTTGATATCATTAAATTGTTGATCTTATACAAATATTCTAGAAATAAGTATGCATATTCATGATGTTATAATATCTTATACATTGTCGCAAAATTACAATTTTTTTCCCTTTAAGCTTTTTTTTAGAAGATATTTTCTCGGAATTCGGTCGGATATTCGATGTTACATTCTGCTCGGATATCCGATATCCGGTAATTTTATGATCCGATGCATCCTTAATAAAATGAGATCGTTTTAAAATATTTGTGAAAATGAACGAAAACTATGCTTATCTTCCGTGACAGTCAGTAGATAATCGTAAAAAGTGATGAAAGGTGCGTGTAAGTGAAAGTAGATTACGCATGCGTATTGAATAAAAGCATGTCTTTTATCACTTTTTACAATTATTTACTGACTATCAGGAGGATAGTCTATAAGCTTTCATCCATTTTTACAATCGTTTTAAAACGCTCTCATCATTTTGTTTTATCTAAATTGTTTTTATTTACAAATGGTACGTAATAAAAATTAATGTCATTTTTCGCTTCTAAAGTCAATTCAATATGACTGTATGATGACTACTCAGGAGCGTAAGGGTACACACAACTTGCATAGCCGCATAAACATATGCATAAAGAAAATTATTCAATCATATTTTACGTACAACTTTGTAAGAGAAATGCGATTGGATAATTTTCTTTATGTATATGTTTATGCAGCTATGCAAGTGTAGATATACCATAAAGGCTGCAGCTTAAACTTTTGCATAACGCATAGTGCATAAACGAATCAATCAATTAGAATCCTTCTTTTTCTCCCATTTCATGAAAAAAAATTTTGATTGGTTGATTTTCTTGTGCACTATATGTTAAGTAAAAATCTGTGCTGCAGTCTTTAAATGAGAAGCACAGATTCTTATATAAGGCATAATGCATAAGAAAATCAATTAAAATTCTTTATTTCCTCCTTTTCCATGAAATAAAGGTTTCTCTAATTGGTTCATTTTCTTATGTCTTATGTGTTACGCAAGAGTTTATGCTCCCCTATAGACTTCTATATATTACACTAGACCAGCTAACTCTGTCTGTTTAACTGCTGCCAATAATTTTTCTAAAACATACATATTCTCAAAATAAAGCCCACGCTAGTCTAATCAACAGAAAGATATACATTTTGAACCAATCACAGAGAGGTATATAACATTTTAAATCAATCATGGAGTGATGTCACATGACCTGTTGGCATCTCTTTTCTGTATGTACGATCACGTGACGGTTTATTCTGCGCATCTAATGGGTCTTCTACAATAAGCCATTAGTCGTAAATCAGAAGTCAGGAACTAAAAATTGACCAATCATAGTCAATTTTTAGCGTCTGACTTCTGATTTATGACTAACGGCTTATTATAGAAGGCCCATAAAGTGGGGAGCACAGACTCTTGCATAACGCATAATACATAAAGCATAAGAAATTCAACCAATCAGAGTTCTTTATTTCGTGGAAAGGAAAGAAACGGAGGACTTTAATTGGTTTATTTTCTTATGCATTACGTGTTATGCATTATGCAAGAGTCTGTGCTCTTCGTTTATCCACACAACTTGCATAGCCGCATAAATGTATGCATAAAAAAATTATCCAATCACATTTTATGTATGATTTTAAAAGAGAAATGCAATTGAATAATTTTTTTTATGTATATATGTTTATGCGGCTATGCAAGTTTGTGTGGATATACCTTAATTCGCGCAGGCAGTACTTTTATGTAAGAAAATGTGGGGAGTTAGCAGTCTAGTGTAATATACAATAGTGTATGTGTTTCGTGCTTTAATTTCAAATTAAAAATGTTTATAATAGTGACATCTTTAATTCATGTCTTACATTTCGTTCTGTCTCACTCAAACACATACATCCGTCCTTATCTAACATATTGCTACGTTATCTCTTGTAAGATCGAGCATTTATTGCTTAACATAATTTGACACAGTTACTGCTTTGTTTACCATTCTTCGCTAAGCATAAATTTGCAAATTAATATTTTTTTTAAGCTTTTTAATTTTAGTTTCATAAACTTAGTATTGTTCGTTCACCTAATCTGACGCGTAGTGCAATGTCGCTTTTTTGTTCATACGAACTATAAAACTTTTGTATTAAGAAAATATTTATGTCAAGTGACAGCTTTACGAGTTGAAAAATAAGTAAGTTTTTAACTTCGATTTTGGTATAAAGCTCACTGCACTTCAATTTTGCGTCTACTTTAATCCTGTAATCCTTTTTATTCCGTTCAGTCAATTCGGAGATTAATGATATCAATCTGCAATTTTGCGATAATTTGTTCACTCCAGTATCCCTCACCGTTCTTTATAAAATTCTACTTAATTCATAAGAGTGCCATTTAAGTTCAAATGATGGTCACTCAATAGTATATATTATATTATTAATTTATCGCTTACAAAGATATTAATGTTCATTATAAATATTCGAATCACATTTTTAACATCATATTTATGACTGGAAGTCATGAATGGTAATTGAAAATCAATTATTGAATTTTATTAAATATATGAGTGACATTTTTTTGTGGTACACAAATACTTCTTTTTTACTTATAATTGAAAAAATAAAAATTTTGAATTTAGATTATTTTTAAATGATATGCTATTTATACATAATTGATACTAAAATAATTAATACTAGAAATTAAAATATTTTGTAATTAGTATTATTATTTTTAATGTTATTTATTAGTATAGTATTTTTAACGTTATCTATTAGTATAAAAAAACATAGATAAATACGAATATGGAATCTCATAGCATATATGATGATAATTAACTAGCGTCATGCGAAAGCCATTCCAAATTATCACTCTTTTTGTCTTATATATTTACTGAATTAAAGATGTAATTATTAATTATTTATAATTATAATCATTTTGTACACTATTTCTATTTGTTACAGAAAGCTGTAGTTATTGTTATTAACTCTATAATATATTACACTGCTTCTGTAATGTATGAATATTTATTCAAAAATTTATAATATAGTAGATAATTTGTTATTATAAGTGCCAAATTCCTCATAATCATATTGCAAAAAATGTAACTTATTGTTAGTTATTTCATTTTGTATATTATGTTAATATTATGAAGTAAAATTTTCTATTCTATCGTTGAATTGTCTTCTATTTATTGTAGCAATTTTTTATCTATATGCATTTTTTATAAAATTTTTGCAATATATGTATGTATAATTTACTTCGAATTAGAGATGCAAAAATACCGTAAAATTCAATCTTACAATTACTTACGGTAAAATTGCGGTAAAATGATAATTTATTGGTAATTTTGATAAAATTTATTTCTTATAATTTTATGCACAAATAGACTGTATTTTCGTTCTTATGTATAAAAATTTAAAATTAGATGATATATATTTTTTTCTTCTATTTATATCAATTAATTAATTATTTAATTGATTTAAAATTTAATAACTATAAATTAAAATCATATGATAAATAAAATTATTTTTAATATCTTGTGATTTTTCAAATTACATGATCTTTTTCAGGGTATAATTTAATCGGAACAAAGCTCACTAAACATTGTCAATTAATATAAATATAATTAATATATTTTTGTTTGATATATGTGATATTATTTTTGTTTTTATTCTAGTAAAAACATGACAATCGTTAAAAAGCAAAATAGCAAGCAAATACAAGTATTATAATAAGTTTATAAGGTATGAAAAATATAATATAAGATTATGTACCTGTCACACTTTTTGTTTTCAAAATTAAAAAATTTATTTAAAGTTTCTTTTTCTATTTACTACGTATGCTATAAGTTTAGAAAGTATGAAAAAATATAATTAACTTCTTAACTTTTAAGGACTACTCTATACCTGTCACACTTTTTGTTTTAAAAATTTTAATAAAAATTTATTTGAAGTTTCTCTAGTTACTACGTACCTAGGTTTCTTAATTATTCTATCAATACATAATTGTGTTGTATTATCGAAATGAAAATTTAAATTAAATAAAATGTTTTTCAACTTTTTAACTTAATGACTAAATACTCTTAAATCAAATTACTTTATTTTTATAATTTGTTTAAATTATCATTTTACTAACTTTCATAAATTACCGACTAATTTACCGTAAATTACAGAGTAAATTATCGTAAAATTTGGTCATTTTCATCTCTACTTCGAATGCTGCTTTTTGCTATAAATAATGTGAATATATTGCAAGGATTAAGTAACTTAACACGACAGAAACTTTTATTAAAAAATTCTAATTCTATAATAAAAATAATATACACTTTTCTATACAACAATAATATATTCTTTTTACAATGTAATTACAGATGTATATTGAATTCATTGTGTGATTATATTATTATACGTACAAACATTATTAATACATAATGTATTGCGAACATACATTTTTGACATATCTTCCTTTTTCTATATATTCCAATCTTCAATATTAAGATATTAGAATAAGCAAAATGATTGTTGATTATGTCATATAATGAAAAGTTGGATTTGCTTAATGAAATAAATTGCTCAATTAACAAATAAAACTTGAATAAAGCTCGAATAAAGCAATGAGTAAGTTACTAATTACTGCATATATCTTTACTTACTAACTATTCTCTTTTGTTCTTTGCACGGCAGTGAAAAATAATAAACAATAAAGAAACGTTCAAAATTGTATTTAAGACTTTAAATATGTAGATATACACATATATATTTTATGTAAGAATTAACTAATATTTTGGCAACGCTGTGTTATGTGTGCATTCCATAAATTATCTTGAAACTTATTGCACATGATTTCTTCTTGTTCTTAGTATTCTTGGTCTCTGTGTTTATCTTCCATTTGATTGTCGTAATTCTTCTAGCTACGGTATGTGTGAATAATATATTATTTGTATACATATGGTATGTGTACGTGTACGCAAATGTATATATGTATACAGGGTGTCCGGTAATGACCACATAATCTCTTGTGAGCAGGTAGAGCAGACTAAACAAAGTCAAAATATCCTGTACTATTTTGCGATTTTAATTTTGCAATAGTTAATAAAATATTGATTTCTAAAAATCGCTGAATAGTACGGCCTACTAAGCATAAACGCGCAATGAGATACGATTATTCACTGTCGTAGGTTGCTAGACATGCGAGTTATTTACTATAAACAGCCTTGGCAATGCACGAGCAGCAAAAGAAAACATTTCGTTCTGGGCGGTCGTATCGCGCTGTGCGCTTGCATTTGATGGTAGGCTGGGCACATTTATTCGGTGATCTTTGGAAATTAATGGATGCTTTCCAGCAAGGACACAGTCAGACACAGTGTAACATAGGCAACATTACATCTTTGTTGTTTGCCTATGTTAAACAGGCAGGATGAAACGATTCACTGTGTTACACAGTGTTTGACTGTGTCCTTGCTGGGAAGCACCCAATGTCTCGTAACTATTGCAAAAATTATAAAATTGTAGATAACTTTTTTACTCAGTCTGTTTTACGAGATTATGCAGTCATTACCGGACATTCTGTATAGCGCGTGTGTGTATTACGTTATACAATATTTATAAATTGAAGTTCAGATTATTTATCTTTCTTACTTCTTTTTCATCATCAACTTCATCCTCGTCATCTGAACCATGTACGGAAGCGGCCGGTGTCGTATGTCGTGAAGATGATGGAGATGGTGGTTCACTGATTGGTCTGGGATAATTGAATCGACCAATCCCACCCTCTGCATATTCTGACGCCAGTTCTGAATACACTGTGGTCAACGCCTTTATTCTTGCTTGGCGATAATACTAAAACATGGATAGAAGATATAAAAGATACAAAATAAATAATTAAAAAAAAATAAGATATGCATGTCTTACAATGCCAAGATTTCGCCAATCGAGGAGATCACTAAGACGTTCTGTACGATTTCTTTGAATGATACGTTGACGACGGCTAAGTCGTGCGAAATCAAACATATACTGAGCAAGCTGTTGAACACTTGCTTCTAAACCAATAAAACGCCTATCAACAATGTAAATACCATAGCTCATCGGATCTGCTATATGTTCCTGCATAAAACATCCAAATCCTGATAAGTTTGTGGTAATGCTGGGTATTCCCATAACTGTGCACTCAGCTGGTGTATAACCCCACGGTTCATAATATGAAGGAAAAACACCTAAATGACATCCTCTAACAAATTCCTCATAATCAAGACCAAATAGTGGATTTGTCGAAGATAAAAATTCTGGATGAAATACCATCTATAAATAATACATTTTATATAAGCATAATATTAATTATGTATTAAGTCTGATTATTGTGGTATGTACAGTTTCTGATGGGTTGAAATCTAATATTTCCTGCTTCTATTGCCTATACTTTTCAATTGTGCAGTAGGTTTTAATTTCAGTGCTTAATTTAAACTCTATACAATACGTGGGTAAGTCACGTGCGTACTTGCAAGTGTCATTATATACCTTAACACGATCATGGACAGTGTTGAAAAGATTACATCTTCTAATGGCATTTAACACCGGATCATTCCAATCATCAACAACATTATGTGTCGTAATAGGTGGTAATCCATTTCTTTGCAGAGCATATAAACATCTGTAAAACAAAATAGAACGTCAAGTAAATCAAGATTAGTTATATAATGTTAATTTGATTATTTTTTGAAAAACCGTTTTATTTTAATAGTATCCTCTTTCTCCAATAAGTCCTGAGCTTCAGGCATGCGACCAGAGAGACATAATTCATACATCCGTTTCCCTATTTTTTGCTGTATATCATTGATAGTATCTCGTAGAGATTTTGTTACCTAAAATAGTAATTTGACAAGACACACATACATATTAATAATTATTATTTCAAATATTAAACTAATATTGCATAAAATAATGACTCACAGCATGACCGCGGAGAGACTCGACATTAAAGTTATTAGTTCTTGCAGGAAATATAAGGAAAGCAACTACTGTTAAGTCAGGTCTGGACGTTTTTAAATAATGATTTAATCTGGCCAGAGCTTCTATGAATATATCAGCTCCTTTATTTCCAAATTCATATCGACCAGCGGTAAAGAAATATAATGTTTTGTCTAAATCAAAATCATAATGTCTGCGAACATACATAAATTTGAATATTGTATGAGAGATATATCTATAAGATAAATCGTAAGAAACAGAACACCAAATATTTCTATTAGATTTAAGGATAGAAGAAAACATTTCAGAAAAATTGCATTAAATACAAATCACTTTTTTCTTAAAATTATTTTCAAGATCATTTTGAAGTTATTAATGTTTTTTTAAATTATATGTTTCTAATTTGATAGTATTATAAAACAAATTCAGTGATTCATAATACTGTGTCTTTCAAATGACTTTGAATGTGAAAATTTTCAAGATAAGTACGAACCAACGTTATAGTCAATATAAATCCATACATCAGCATCAGACAAATTGCTCGAGAAAGTGATAAGTCAGTCAAATATGATACTAATGAACACATGACGGCCCATTATCAAATTAGAAATAAAAGCATCTGATATAATTTAAAAACTAATGATGAATTTAAAATGATCTTGAAAACAATTTTAAGGAAAATTATTTGTATCAGCACATCTAACTTTTGGTACAGTACGTTTCTCTTAGATTTTTTTTCGAACTTAACATAAAATAAATATTTAGATGTTCCTAACAGTAATCAAGAGGTTAATGCACCAAGCAAGTGATCGCTAAATAATCTTTTTACAAATTGTTTATTGGTAAAACAATATAATCAATGTTCTAATCAAATTTCAAAGACTAATATCGCAAAATGTTTTCGATCCATCAAAAAGTCATTCTAGGTTGAAAACGTTTTACGATATTAATAATAAGAATCTTATTTAAGTACACATGAGATTTAAATACACAACCAATAAGAACTAGAAATTAAATGCTTATAACGGTAGAAGCTGAATCTTTGATGCTTAATTAAATGTGAATTATATATGTACTATATCTACATGCATATATACCATATTTATAGTCATTATAATTGCGCGCCGAATTGGTTTTCTGGACTTATAAATGCAGTTAAACTACTATAATAATATTACAAATTAAATTAAATTGACAAGCAATTTTTGATAATTTGATGCTCAATCAAACATCATATTAGAATTATACGATATTGTGAGATTTGAAATGTTTAACTATGCTTAGAACATAATTGTATTGTTAACAATTTTTGTAAAAAAATTATTTAGCACGATTAATGAGCTTAATCATTAGCCACTTGATTACTGTTAAGTTATATTTTTTATATATCGAGACTAGTATTTCAACATTTTAGATGTTCTATTTCTTATGATTCATTTGTTCATATATTATATCTTAATGTTTGTAAAGGATATTTGTTTTGATACAAACCCATAAAAGTGGCCTCGCACAAACTCATGTATTTTTTCTTTACTAACAGCATGTAAATTCTGAAATTCATGCAATGCCGCAAACTTTTTTACATTTAATCCATTTGGCGTGATAATATCAGGTTTCCGTTTGAGCAAATGTTCAGCTTCAAAGCCGGTGATATCCGAAACTGTTGTAAATACGTGTGCTAAATGTGAAGCTGCACGTTCCATACAGTATCTGTGATATATCTGACGCTTCCCTGCTTCTTCATCAACACTAAACTGCAATTAGCATATTAGGATATTGTAAATAGGATGTCTCAAAAGGGATGTGATCAAAGAAATTGATAAAAAAATAAATTAAAAATATTAGGTTGAAGGAAAAGCGGTATTTTGTTAGCTAAAAATTATAATTATATATACAATCAAAATTATATATACAATATCTTCATTAAAAATGATCAAAATTTAAATTTAAAAAAAGAAAGAAAATTTAAAAACTTGAAATTTCTACTTTTGAATGGTTACTACATTTTTTAATTTATGTGAATTTTGTAATTTTTTTATATAGAAAATTACGAGCTGACAAAAAAGGGAAATTGTATTTCTCACTTTGTGAGTCACATGCCAAAAAAATTTGCGAAAATTTTCGTAAAAGTTTGGAGTTTTCCTTATTAAAAAATTTTTTAAAATGTTTTTTACGATTTTTTGTTCTTGAGTTATTCGCGAGTTAAGTAAAAAAGAGCATTTTGACTTTGATCGCTCATAATTCCATTAAAAATCATCTTATTGCAATTTAAAAAACAGATTCTTAAAGTTAAAACGTTGCTCTATCGAATAGTATCATGCAAATTTTTTAAATGTAAAATATATATTATAGAAATTTGAGTTAAAAATGTGATATTATTATCATTATAACCATTGCGCAATGAAGAAAAGGACAGTAATGTCACATTTTTAGCTTAAATGTACATATATTCTTTTTTTTTAAATTAGTAATTACACCAGTTGATAGAGCAATGTTTCAGCTTTCAAACGCTCTGGTCGAAGTATAGCTAAGCACTTTCTCTCCAACGCGCTATATTTACACATCGAGCGACCAGAGCATTTCTATCGGCGCGCTCTCATTAGTACAATTGCAAACATTAATATCTCGATTATTATTACGAATATCGCTAAATGGTAAAGGACTTTTATGTTTATTTCGATTTCAAAGGCTTTTTCTTATTCTTTTTATTATTATAAGACGTATTCTCATAATAATATTGCTACACCTTTTCGTTTGAGAATGTGTGCTTATATTATTTTATTGAATGACTCAATATTTTTATCATTAACATGGACAAATTGCTGATACAATAGATCAATGCTAACTAAGAAAAATTACAAGAGAGAGAACATTATATTGTTGCGGCATAAAATATACGAAGAAATACGATCATCATGTTAGCATAACTAATTTTGGAATTTATGAATTTTTCTAACCATTATATGAATTTATCAAATGTTGCGTTTTAATTTTCTATATTGTATACACTGACCTGTAGATAAAATCGAAACGTCTGTTTAAAATTTTAAATTATTGAAATCTGGCTCGTAGCCCTTATTGTTATTAATGTTTATTTTAGCCCTTATTGTTATTAATGTTTATTTATTATTATTGAGCTATTATAATATTATTTTTATTTACTAATAATATTTTTGCGTGAATTATTTTTGTATATTTTCCACTTCTACAAACTGTGCACGCCAGAATTATTTTAAATTATTCTTTATTCGAAATCGTTTTATTATGTAGGACTTTTTTTATGTAAATAAAATTGATAGTTATATTTATATAATATAATCAAGAGATGGGGAGAGGCAGCGTGTGACTCAGTAAGAATGGTAAACTTCGTAATTGGATCCGAAACCATCTCAAATTTCAACCATCTAAGATTGAATTATAAATTATTATACAACAAGTCAAGAGATTAGGACAGAAGAAAAGAAAAAAGAAAAAATAAAGAAGTTATATACCTTATCTAAATTGTTGTAAAAATCTGTCTTCCCTGCGCAAAGATATCTACCCAGAAGTGTAGCATGAGTAGTAAATACTGTGGCCACATCCACGTGTCTTGTTCTCAAAACGATTAAACCAACACCTGCTTGCCATTCATGACAATGTACGACAACTCTCGGCGGAATGCTTGAGTAACCTTCGGCTGCTTTTCTATTATTTCATTATTGTAGTAAAATTGACAATTAATTAAATTACATAGAATAATTTTAAAATAATAATGTAATAATTTACCTAAATTCTGCAATAAATTGACAGACTAAATATCCAAGTATTACAGCATCATTAGCTTCAATATCGAGATGAGGTATTCCAAGATTGCAAGTACTCCATAATTCCTGTTTATACTCGTCCAGCTTCCAAGCAGCACTTCCGATATCGAATAGAATTATTTGAGGATTTCCATCCACCAACCATGTTCCTGTTATTATCTTAATAAAAATATTTTATGTGATATAACAAAAGAAAAAAAATATCTTGATTTACACAAAACTATAATATTATTGTTATATATAGGGTGTACAAAAAATTCCATTAAATATCTTGAAAAGTATTTCTGAAAAAAATGTTTCATACAAAATTTATAGGGTTTAAAATAATCTAGTTACTAATATTATTAATTTAACCTTTAGTGGTGCCACCAAGATCAAGTCAAGGTCAAATCAATTTTTTTAAATGAAACCCTATTTTTTATTTCAGAAGCTTATGTCAAGAGCTTTTCAAAATACTATAATAAAACCTCTTCTTAATCAGAACTTTTCAAGTTATGAGATTTGAAAATTATAATATCGCCGGCATTAATATAACCTACGATGACCTAAGATACATACGTGTATGCACGCGCCACATATACATGCGCACGCACACATGAGAAATCCGACCGTGTTATCTCTGCGATGTATCTTGGGTAATGCTCTAATATTGGCGGTACTCTAACTTTCAAGCATTACAATTCAAAAAGTACTTAATGAAAAAATATTATATTAGTGTTTTGAAAAGTTCTCGAGGAGCTAAGCTAATATGAAAAATGAGGGTTTCCATTTAAAATAAATCTTAACCTGACATTGGTGACTACCGAAAGTCAAACTGATAAGATCAATGAATAGATCTTTTTAAAACCTTATAATTTTTTTGTCTGAAACATTTGTCCAATAAATCAATACTTTCTGAGATAATCAGCCGTCTCGGTACTTGTGTGCGCGTGTGCGTGCGTATGTGTGTGTGCATGCGTGCGTGTGTTCGTGCGTGTGTGCATGCGTGTGCGTGCGCGCGCGTGTGCGTTGTGTACATATATAGTGTCCCAAAAAGATCGAAACCAATGAATATCTCGAAAAATATACGTTTTACAGAAAAGTGTTTCAGAGCAAAGTTGTAGGATTCAAAAAGATATTTATTGATCTTTTTGAACCCTACAACTGGTTTTGAACTACTACTTTGTTTGAAACACTTCTGTAAAACTTATATTTTCCGAGATATTCAGGTGTGTCGACCTTTTTGGGACACCTTGTATTTTTATATACGCACGCACGCACGCACGCACGCACGCACGTATGCACGCACGTATGCACGCACGCACGAAGTTTTGACAAAGCGTATGTAGATAGAGCGAATTAAACTGAGTCAAAAGATTCTTTACCAGTTTGCAATTTTCGCAATAGTTAAAAAGTATTAATTGTTGAATATTAAAAACTATAAGAGATAAAAAGATAATTATTGAGAATAGGGGAGTCAGTTCCGATGACCTTTGATATATGTCGTCAATGTCATGACCCCGAATAACCTGCAACAAGTTTTAGCCGTTGCTCGTCCTTCGTTAAAATGCTATTAACAAAAAAAAAATTACAAATTTTTCATGCGAAGCGACTTCCACCCCATCTCCCAACCTGCAAAGTGATGCGACTTTCATAATTGTACTGTTGCATATGGGTTTCAACTTTCCGTCCGCAAAAATATTAAAAACTATTCTATTCTTTTCCGTGCTTACATAATGGTTTTCCATGTAAACATAAATTCACTACTTTAGCAAAGAATTTGTTCATAATGCGAAGAACTTGTATTAAATTCATGTTTTTAAAGCAATGAATTACAAACAAAATTCAGTGCATTAAGGATATAAACTCTCTGTTAAAGTGAATTTCCATGTAAACACAATTCTTTATTGTCAATTTTATATGTTAATAATTTTTTTTAATGAAGGGCGGCTAAAACTTGTTGGAGTCACTTCATGGGTCATGATCTTGACAACAATGTCAAAGTCAAGGTCATTTGAGCTAACTTCTCTATTCTCAATAATTACCGCATTTTCTTACAGTGGCAACTATTTTTACCAATATAAGAAAATATGGTACAAAAAATTCTAAAAAAACTCTCAGAACTTTATGAGAAAAAAATAAATTTTTATCTCTCGCTGTTTTTCTATGAAGTTGATAATATTTGAGTAAAAAATTATCGAAAATCAATATTCAACGATTTTTAATAATTAATATCTTGTTAACTATTGCAAAAATTGCAAAATGGTAGAGGACTTTTCGATTCATTTTAGTCGTTCTATCTACTCACAAGTTTTGTTAAAACTTCCCAGACACACCGTGTATATACACTAATATAATAAAGGTAATTAGACGCGGAAAAAATATAATAACTTAAGAAGGATAAAATATAGTAAAGACCTTAAAAAAGTCCTTCTTTATCAATTTTTTAAAAAATAAATATAAGTCGGCAATTTTTAAAAAATAACTAAATATATAGAAAAAATATGAATTGGTATATCAATTGGGTACATTTTGAAAACATTTTAAGAATTTTTGTATGTTTAAATATAAATATACGGCGATGTTGCACAGCATTATAGACTTCCGTGTTTAACCTTTTGAGGGGCAGTAGAACGTATACGTTCCACCTTTTTCATATTTCTGATCTATTTTGCAGTTTGTATGCGCATATAAGTACTTTTTAGGCTCTTAGGAATTTAAATTATATAACTTTTATGAAAAATTACGTTAATTTATTTATTTGCGTTTTTGTTATAAACAATTAATGTAAAAAAACTCGTTTTTTTTTCAGAATAAATTCGTCTATTCTTAAACGTGGAGTGCTGCTAGAGCTCTGAAAATTTTTATGCGTGTACTCCATATCTAAAACTATAATATATATATTTTTCAGAATTGTCTATTTGCTAGTTTTTCCGAAAAAAAAATTTTGAAATTTTGGACTTTTATAAGATTTTTAGAAGATCTTTTATAAGTCTATTTATTATTTATAATATTATTTATTTTGTAATTCTGACATCAGAATCGTAATCAGCGAAAATTGATAGATAACCTATGATTTCAATAATTTGTTTAGAAGAAAAATGTGCCCCTTAAATGGTTAAAAAACATGGTCCATCAGCGCATAATTAAAAAAGGTTGTAATTATCTGAAATGAAAATTTCGAATTTGTACGAGTGTAGTTTCAGTTAAGCGTAACGATTTTTTAAAATAATTCTTTTTTACAAAATGGCAGCGGTTTAAAAAAATTTTAATTTCGCTATTTTAAGCCTCTTAAACATCTTGTCCTTCGAAAACTAATTAATAAAAAAAAATCCCTACGCTTAAACTATTTATTTTGTAAAGCTACTGTTCAAAGGTCGATCGATCGGAAATTGAGTTGACGCCGCCAGTTGAAAAAAGGTATTGTAGTTTTGAGAAAAACGTGTTTAAAAGTTTCAGTATTGATTATTTAATAGAAATCTATCTGTCTGTCTGTCTGTCTATCTATCTACCTATCTATCTATCTATTACCTGCGCACAGCTTCTCTCTTAAATCAGATGCGTTTATTATCGTACTGTGCGTTTGTTCGCTGAAACTCACGTAACTCGAAATACTTCAAATTTTATAAAAATCTTTTAGGGGTATATTTTTAAGATATCAAGCTTTTGAAAAAAGTAAAAAAATAGATTTTTCAATTTTTTGAAAATTTTACCGTTTTATTCCTTTAATAGGTAAAATACCGCCAAGAAATGAATTCTTATCCAAAATAGGAAGCTGTACTAAATGATAAAATATATTTTATATTTAATTACGTAAAAAAATAACTATATATTTGAAGACTGAAGTGTTTATGAGTGCAATATTTGTTAAAAATATAATGTTTATTGATAAATAGTCATCTATAAGTATGGAATAATATTATGTATATAAGTCAGGACATATAATTTGAAAAAAATTATTATATACAATATATACATGTGTGTTTGTGCAAGTATACCTGTACTCGCACGAAAATTATGTAGCGATTTTCTGAAATTATATTAATATTATTCCATATTTGTTTATTACTCATAGATGAAAACTTTTAACATATTGTAGATTATAACATGCGTGCGTGCATACACATAAAGAGTGAATTATTAATCTAAGTAGTAATTAAAAAAACATTTTATTCTTTGAAAAAATATTTCTAATAAGTTTTGCAGTTATCAGGCAGAAATAATAATGATCTTAATTTACTTTTAGTTAAAGTCAATTTGGCTTTTTAAATAACAAATTTTAATTGTTATTAAATTCTTGTAACTTATTTCAAAATATTTTACAAAATATCTTGAACATATTTCGTAATTAGAACATTCTAAAATTTCATTAGTAAGAAACAAGTTGCTTAATAAGTCCTTTTGTCTTTCGTTTAAACTTTTTCTTTAAATAATCTTATATTCTTTTTTGGAATATAACTGCCATTAACATATTATAAATGTATATATATTTGCAGTGTGTGTCTAAATGTAAAATTATTATTTCTAATATATAATTTCTAGTTGAAATATTTGACAAACCTTAGTAATATATTTCTTTATATCTGCTGCACGCACACACATACGCGCGCGCCTGCGCGAGCGCGTGTGAATGTATGATTTAACAAACTGACTGATTTAAGATTAATTTTGACACTAAATGTCAAGTCCACAATTTTTTAAAAGATTTACTTTATATCCTTGATCACGTAAAACTTGTACTGCTTGATGCAATGGATTATGAGGAGGAAAGTCTGCCTCCTCAACTTCAGTACGTGCTGAATGTTCTTTATATGGACCAATAAGACAATATTGATCACCCATTTCTTCAGTTGAGACATAAGCTTTAGATCTTATTACAGTATAAATGCCGCCAACTGAAAAGGAGTTGTGTGAATTATATGTGACAATGGGGAAATATAATTATCAGGAGTACATCAGAAAGATCTACAATATATAATGTTGCACCTTTATTGGCAGCTTCCCAAGCAACTTCAAAGTTCCATCGATTTTCA
The DNA here is from genome assembly GCA_017607525.1 of Pseudoatta argentina. Classification (NCBI taxonomy): domain Eukaryota; kingdom Metazoa; phylum Arthropoda; class Insecta; order Hymenoptera; family Formicidae; genus Pseudoatta; species Pseudoatta argentina. The sequence continues at coordinate 2,276,698 of JAANIA010000071.1, forward strand.
TGTTGAGCTGAGTAGCCACGGTCCATAAACCCAAACAAATCATTAGTGCTGTCTATGCGATAAAATCTTCTAGAAGCACGCTCTCTCGACATTTTGTAAACTGTTTTACAATTCCTATATTCATTTAATTTTAGCAGATTTAATAAAATTAACACCTATTGAATTTATAACTTACCTCTGTCAAGCTAATAGGACCAAATGAGCAGAATCGAAAAAGATATATTGAACTATTCAGTAATTATTTTGTGCTAATTTGTGTTGCAAAGTACAATTTTATATTGTCATTTAGAAGAAATTCTTGATATTGTTGGCTTAATATTAAGCTAGCAGCATAAAAAAAAGTTAAAAAAGAAAACTAAAAGAATAGAATTACAAAAAACTTGTGCTAATTTGTATCGTAAAAATAAAATTAATACATTGATCCATTTCTCAAGAAACAACCTTTAATTGAATACAACCCTATTGGGCTCAAGAGTATAAAGTACCCTATGTCACGAGCAAAATCAGTTGTTACTTCCATAATCAAAACGCTATAATTTGTATCACTAAAATATAAATGTCTAGATTTTTTATCCCCGCCGTTTCTTTGGAAACTACACTCGACCTTTATTAGGTTTAAGAATAAAATATCATTCATCACTAGCAGATTCGCTACTCCTACAATCAAAACGCTATAAATTGTACCGCTAAAATGTAAAATTTCAAATTTCGTGCTCCTATCGTATCTTTGGAAACTACTTCCGACACTTATCAAGAATAACCTTAAGATAAAATTAAGATAAGATTAATAACTTTTTTTATTACACATTCATTTTATATATATAATTGATATATATAATTGACATATTAATAAACATTCTTATTCGATATATTTTTATATAAAATCATAAAGAAAATTAAGAAAGTAGGAGAAATTATTGAATAATTTTGCAAAGGAATGACGGGGACATAAAATTCGAAACTTCACATTTTGAAAATACAAATTATAACGTTTCAATTAAATAGCAACTGATTCTAATCGTGGCCGTACTTCACTTTTGAATCTAATAAAGGTCCGGATTGATTTTCAAAAGAACGATAAAGATACAAAATCTGGAACTTTATTTTGATCGTATAAATTATAGCGCTTCGATTGTGAGAGTAACGCCTAATTTTGTTCACGACAGAGGATACTTTATTCTTGAGCTCAATAGGGTTGTGTTCAATTGGAGATTGTTTCTTAAGGAATAGATTAATGTATTAACTTTTTTTGATGATACAAATTAGCACAAAATTCAGTTCTTTGAATTTCTAACTTTGGTTTCCTTTTTTTCTTTTTTGTCTTGTAGTTCTGTTAACTTGATATTAAGTTAGCAGCGCCACGAGTTTCTTTTAAATGGCATGCGGTACAAAATTGTATTTTGCAGCACAAATTGAGTAAGTCAACTAAATAGGTCAATATATCATCTTCGATTCTGCTTATTTGTTCCTGCTTAACAGAGCGGATCATTAAATTTTCATATTAAATAAAATATTATTGTAAGACTCTAAAGAATAAATCATATAATAAAAGTCGACATTGAATGTGCACGTATACAATGAATTATTTCTTAACACACTGAAAATATGAAAACCGATTTGCACTCCATTGCACTAATTGTCGTAATCATCGATACAATTCTATCGGACTAGTAGTCCTCGAGCTGAGTACAGATGTGTAGCGTTGTGTCGACGATTACGGTAATTAAATGTAATAGAGTGCAAATTGGTTTTCATATTTTCAGTGTTAATAAATAATTGATATTATATATAGTTAATAAATAATTCTTTCAAGGTTATAAGGTTATCGTGACAATGAAGAATATGTAAAAGAGTTAAATTTATTAATATTAAAATTAAATGATAAGATTTATTAATTAAAAATAAATGAATTAATTTACTACGTTTGTGTCAAGATATATCAAGCAATTGGAAACCACATCCAGTGATTAATCGTTCTTTATATACCAAATTGAATAGTATAGTGTGCACGTGTATAATATTGCGTACATTTCTGTGAAACATAACAAATTCCAACTTTTACTCATTTACTTTCATTCATTTTCCAATTGCGATTACATATGATATATGATCACAGATCACGATTATTGTTAAATCGCGAATATCATACTAATTTTACAATGAGACGGTAGTCGGTTGTCCTAAGTTTCATTAGTGAATCGATAAAATTGGCTAAGAGCCAACTCATACGACTACTACCGATTTTCTTAAGACTGATCAAATTCGATTTATTCCTTTCCGTTAGTCGAGCTAAACTTGTAGATGCAAAAAATCATTACCTTAATCATATTTAAGTTAAGACTAGTTAAGACTTACGGGATTTTTACAATTTTACAATGAGTCGATAGACCGTAATCAGAAATCTTAACCAGTCTTAACCTTAATCATACAAATTGACTATTGGTCAATTGTAACGATTAAAACTTAGAATCGCTTAAGATTTTCGATTACCGACTCATTGTAAAATCCCGGTTAAATTTCTGACTACCGATTCATTGTGGAATCAGCTTTACATTCGCAGATTTATTGACGAGCAGTGTGGATTGCTTGTCATTACCATGTGATAATCGATTTCGCGAATTAAATAGATTTATCAATAAAAGCAACGTACTTACACTTCGAACTGTTTTCACACTGCTTATGATTTCTCCCGTATTACAATCGAGAACGACACTCAGATTAATTGAGACTAATCTCGATTAACTATTCTGCCTGCTGGTTAATGCAATACTACAATTTGATTTAAGCGAAAAGCTGCGTTCAGAGAAAATAGTTTTGCAATTGTTATAAAATTCTTCAATACGATTGGTTTATATATTTAGATCTATAAGGAATCAAAAGTAAGAACCAATCGTATTGAAGAATTTTACACAGTTACAAAGTTACTTTCTCGGATGAACATAGCCAATGTCATCACGGTCACCACTAATCATCATGATAGAATTAGACAGGTCACCCATTTCGGCGAATGTGTAGTGGATTGAAAGTAGGGATCTGTTAAGATGCCTTTTCATGCGATATCGACCTAGTTTCCACCGAGGGTTTAATCCATGGTCTCTATTCTGTAACTGTCTTTACACGTCTACCGACAGTTGTCTATGTTGTTGCGCAGATATTTTATTATGGTGAAAAAGCTGCGTGAATCAACAATTGTCGGTAGGCGTGTAAAACAGCTACAGAAATAAGGGCCCAGAATGTAAGAACCAACCAATTACAGTCGAGTATTCCCCTCTGTTACAGTCGAACGATAGGGGAATGCTCGACTGTAGTTGGTTCTTACATTCTGATCTGGTTTAAACCCTCGGTGGAAACTAGGTCAATGTGCTCGTAATTATGGTTAGAGTCGGTATTCATAGTCAGTTTTTATTTCAAGATCGGCTTAAGTAATGTTTTAAGAACGCTAATGCGACCCTTTGATTGATTCATGACACCTCAAGACAAAACTAAAGACGGTCTTGAATATAAGAACTAAGTATTGTTCGTTTGTTTCTCGGGAGCTGCTCGGGGTCGCCCCGAATGAACCCACCGTACTTGAAATATAGAATTCACATTACGTACAATTAAAGTTACTAAATTAACAAAGTACCGCGATGAGAAAATTCACTGAATTAGCATTTCGAGCCAAAATGGCGTCGAAGTGCTAGCCTAACCTGATTCTGTTAAAAGGTCGGAAATCTATACACAGGTCTAGAAGAAGAAAAATCTAATCCTGTTATTATTGATAATGCTCGGTTGCTGTGTTGAAAATTGTAAAAACCGCAACGAAAGAGGCTGAAGTTTTGAATAACTGCGCGTCATGGAGTCAAAATGGCGGCAGTTCGTAATATTTTGTTAATCTGTGACTTTGCGTACGACATCCGTCATACGACATCTGGGAATCGATTCTGTATCTTGAAACGAGGTGAAAATTACAAAAGTGAGCGAATTTATTAGAATACTAATAATTTTATTGACATCTAGTAAATTTGCTCACTTTTGTAATTTTCACTTTGTTTGAAAATACAGAATCGACCTCCTGACATTTATTATTACGATGTTTTCGTGTTCATAGACGGATCTTGTATTTAAGACAGATTAGTACAGTCTTAAGATGTCATAAACCAATCAGAAGGCCGCATTAACAACTTAAGATATTACACACACACTTAAGACGATCTTAAAATAAGAACTAATTATGAATACCGGTCTATATATGCTCGTTTTCAAGACGAATTTCATATCGTTCTGCGTACAACCAGATGTCTCAATTTTAAATATTTACATCGCGATAACTTTGAAGTAACATATTGCGGAAATGAATATGTGTCAAATAAATATGTACAAATAGTTTCCGAAACAAAGGATGCAGAAATTTATATTTTTTTCGAAAAATAATAAGTAATAAAAGTAATAAGTAGTATAAATAATAAGTAATAAAGTAATAAAGTAATAAGTAATAAGTAATAAATAAAAGTAATAAGTAATAAATAAAAGTAATAAGTAGTAAGTGAAAAGTACTAAATAATAGTAAAAAAATAATAAATAAGTAATAAATAATGCCGATGTGTTATGTGAAAGGTTGCAAAAGTTGCAGTAGCCAAACATTAAAATATAAATCAATAACCCAGTCAGAAATGATGATGGAATCGACATCGAATCGATGTTGATTCAATGTCGAAAGTATCAAATCGATGTTGAATCGACGTCAATTCGATATCGATTCCATTATCATTTCTTTTCATTTCCTAAAGACGAGATATATAGAAAAATATGGAAAACGGCTAGAAAGATATAGAAAGATATAGAAACAGCCCATGTGAATAATAAAACCAATATGAAACATAATCAAAAATTTTATAATTGAACATGCTCTACAGATTATTAAAATTTATATGTTCCTTTTAATGATATTTTTACTATTATAATGTATTCAGCAAATAAGAATGGATTGAAATGAATTGAAATGTATTCAGATTTTCAGAAATATTGATTTACGAATGTCAAAATGAATGCATTTTTATTTATTTTTATATTAAGAATTTCATTTATTTTCATATTAAGAATTGCATGGAGCATGTCTTTCAATCTAAAAATAATATTAGCTTTTTCTATGCATTGTGAATACTGCATTTTCAATTCAAAATTTTGAATAGGAAATGCAGTTTTCCAATCCAATTACATCCAATTGAATCTAATTGAATCCAATTAAATCCAGAAAGTATTCGCTATTTAAAATACGCATTCGAGTAGAAAAAAATTTCAATCCATTTTAATCCATTCTCGTTTACTGGGTACTTTTGCAGCTCGCATATGTTCCATTCATTTTAAAACAACATGTTATTTGAGTTCTTGACAAACACCAATATTAAGCTTTTCATCAAAAAATCGGAGAAAATTAAGATTCGATGCGATTTCAATGGAATTCTTGAACATGTCTACAGTTTCTTCTGCACATCACACAAATAAATTTATTCTCTAAATCCTTTATAAATAAAATCTCTAAATAAAGAAGTAAAAATTTCATTCCTTTGGAGTGAATATCATTTGAAATAAATAAAATCTCATTCCAAAAGAATGAAAATTTCTCACTCTTTTTTCATAGTGAAAATATGTTTACCAAAGATGTTTTTCAAAAATTGACTCAATTTTCACTCTAAGATATTTAAAGAGAATATGGATATACATAGGCCGGTATTCATCGTCAGATCTTATATTTGCCTACCCAGCAAACGAGAATAGATTGAAATGGATTAAAATGGATTCAGATTTTCAGAAATACGGATTCATGAATGTTAAAATGAATCCTTTTCAATCCTGAATGCATTTTTATTCATTTAAAGGAATTGCATACAGCATATCTTTATGCCTTTCTATCTAAAAATAATATTAGCATTTTCTGTGCATCATGAATACTACTCAATTCAGAATTGTGAATAGGAAGTACAGTTTTTTTTAATTCTGTTAAATTCAAAAATAATATCAACAATTTCTATGCAACGTGAATACTGCTCAATTTAATAATCTGAATATGAAATGCAGTTCTTCAATCTAATTGTATAAAAAAAGTTTTTATTTAAAAATGGACCATAAATGCTATTTAAATTATTCAAAATTATAAGTAGGAAATTTTTCATTTTAATCTAAGTTCAAAAAAGTTGTAACGTAAAAATAATTGAGCTATGTTCTTTTGTTTTTCTTCAATTAGAAGTAAAATGAATGATCGATGTGAACACTCGTAAGTCGAACACAGCCCGAATATTAGGCTAATCACGACGCGCGACATTGGCCAAGCGAGATTATCCGACACTTACCCAATGTTGTCTCATAGTAATGTAAATTGTTTATACTTTATTATATCTGTTAAATGATGATATTTTTATTATGTCTATATAATTTCGTTACTTAGTTTAGCTGGTTGTAATTGAAATAGAGAATGAATAATACAATTTACTAATTAAAGAAGTGGTGTAGCGGATAACGTAAAAAATTCATATCCAGAGGTCTCAAGTTCCGAATCCCACTAAGGTGCGTTATTTTTAATACCATTTGGTAATAATTAATAAAATAAAATAATTAATAAAATAAAATAATAAAATAAAATAAATAAATTAATTAAATAAAATAAAAAGAATACATAAATTAAATAAAAAAATAAAATAAATTAAATAAATAAAATTAGAAAAATTTTAAAAATAATATTAATACAATAAAATATAATAGATTTATTCGCGTCGCATGCTCCAAATTAATTCAGGAAGTACCTGGATCGCAGGTAAGATGGCGGTTGGAGCAGTTGCATTCATGTGCTCCAATGTTTAGTGACACGAACGGATTTAGAACAAGTGAGCATTGTTGCCTAACCTAATCCGTGAGACAACTTGAATGGATCGGACATGTATTTCGTTTCGTTTCGGGTATTTTATGTTACCTCGATTATTTGAAAAGCGTTTTTATACAAAATAAATACGTTTTTAATAAATATAGAAATTATATTAGGACCTTGAATAAGTTCTCGCTGTTTTTTACAAAATAGAAACTTGTATTTAAAATATAAGGAAAACAAACATTTTATTTAAAGTATTGCCCATCACTAGAGACCACTTTCTCCCATCTTTCTGGCAGTACATGAATCCCGCGTCGGAAAAACGACATGTCTTTTGAGGCTATCCAAGAATCGATCCATTTTTGAGCTTCTTCGTAAGAATGAAAGTGCCGGTCAGCTAGGCCATGTGCCATCGAACGGAATAGGTGAAAATCGGAAGGAGCTATGTCAGGTGAATACGGCGGGTGGGGTAGAACTTTCCATTTAAGCGTTTCCAGGTAGGTTTTTACTGGTTTTGCAACATGAGGCCGAGCGTTGTCATGTAACAAAATCACTTTGTCATGTCTTTGCGCGTATAGCGGCCGTTTTTCTTTTAAGGCTCGACTCAAACGCATCAATTGAAGTCGATAGCGATCCCCCGTGATAGTCTCGTTCGGTTTAAGCAGTTCATAATAAATTACACCCTGCTGATCCACCAAATACAGAGAAGAAGCTTCGAGCCATGGATATTTGGTTTTGGGACGATGTGGATGCATGGCCGGGCTTACCCCACGATTTTCTACGCTTTGGATTATCGTAGTGTATCCACTTTTCATCACCAGTCACGATACGGTGCAAAAAACCTTTTGTTTTCTGCCGTTGAAGCAGTAGTTCACACGTGCCAAAACGT
>JAANIA010000071.1:2287347-2306176 GCA_017607525.1 Pseudoatta argentina
CATCCTCCGTTTTCTCTGTCCGATCTTATCTTAATCGATCGAATCAGTCCCGATCTTGCTTTATAACTTAACTAGTACTTAAAAATAACTTAGTTATAATGTTTTGGAAAGCTCTTGAGATGAGCTATAAGAATATGTAATAAGAAATAGGGGGTTCCATTTAAAAAATTGAAGGCGACCTTCATGTGACCTTCAGAGGACTATCCAAGATCAAATCAATGGCACCATCTTATGTCCTTCTTCGAGTCAAATAACTTTTGTCTGAAACATTTTTGTCTACTGGATGTAGTTTTCGAGATATTGGGCTGGATCATTTAAAATGGGACACCCTGTATCTATAAATTTTTAGGTTCTAATTTTTAGATTATGTATGTAGCAATGATTATTAAAATGACAATCCACTGTATTGCAACTTTCAACCTTATAACTTAATAAGTATTTAACGAAAAGTAACTTAGTTATAGTGTTTTGAAAAGCTTTCAAAATGAGCTATAAGAATATGTAATGAGAAATAGGGGGTTCCATTTAAAAAATTGAAGCCGACCTCCACGTGACCTTCAGAGGACTATCCAAGGTTAAATCAATGATATCAACTTATGTCCCCTTTCAAGTCAAATAACTTTTGTCTGAAACATTTTTGTCTACTGGGTTTAGTTTTCGAGATATTGGGCTGGATCATTTAAAATGGGACACCCTGTATATATACAATTTATAACAGAATATAATTTATTTTAACATTAGGATATTTATGAACCGTGTATTATTCAAATAACTAATATAATAAAATTATCTATACGATTATAAGCGGATCTTAGTGTCCAATAATTTTTAAGTAAATTTTATAATCTTACAATTTCATAATGTTTAAACTGGAAATTTTTTAATTTACGCAAAAAATATTATAAGACATGAAGATTTGCTTCGACCATATAAGACCATTTCATCATCTTGGTCATTTAAATAATTTATATTTATATACTTAATATATTTATATACTAATCTATATAATTTTCTAAATATACTGTTTGGGATTTCAAATGGATCTTGATTCTTCTTATTAAATTCAAATGTCTTGCGAATTTTATTATTTTCGTTGTCATTTTCCTCTACACATAAAAAATAATGTTCATTACTGGAAATAATAATCTATGTCTTTAGGTAGAATGAATTTTGATAAATTTCAACTTCGATAAATCTCGATAATGCTTTTACACCATTTGATATAATTCGACATAGAATTTTTTTTGTCAAGCATAATGTGAGAAATGTCACATTTCCACTATAATGAAAACTACCCAATTAAGTAAGAGCTCACTTTATCATTTACTAGGTTTCGAGATACACATTACACAATCGATCTCCAGTTAAAAAGAACAGATCACCATCAATATCATGGAACAAAGTCGGAATGGATTCCAATCAGAATTATTCAATTATTCCCTAGATTTCTATTATGTTTTTTAGGGAAAAGAGAATAATTCTGATCGGAATCCATTCCGACTTTGTTCCATGATAGGTACTCTGTAGCAGGATTTTCTAAATGTCTTATTGATGATTGTCGTTATCGTTAACTAGCGACAGCCAATGACAAAATAATCCTGGAAGACAACATGATTGTCATGGCTGACGCTAGTTAACGATAACAAAATAAATGTCGATGAAACGTTTAAAGAATCTCGCAATTGGCTTATTACACACACACTTAAGACGATCTTAAAATAAGAACTAATTATTAATACCAGCCTTTGATGCATCATGTGAACATAGCACACAAAACTTGTGTGATGGAAAAGTACGGAATAGCACTGATTGGTTGCTTCATGGACCAATCACATTGAATTAGTCTTATTGTAATTGGTCCATTATTGATCGGCAGTCAGAGTTGGCAATCGGATCGGCTTGTAGAGTTGATAGTGAATGCTTTCCATTTGATAACATAAATCGACACAAGTTAACATAAGTGTCGTTCTATCTTTGTTACTTTCTGAATCAACAAGGATAGAACGACGTTTGTATCGACTTGTGTCATCAAATGGAAAGCACCAATCTGATATGGGCTTTAGGGTAAAATCACACGGTGCGGAACGTGCACTGTCGGCTGCTCGTGCTCATGATGATATTAGGGTAAAATCACATGGTGTAGAAAATGACTGCGGAATAGAGAATGGTCATTGAAATAACTGATTAGCGCTATTTCGCACTTTCCATCACACAAGTTTTGTGTGTTTTATTCACATAATGTATCAAAACCCGATATCCATAGTTAGTTCTTATTTTAAGATAGTCTTAAGTGTGTGTGTGTGTGTGTGTGTGTGTGTGTGTGTGTGTGTGTGTGTAATAGGCCAATTTGGAGTAACGCAGAATAACTTTGATTGATTGTTTCTATGATGCATTCTCGTTTTTCGCACCGTGTGATTTCACCCTAATTCCATCATGAGCACGAACACGTGGTGGAATGTGGAATGATATAAGGTAAAGCGTTGCACATAATGGCGATAGCAATACTGGAAATAACCCATCAAATGTGTTTCAATATGCACTTTCTGACATATAATAGCCCTGGTTATACTGGAATAACCAAATGTTAATTAACCAAATTTATTTTCCTACTGCGCATCCACGGGAGCGCTTCACCTTATATCATCCCACCATGCACAGGCAGCACGACAGTGCACGTTCCAGTTGTATTGTAATTCAGTGGTGCTAATTGATCGGGCCGAAAACGTTATAAATTTTTTAATGAAAAATTAGAGATTTTCGAATTTTCTAGTAAATAACTGAAGATTTCTAGAAATTTTTAAATTATTTAGAAATTTTTCTATCAACGTGTTGGCAACACTGGTGTTAAGATAATGATCATTTGCAGTAATTGTAGTTTGTCATTTTGGTTGATCTTTAATTAGATTACAGTACATACATTAATAACGGAATAAAATAATAAGTGAACTAAAAGATATGTAAGTAAAAACACCTTAATTCTCTTGATATATGAAAGATTATTTAAAGTTGTTATGTAATATTGTTAGACTTTTTTTATGTTTACATTTATACTTATGGTATATGGTAAATATTGAAGAAAAATAGTATTTTTTTTTAAACAACATAAATTTTGATATCGTATTATCATCTAAAAACGTATGTTATTGCAGCATTTTTTCATAAATATTTTATTCTAATATAATTTATATATAAATAAGTACATCTTCTTCCTTTAAACTCAATCTGTTATTTCATAATATTAGGCCTATTCTTTAGACCTGTTTTATTCCTGCACTTAACTGTATTAGAACTTTAAATAGATTTATAATTTTGTCGTTACACTAAACTACACTAAAACTTTTTCTCGCTTTTGCCAGATTTTAAATATGTATCTAAGCCTATTTATCACTACGCTGGATTGCACTAAAACTTTCTATGCAGTATTTATAGTCCATTCTTATTTGAAGACCATCTTAAGTAATGTGTTAAGATGCTAATATAGCTCTTTGATGGATTCATGGAACCTTAAGATTGTACTTGAGAATATCTTAGCCATAAGAATCAATTATAAATACCAGCTATTTCGCTTTTACAACCCAGCAAACGAGAATGGATTAAAATGGATTGAAATTTTTTTTTATTCTAATGCGTATTTTAAAGCGAATACTGTTTTTTTGGATTCAATTGGATGCAATTGGATTGAAAAACTGCACTTTTTATTCAAAATTTTGAATTGAACAATATCCACAATGCACCAGAAAAAGCTAATATTATTTTTAGATTGAAAGGCATAGAGATATGCTTCATGCAATTCCTATAAATAAATAAAAATGCATTCAGGATTGCAAAGCATTCATTTTAACATTCGTAAATTAATATTTCTGAAAATGTGAATCCATTTCAATTCATTTCAATCCATTCTCGTTTGCTGAGAAGTTTTAAATATATATCTATTTCATTTTATGTACGAGTATGTACTAACAGATTCTCTCTCTCTCTCTCTCTCTCTCTCTCTCTTATTGCCAATTTTATTCTTAACTGTTAAATTTATATTTTACTCTTAACTATCTTAAGTATACTGTACTTGCTACTCTGAACTATTTTTTAATAAAATATTTTATTTCTTAATATTAATCTTTATATTTCATAAAATAAAACTTTATGATTCAATCGATAGGAAATAAAGATGCTTAATGGTCGAAGCTGGATATTTAACATTTAGATAATGATTATTATCTTAATGATTACTATTATGAGATAGGTGCCTAATATAGATAGTGGCGTTTTTGCTAAACTAATAAACACTATCTATTGATTCCACCATGAATTTATTGCTCTTGGATTGAAAACTATTTAGTAGAAAATGTATTATTAGATCATGCCCGTAGTCATTGTAAAACAAGATTTTAGAATTTGGATATTTTCCAGTTTCATTGAGATGAGCATTTAAACCTTGTTTATTATTTAATAAATAAATATTTGGCAATAAATTCTTCATGTAGTGATAGAATAAAGTCGTACTAATAGAAAAATGTGGGATATGTTAAATTGTTTAATTAGAAGTTAGATTTCATAATCGTAAAACCGTAAGGCGTGGAAATCGTAATATGAGATACCCAGAGTATTCCTAATATGAAACCCATGCTCCTATGTTATAGTGAAAATCATTGCTAAAGTATAAATGTTATTGTACAATAATAAAAAAGACAACCGGAATAAACGTCGAGTGCCTATATTTGCGATTCTTGATTCCAACTACTTGAAAACGAATTCTGGATAATCTATCGCATGCTCATTTTTCGTGCACGCTGGCTGTGTTTGTTTGTATTTTAGAAACATTAAATAAAATTTTTTAATTGGAATACTGATATACTTTGCGTTTTACTATCCATATTCTTATATTAGGAGCACAATTTTTTGACTTTGCTCACTTTTTATATCTTTAATTTTCAAAAAAAAAATGAATTTGAATTAAATTTTATGTAACGTTATCTTAAAGTTTATTAAATTCCCTTCAAAATGACCTATTATTTTTTTTTATTCTGTCTATAGAATAAAAAATAATGTGTTTATAGAATAATAAATGCTAGAAGTCTAGCATTTACCCAAAATGAACTCGGTATCTCATAATAGAGGCCTTTCCTCTATAATATTGTATTTGTAACTGCATTTAAACTGCATGCCAAATTAATTTTTTTCGGACTTAGAAATGCAGGTAACAGAAAATATTTTACAATTTTAATAAAACATTCATGTTTTAGTTTTATTTTTTATAATGCACATACATATATGTATACATATCTTTTTAATTCCAAGATTATTAATATGATAGCAATGAATAACAAGGATTGCTTGCATCGTGCATAGAATGTAAAGATTTTTTTAATATTTGTAAATCTAAAACAAGTTGTGCAAAACTAGGTCTATCTTGTGGAATTATATTCCAACAAGAACACATAACTTTATATATATTGTGAGAAACCATATTAGGACATGTCAAACGACATTTATCCTGAGTTAAATAACGCAATAACTGGTTATCTTGTATACTAGCATATGGAAAAGAACCTAGAGTTCCAATTTCCCAGAGCACAACACCAAATGACCAGACGTCACTTTTAAAAGAGAAAGCATGATTACATATAGCTTCTGGTGACATCCAACGTATTGGGAGTTGACGAACTTTGCCAGCCATATTATTTATTACATATATTCCATTTCGTGACAAACCAAAATCAGAAATCTAAATCCATAATGAATCCATAATAAATAAAATTTGTATATATAAAACTATTTTTTAAATAATTATTATACAGATGTCTACTACCTTTAGTGTTAGATCTGAAGTAAGGAGGATATTTCTTGCTGCCAAATCTCTATGTATAATTCCTTTAGCTTCCAAATGTTCCATTCCTCTTGCAATATCAAGCGCAAACTTTATAAATTGTTGATTTTCAATTGTATCATACAAATTTTCGTTATCATTTTTGTTTTTTTCAACAATATTTGCATATTTAGATACAGCCTTTTCAACACTATATAAAAGTTTATCACCTGATTTAATTTTTCTTCTGTAATGTAGATATGCAAGCAAATCTCCACCTTTCATATATTCTAAAAGTATGCATATAGGATTATTAGGTAAAGTACAGCAACCTATAAGGTTCACTAAATGTGTATGAGAACCAGCTGCTTTCATTATTTTAATTTCTTCCAGTAATTGATGTCTGGCTTCAGGTTCGTTACATGTATCAGAACATTGTGACATTTTAACAGCTACTAATATGTTCTTATTGTTGTTTAAGCTGCCTAGGTATACTTTACCAAACTGTCCCTTTCCTAATTCATTTATAAAATTTATATATTTATATGGTACTTCAAATTCATCTTTCTGAGTTTTGTAACATGTCTCCTACAAGACATTTCTTAAATTAAAATTAAAAATTTTTTAAAATTATTTAATCTTTTTCCATTTACCTCAGATTTTTGTTCGACATATACATCGAGATTACGTCTCTGAAAAACTAGATCTGGCCATTGAGCGAGTTTACAAGCAGAAGGAGACACTGTTTGTCTCCTATTGTTAAAAATAAAATGTTTGCTATAATAAATATGCAATAATTACTATACACATAAATTGTAAAAAATAGTTTAGTAAACTGTTACTTACCGTTTGAAAGGAAATACAAGTTGATATCCATTTTTATTATGTATTGATATAATGCTAATAAAGCCTAGTATAACACAAATGACAATACCGGCAAGTAATAGCCACTGTAACATAATCATATTACATGAATTTAATATTATACATATATATATATATTAATTATTTTAATATATATTTTTATATATACCATAGTACTCTTGTCTAATATTTTAGTTTTGCTTATATCAACAATGATGAAACCACCTTGAGTTCCTAAACAATTTCGATAATCCATTGCAGCTACCAATATTTTATATCCATTTTTTACTTTTATGTATTGATCATCCATTCTCATGTCCCAATTAAAGGTATTTATTGTAGAAGTCACGTTACTTATCTTTGTGATATTATATACAGAATGTTCCGCTTTTGATATCAATAATGGTATGCCAACACTAAAATATTACATATTGCATTATCATTCAAGCAAAATGATATGATAATCAAATTAATAAAATAAAATAAAAAAATCTCACCTAATTATATAAGAATGAATGTGGGAATTATTCGACGTATTATTCCAATTAATAACTATGCTTTCTCTTTGTCGGATTACTTCTACTTTTGGAATAGGCAAGATAGATTTTGCATCCGCGCAACTGCATTTATGTCTTATACATTCTGGAACTTTATAGATGACCTATAATATAATGAAAAATATCTTAGAAATTTCATATAATGTCTTTTTATAATGTTAATTTATAATTTCACCTCTGGTAACTTTCCTATGGGTTTAACTCTCGGATTGGCATACACTTGTATTTTGTATGTACAATTTGGATATATTTGTATATCCGATATATCACTCAATAATTTATTTTGTGGTACTAATATGCTAAATTGACTTTTATTTTGCACATTGTAGAGCGCGAAACCTTCTGTACATTCTGTCCTACTTGTATCAGTTTCTTTTAACATACTTGTAATCATAACACTATAACACATATTGAAATTTTTGTTATTTACATAATATCTTTATAGATAATTATTATTGAAAAGCATTAATTAATGCAGTACCTGTACGAAGAAGGTTCTTTTTCTCCATTTGATGGCGTCCAAGATACATTCAATTTCAACGATTTTAGTGTATTATCGCTTTTGAAATAACTTTCATCTTCTGAAACGTACACTGTAATATTTTCGACAACGCCAGCAAATTTTGTTATATTTTTTGCATTTATTGCATCAGAATATAAAAGCAACATAATAATTATATCATGTATTAAAATATATTTACACTGTATAAACATCTCATTTTATAGTATGTCTATTTTCTAAATAATTTAGATATATTACATTTTTATACTATTTTATATTTTTGTTATAATGCATTGAGCAACAAGATGTCTACTTCAATCAATAATACTGTGCTTTATTTCAACTTCAATGTTCGAATAGGATTTATCTTTAGCAAAACATATATCTGGTAACTCTTATCTGATAATCGAAGTACTTAAGAACCTTACGACTTCCTATAATAAAATAATAAATGATCTTTTCATTGTAAAAATAATACATATTATTTAATGAAATAATAATTAAAAAAATTTTTTATTAAAACATAAAAATTATTAGGAATATACAATTATTAATTTCGTAAACTACATAATGATTATAATTAACGAAAGATTTATTCTTATCAACAATAAAAATTAATACATGTACATATATATATTTTTGTTATCATAAATCATACTTAACGCACGTATGCACGCATGCACGCACATGCACACGCACGCACACGCATACAAATCTTCAACACTTTCTTATTTAATATTTCAGAAGTTACACAAATGGCCTCGGCTGCAATGTCACCAACTGATGATGACGAGCTTACTCTTCCTCGTGCATCAATTAACAAAATAATCAAGGAAATATTACCTCATGTACGAGTGGCAAATGAATCTAGAGAACTTATTTTAAACTGCTGTACAGAATTCATTCATTTGTTGTCTTCCGAAGCAAATGAAATTTGTAATCAACAACAAAAAAAAACTATAAATGCGGAACATGTTTTACAAGCACTTGATAAATTGGGCTTTGGTGATTACAACGCAGAAGCAGAGGCTGTATTACGGGATTGCAAAGCTGTAGCGGCTAAGAGAAGACGTCAAAGTACCAGATTAGAAAATTTGGGAATTCCAGAAGAAGAATTATTACGTCAACAACAGGAGTTATTTGCTAAAGCAAGAGAGGAACAAGCAGTTGCGGAACAGCAACAGTGGCAACAATTACAAGCTGTTACACAAATGGCATCCATGCAACAAGGTGACAGCGAACAAGAAGATTATTCATAAAGAAATTCAAATGATGAAGTTCGTTTGTAAAATCAATTTGTTTTTTATGTAAAAAAGATATTTATAATATTTAACATAAAATAGGAGGAAGGAAGAGGAAAGAGGGAGGAAGGAAGGATTAATAGAGATGGAAACAATAGCGATGAACAAAATGAAAAATGTTGAATACAAATTCTATTATTTTTGAAAACCATTTTTAATAATTTAATTCTACAGCATATTTTACAATAATGAATACTAAATACTTTTACATTTCTTAATTTAAAATTATAATATATAAAAATAATATATAATAAAACGGATTAATTATATATCTCTCATTTCTCTTTTTATATCCTTCTTTCATATAAACTTTTAAATTTAAGGCATTAATCTTCCATATTCAGAAGACAGATGGCTTTTCTTTATAACCTCTATGACTTTTGAAACGTAATGATACCTATCAATAATGTTTGCATTAATTTATTGCACATATAACATAGACAGATTTCTTGTATTCTTTTTTTGGAATAAAATTGTATATTCTTGTCATTCTTGACTTTCTCTAAACATTGTGTTCTATTAATTTAATAATCAAATCGTTAGAATACAAATAGGAATCGAAAGTAAGATTAAAGAATAAAATAATTCAATATCCGATTAAAATTAAAAAATATATAAGTCTTAAAATATTATCTAATTACCAATTTTTTTCTGTTAACACAGAAGGTGTAATTGAATTCCTAGGAACTCCATATATCTTTGTTCGCAGTTTATCTATAAGAAATTCTTCATTTTCACAAAAAATCATATCTTCTGCAAAAAATACGAATACAATTAAATACATTAAATGTTAATATATAATTTTCCATAAACGATCTAAAATAATCTTTTACCTTGTTTATATCTCGAAGGTATCAAAAATAAATTTAAACCACTTTCTGTCGAACAATGATTCATATCTATACCGCTATGAGTTTGTAATCGAGAACTAGAAAATGCTTTATTATAAAAATCCTGAAAAAAATTAAAATATATTATGAAAATAGAATATAAACAAGTTTCTATATATTTATGAGACTATAATTTTCCTATTCTTAATTTTCTTTTCAGTATTAATTTACATTTTAGTAGCTTGTTGTATAAAATAAAAACGCTGTTTAAAATAAAATATTATAAAATGAAAATAATTGCAATGTAATTTAGAAAGACAACTAGAAGATAGAATTATTTTTGTAATGCAATCGAAATCAGACGATAGAAAAAATAACAAATTAAATTTATTTAGAAATTTAGATAAATGGAAATAGGATGATGGAAAAAATAAAACTAAAAATATAATCAAGGCCAATATTTATAATCGATTTTTATATTTAAGAATTAAGTACAATTTTAAGATGTCATGAATCAATTATATTAGCATCTTAAGACATTATTTAAGACGATCTTAAAGTAACGGACTATAAATATTGGTCTAAGGTCGGTATTCTCTTATAGTCCATTCTTATTTCAAGATGGTCTTAAGTAATATCTTAAAATGTTAATATGGCTCTATGATTGATTTATTTTATTACATCTTAAAGCTATTTAAAGTTTTAAGTAATCACTGTGGTTATATTGGATCGTAATATCATAAGTGAGAAATGACATGTTGAAGTTCTTGTATGCCATTTGTATATTTAAACAAAAAGAATTTGAATAAAATAATGAGATCGCTTTAAAATATTTATAAAAATGGATCAGTTACCTTTATGCTCCTCCTTTGACAGTTAGTAAATAGTAAAGCACGTGAAAAGGCTTTGTATGTAAACATTAGTAAATGCACTTCACGTGCTCTTTACGACTATTTATTGATTGTCAAGCTAACTTTTCATGCGTAGCATAACTGCGGCAGCAAAATGTCATGTAATTTAAATTTTCGAGAATTGATTGGAAGTGTGTCACCTCACAAAAAATTTTTAACAATAATAGCATTTTGCTGCCGCAGCGTACTGCGCATGAAAAGTCAAGTTCGGAGGGAGGAGGGAGACAGCTTCGGCCTGTTTTTACAATTGTTTTAAAGCGATCTCATTTTATTTTATCCAAATTCTCTTTATTTATGAGAATGGCTATTTGACAAGTTTAGCTTGTTAAATAGGATAGCATCAATCCAGGTAACATGATCGCGAAAGCACACATTTCGTTTATAATCAGTGAATGGAGACATAGAAAATAATGGTGATCTTGTGGATTGAAATTATTATTGGAAAGTAAATATGGATTATAGTAAATTGAAAATTGCTAAATTGAAAGAATAATTAAAGAAAAGAGAGCGTCTTTGAGAGAAAAAAAAGGCCGAACTTATATGTAGAATGGCTAATGAAATTGAAGTGTCTGGGTTTTCAGACTAAGTGTCGATATAACATTCCGTTTGTCAATTAAGCTATGTGATTTAAAAGGTTACAAAAAAGAATCATTGCGTTGATATCGAGACAGTTATTTACAGTTTTTAATTTGCTGTGTACTTTACATACAATACACTGTTCTAACAGATTGGCTACGTTCAGCAGAGAAAATTAACCAGCGCTTAGATAGTGATTTTTTTCTTTTTGCTGAACGCAGCCATTAATTGTTGTTTTTGTTAACTATTTATGGTTAAGACGTAAACCACATCAAGAAATAATAACGAAAATGCTATTTCTCATTATATACCCAGTAATCTTAGTACAAATCATCTGAATCAAAGCCAGCGATAGCATAATCCTCGAGTCTAAAATGGTTTGTGCACACACGCGATTCTGCACTCGGGCGGAAAACTTTACTTTTATTGCTGCGATTCACCATTTTTTCATCTCCTCATCTTCGGGAACCGATGCTTTCCTCTATTTTTACATTTGTATGCCACACACATGCCTGGCACATCAAAATTAAAATATTTGTCTTTATATACAGTTTCATAAACAGATGCAATTTGACATGTCTCCAAGCACATTAACGCCTCCTATCAGCCAGCTACAAGTGGCAGTCATCATTTCCATAAATGGCATGAAAAAAATGGATACTTTAACGTGCCATTTTTAATCGCTTATGATTCAATAATAGTCACAGCGACTATTTAGGAGCCTTAAGACAAGAGTAGTAGTTTAAATATAAGAGTTGACTATGAATATTTTGTTATAGAAGATAAGACATATTTTTAAATAGATAATACATTGTATGTGATAAAATACCTTCATTTCATCAATAGTAGCTGGCATAAAATCTTGCAATTCTGTTTTATTATGCAAAAATATAACATGTGGATAATATTCTACATAATCTTGATCTATGACTGTTGTTGAAGACGGTTTTAACATTTCTGCAGTTTGTAAAAATCTATAAGAAAAATAGATACTTCATTATATATTGTAAATTTTAATAGCAAAAAGTAATTATATATTAATAAAATTAATAAATACTTTTATTACAATATTACCTCACTAAATTTGGATCGACAAACCAATCCTGCACAAATATAATAACATGGCACACTGAAAATAGGAATGCTGCAAACTGAAGTGATTGTAATTCCAAATTAGAATCACTATTCATAAAATCAGGTGCACCTTTTTTCTGATCAAAGGATGCAGCAGAGTCAATCACAAATCCAGAAAGAATTGGTTGTGTATCCAAATATATTACTCTATTTTTAGTTATAAAAAAATCTATTCCAGTGGTACAATTTGTACTACTTTCATAATGTGACAAATCTTGAACTTGAAAAATGTTAGATCTAATCATATAAAACAAAATTATTAAAATAACTTTAATTTCAGTAAAAAAGAGCTAATATCACATATATTACATAAATAAACATAATACATACGAGTAATGTGATGTTAGCAGTGACATGATTGTCGATTTACCAACACCTTGTGCACCTAAACACCCAACGACTAGAAAGTCTTGTTGATCATACAAAAAATCTATTGAATTTTCACATAGTTGCATATTTTCATCCATGAATTTGATGCATGTACTCATTTCAGGACATATGGAAAGCATACGAATCGCTGAAACATCATTTTGATATCTTAGGCTAATATTTCATTCGTCGTACAAATTTTTCAAGTTGACTGGCCGCAGGATAGAGAAATTCTAGAATTTCTAGAAATCCTCTATCATATAACGAATCAATACGCTTGAAAAATTTATATGATAAATGAAATATTAGCCTACTGTTACAATCGATAATATATTTCACACCTTATTGTTAATTTGTTAAATATGCCGAAACATTGATATATATTCTAGTCCATTTGAGACATCTTTTTAATCACGAATTCTTTGTTTAATTTGATGACCAACTTTTTCAGCAAGTGTAGGGACATTCATAATTTCCAATTTATAAGCAATTAAAAAAAAAACTTTACACGAATTAAACTTCAAAATGGATAATAGAACTACTTTTTTATAATCGAATTTTAATTTTAAGTCTAGTTACAAAAATACATAATATAAAAGGAATTTGCAAAAAAATATTTTCGATATTTTTGATAAAAAAAAACTTCGAATTCAGAAAATCTCATTAAAAAGACATTCAATAGTTTTGAGACTTACGGATTATTTTGTACATTAAATATAATAGATATTTTTCAGCACATTAACATCTTTCTAATATGATGTCTGATTGAGCATCAAATTATTAAAAATGGCTTGTCAATTTAATTTAATTCGTGATATTACAATAGTTTAATTGCGTTTATAAATCCGGAAAACCAAGCGCGCAGTTCGAATTACGTATATGTAAGCATGTACATATGTAGTATATATAATGTCCGCCAAAAGTTCCGGGCCAGCTAAATATCTCAGGAAATATGCATTTTTGAGAAAAATGTTTTTAAACAAAAATTATAGAGTTTAAAAAGATCTATTTAATGATCTTATCAGTTTGATCTTGGCATCGCCAAGGTCACATCGATTTATTTAAATTAGTCATTCTATTTTTGATTCCAGAATCTAATAGTCGATATCAAAAGCTTTTCAAAACACTACAATAAAATTCATTTCCATTAAGTATTTTTCGAGTTATAACGCTTGAAAGTTACAATATCACCATCATTTATATTATTACTCGAGACATCCAACCGACGACTAAGACCTCTTGAATGTTGTTCAGGATCAAGCTCTGGATAACATTCGTTAAGATCAAGATCATTGGAGATTGTTTCTCTTATTTCCATTTTTGCACTGAAAATTTATTTTTATGTAAAAGTGAAAATAAAAAAAACAATCTCTAATGAACCACATTCAAATGCACTTTCCGAGATATTTAGCTGGCCCGGAACTTTTGACGACACTATATACAATCACGTTGAATTATTTAAGATCCAGTTTCGATCGTTATAGACATTTAATTTTTAATATTGTTCTCACATATGCGGTCTAAAATAAAGATTCTTAATATTGATTAAATATAAATTACTTACATTCTTGTATTTTTGATGCTGCTGAAGAAATATCGGCATCTTTTCTATAAAAAGATGTTTATTATATCATATGCAGAATGATTTAGAACAAAGGTAACAAATTATCAGGTTTTCATTGGCAGAACTAATGCGCACTCAGTGCACTATAAAGCCATTGTACACAAATCGACATAAAGATGTATGTTTAATAAAAATATAGAAACGAATTAAACTGTGAAACATTCAATATATTTTATTTGATAACTATTTGATAAAATACACATTAAGCATTTTATCAATTGAGATATCTCACTTTTACATTTTGATTAGAATAATGTACAACAGCTTTAATGTGTACTAAATGCGCACTACTTCTGCCAATGAAAAATGCTATATGATAGATTGTTTGAAAAATAATTTTGAATAGAAACATAAATATAGAACCTGTTCTCAATACATACAGGATGCACGGAAAGTCATTACCATTTAATTATCTCATTAAAACTATACTTGTGAAGAATCGGTTTTTTTAAATTGTGTAAGTAAATTCTATACGTTAGCATCACCAGAGAAGAGCAGCAGGAATTGAGCAAGGACCTAAACATTATCGTATTTCCAGCGGACAAAGACAACACGATAGTGATCATGAATCAAACTGCAGGATAAAAATATATAAGGTACCTAAGCCGAATAAAACTCAGCACTAAATAAGACCCATTTTTTAATTTATTACTTTAAAACTCGCTTTACGCTTGCAGTATATGCTTAAAACAATGCTGGAATTTATTTGCAACTTTCAGCCGATTTTCAGTTTGGTTTCCGTCCTTTATCTCACCAACTTATCTCTCCGCGCGCAGTCTAAATGCTAATCGGTAGAAACACATTTGTTTAATAAAAACTTGTGTGTATGAGCCATTTTTATATAACAATCCGCTGCAAAATTTACCAGTATATTTCATAATTTTTATTATTGATTATTATTTTTGATTATTGCGAAGAATATTACTAAGGCCTCGGTGGTCTAATGGCTTAGGACACTCGTACGGAATATAAGAGATCCGGGTTCAAGTCCCGGCCGAGATATTTTTCACATTAAATTTATTTAAAGTTTTTTAGCACATTATCATCCTTCTAATATGATATCAGATAGAACATCTAATTTTGCTTGTCAATTTAATTTAATTTTTTATATTATTCCAGTAGTTTAATTGCGTTCGTAAGTCCGGAAAAAATTCAGCGCGCAATTTGAATAATTACAAAATATAATATATATGCATGTGTGTATGTATATATATATATATATATACACACACACACATTTGAAATAGATACTCTAGATAGTCAAATCTTGGGATCCTGTAGATTCTGTATCCGATTTGGTACGAAACATATTTGGCCATTTTAACTTTGACACAAAATATCTCGAGAATAATACATTTTTGGAAAAAATGTCTCAAATAAAAATTATAGAGTTTAAAGAGGACCATTAGATGAGCTACTTGGATTTTGGGTCCAATAAGGCCGAAGTTAATTTTTTTTAAATCTAAGTAATTTTTCTAAAATCTATAATGTAGGATATCAAATCATATATATCCAATATAGGATATCAAATATTATTGATAAAACAACCACTATATATAACGGCATCATATTTTGAGAAAATACAGGGAGGATCTAGAAATCTAGGAACACCCAGATAACTTAAATAGAGATATAAATTATAACGTAAATATTGTAAAATATAAAGGATCCTCTCTTCCTCCACTCCCCTCTCCCCTTAACAGAATTTATATAAGAGAAATCCTCCAAGGAGCAACTCAGTATCTGTACGCTCCTCACTCTGATGAAGTGAGGCAAGGTTCACGAAACGTTGGCAACAGATCATGACATAGTGATAACCCTTTGGTATCTCTAAAGAAAATATCAATGAAAGTCTTAAAAGTGTTATCAAATTCTACGTCATAGAAATTCTGTTAAGGGCTGCGCACAATCAAAGGAGGGAACAGAAAATAAGAATTTCAACTTATCAGAAACTGTGTATTCCACAGTACGTAGTTTTTGATAACTGAAATTCTTATTCTCTGTTCTCAATGCTTTTGATTGTGCGTTCCTTAGCACTACGAGTCAGATTTGGACAAAAATAAAGACGCACACACTAATTTGAAATAATGAACAGTAAATGGTCAATTTAAAATGTTGAGCATAAAATGAAAATTATATTGTTTTTAGCAGAAACAAAAAATTTGAAACAAAAAAGAGCAAACATTCAGAGATGTTTCTACTCACATCATGCAGTTATGCCATGTTGAAATGTTGTATCCAAAAGTAGTCAAATAAAAAAATGTTTCTAAGAAGTTGTGAAGTAAAACATAGTGAATAACATTCTATTGAATGTTATATTAGAGATAATTTTCCGTTTGAAAATTAATTCAATATTAGTTCCGTGCCACTTTTGTTAAAAATAAAAGTGTTATAGAGCAAATGGTATGATTTTGCATGCAAATCATACACTTTGCGTTTCACAAACTGGCATATGCACTTTCATCTCTGCCCAATTCCTACACACAATCGAATTTTCACGAAGCATAAAATTTATGTTTACATAGTTAAAAGATCAATATTCGACAAATATAATTTTAATAAATAATTAAATGATATATTTCGTGCGTCATCCTGTAATTGTAGAAATTTTTAAATCAAACTCATAGGCTGAGTTTTGATATCCTTCTTCAACACGATATCCAGTGATATCAAGACATTTGCGTACAACATTTCACACACACGTGAGAGGCAAGGGGACTCACGTAAATCAATCCCAAATGTAAGAGGCAAGGAGACTCCCCAGCAAACGAGAATGGATTAAAATGGATTGACATTTTTTTCTATCCGAATGCGTATTTTAAATAGGGAATATTTTTTTGGAATTCAATCGGATTCAATTAGATTCAATTGGATGCAATTGGATTGAAAAACTGCATTTCCCTGGTAAAAAAAAGTTTCTGAAAACTTCGTTGAAAATGTCTGAAATCATTTTTCAGAGATTTTTAGTGACATTCAGAGACTTTTTCAAAGAAATTGAGGGATTATCAGAGAATTCTCCAAAAGTCATCTCCAAGTGTCTAAAAGTCTCTGAATTTCATTGAAACTCGAGAATTCAGTGATATCTCTGAAGATAGAATTTTAATAATATCTTACTTTTCAAAGGCTTTCAGAGGATTCCTTTGAAAATCATTTTCAAGGGTCTGAATGTTCTTGAATTTCATGCGAATTTAATGATGTCTCTGAAACTTAAATAGATATAAATAACACGCTTTATTAGTTGAAGAAGTGATGTAATAATGTAGGAGACTTATAATCCAGAGGTCCCAGATTCGAATCCTATTAGGTAAGTGTGTTTTTCAAAATAATTTCGGGTAAAATCATTACATATATCTTGTATGGAACAACTTCTGTTAAATAAAGAAACAAAATTTATAAGTCTTAAAAATATAATTTTTTTTTCAAGTATCACATTGAAAATGTCTGAAAAATTTTAAAAGTTTATGAATATATTGTAAAAAATTTAAAAATTTAAAAATTTGAAAATCTTTAAGTCACTGAAATATTCTGACCAATATCTAAATTTATACTGAAAAATTCTTTGAAAAGTTCTGCAACGTGTCCGAAAATATGGATTTTTTCAGAAAAATTTTCGGAGATATTCAGAAAAATTTTTTCATCAGGGTTCCTATTCAAAATGTTGAATTGAACAATATTCACAATGTGTGTTTTATGTGTTTTTTGCATTTGTGTTGCACAGAAAAAGCTAATATTATTTTTAGATTGAAAGGCATAGAGATATGCTCCATGCAATTCATCCATTCATTCATATAAATGAATAAAAATGCATTCAGGATTGAAAAACGTTTTAACATTCGTGAATCAATATTTCTGAAAATCTGAATCCATTTCAATTAATTTCAATCCATTCTTATTTGCTGGGCCTTAATAAGGTAATATAAAGCTTCAACTTATCAAATTATTATCCAGTAGAAATTCTAAATTGTTTTTAACGCACAATAATCCTACCGTAGATTTTTTTCACGACGTACTTTCTCGGTAAGAGAATGATAGAATTATAATTTGAAATTTTGTACGCAAATGTCTTGATAACCACTAGATATCATGTTGAAGAAAGATTGATTTTAATGTAATTCGTTTTGACACGTGCGCGCACGCACGCACGCACGCACATGGATCAGACCTCTACATCACATCATGCACATTTATTCACGATATCATTAATTTTTCCAATGTCTTTTTTCATTCCAGTCGCCATTTTGGGTCCGTCATTTTGAATTTTCAAAAACGCCATACGGTATCGAAAAATAGACATTTCAAGGAAAATTTTAAAGAATTTTATCTCAAAAATTGGAATGGGCAGAGGGATGGCCAATTTA
>JAANIA010000071.1:2322128-2340269 GCA_017607525.1 Pseudoatta argentina
CGTAGAAAATCGTGGGGTAAGCCCGACCATGCATCCACATCATCCGCAAAACCAAATATCCATGGCTCGAAGCTTCTTCTCTGTATTTGGTGGGATCAGCAGGGTGTAATTTATTATGAACTGCTTAAACCGAACGAGACTATCACGGGGGATCGCTATCGACTTCAATTGATGCGTTTGAGTCGAGCCTTAAAAGAAAAACGGCCGCTATACGCGCAAAGACATGACAAAGTGATTTTGTTACATGACAACGCTCGGCCTCATGTTGCAAAACCAGTAAAAACCTACCTGGAAACGCTTAAATGGGAAGTGCTACCGCACCCGCTGTATTCTGCTGATATTGCACCTAGCGACTACCACTTGTTTCGATCATTAGCTCATAGCTTGTGCGAGCAGAAGTTCACATCTTACGAAGATTGTACAAAATGGTTCGATTCCTGGATTTCATCTAAAGACGAACAGTTCTTTCGACGTGGTATTCATTCACTGCCCGAAAGATGGTCAAAAGTAATAGAAAGTGATGGGAAGTACTTTCATTAATGTATTTTTTAATGCTTATGTGAAATAAATAACATTCTTTCATTAAAAAAACGCTACGGAATTAATTCCAACACCTAATATAATACTATAATTACGACGTAATTACAGTATTATAATAATTGCTTACTATGCGACGCTGGCTCGTCACGTTGGCTCGGCCGCCGAATCTTGAGTGATAATGGGGGTCGCCTCAGGAATCTGTCCGAAATGAGCAACTAATTCCGAGCACTACACTAAGTCAGTCAGTTATAAATCGAAAGTTCTGAGCGATGTGACAAATGACAAATTTTCTAACAATAGCTAACAATGTATTTAGATAGGCTAAATTTAATTTATTTATTTTATTTATATTATTTTTGATACGCTTTCAATAAATAATATTTTGGAGTTTGAACGCTTATTATTTTCGTGAATTTAAAGCTGCCTATTGTAGCTATCGCACATGAAATAATGAAATCATGTATGGTATACCATATAAAGGCTGCAGCACCTGCTAGACCAATAAGAAGGTATAAATCAAAAAGGCAACTCTCTTTTTAAGGTGAATATAACTGAGTTAATTCTAGTGCTGTCTAATTATATGCAGTACTCACTGTGTATTTCATTTGAAGTGGGTTTTAGAATTTTAACGTATATAATACATTTTATACGTTTTATACTATATTATATGTTTTATACGTAGGAAACCTCTCACAGCGCTAAATTTTCCAACCCTGTTATGGAGTAATAAGAAGGAGATCAAACTCAAGCGGTCGGTTACGAAAAAAGTAGGCTCGAAACACGGTGTAGGAAAACTAAAAAGATTGTATATATAGAGTAGGAGAGCCCGCTAAGAATGCGTGAGCGAATAGAAAGAAATAGAAAACAAGATGGCCATCAGGATCCTTATTTAATCGCGCATGCTCTGTTGATTTTCCGTGTTAGGTGGGGAGATTTCAGGAGAGCAATATATCGATGCCGCCCCACTCAGCTTTCCAAATTCTATGCGCGGCGCAATATTAGATAAAGATAAAGATGATTATCCCGTATTCTTTCTTTTTCTACTGTCTAACATTTTCACTTACAGGAGCCCCTTAAAAGTGTAAGGGTATGCCTTGGCTACTCTATATATACAACCTCTTTGAGGAAAACCCATGAAAAATCCGGCAGATGTGATTTTAGTATTCTCACACCTTGCGGGAAAAGTTGGAAGTATTGACTGTCACGTGGTTACAGGTCGCACGTATGTATCTACTACATACATATTACTATCAGAGAGAAACGTCCTGAGAGAGGACGTAAAAACTGTAACCGCAAAATACTACCGCGCATTATTGCCCTCTGACAAAATGGATGTACCACATAGCAACGTTCACTTTTTTTAGAGTACATCGTCCATTTTTCAAGACTGGAGATGATAAATCGATATTTGGTTCATATAATGGTGCTATACGTAGAAATGCGGTTACAAGTTTTGGGCCGTCATGTCTTCTCTCAGGCTTCTCTCTGTTACATACATACATACATATAACCATGTGACAATCATTACTTCTAACTTTTCCCGCAAGGCGTGATGGCTCACTGGAAATCATATTTTCCATGGGTTTTCCTACATCGTGTAGCTACTTTCAGATCTTGAGTTTGATTTCCTTTTGATTACTCTGTGGTGGAAACTAATGACCAATGTAGATTAACTTTAATCTCGATTCAACTTAGACCGGAATCAGACTATGGAATTCAGACACTACATTGAAGAATGAAAGATTGAAAGATTAAAGTTTGACCAATCAGAACAAAAGAAGCCAAACTTCCTTGTCCTCATTGATGAAATTTCAATTTTTAATCTTTAATCTCAATATTCAATGCGTAATTTAATTCCGGTCTTAGACCAATATTACATGCGTCCGTTTTTTGTCGTACGATCAATTTTTCAAGCGTGTCAATTGATTGTACGACAGAAAGGATCTCGGATCTCTTTATTCTAAAGTCAATCGACAGACTTGAAAAAATTGTCGTACAACAAAAAACGGACGCATGTAATATTGGCCTTACTCTTCGTCTTTTCTTAAAACTAAAAAGTCTTTTTTTAAAACTAGAAAAAAACGAAGAGTAAGTTGAACCGAGATTAAAGTTCTTTTTCTTCTATGTGAATTTCCTCTTGAGTGAATTCCGACCCTGTCATAGGATCATAATATCATGCGTTGACTTGATCTTGCGATCTTGTGATCTTAGAACCTCTTCGGGGATAGAAGTTCGGCTTATGTTTTAAAATAAAACTCAGATTACTTTAATTCTAATCCAGAGTCATCTAGTTAACTTCGTTTGAACGAATATAGAGACTCCAGCCAACCGTATTTATCCTTTTTAGAAACAAAAGATGATAAGTACCCATTTATAGGCAAAAGACCGTATATATAACATTAATTTTACAAAAGGGATCATAGCTTAAGATATTATTTTTATTAACAAAAATCACTAAAAAAATTAATGGCTTTAATTATTAGCCTGAGCAACTATACAAGCGATTGAAAAAGAAGGGAAAATTTCAATAGAAACAAGAGACTCTATCAATTCCAATCTGATCTTGGGATTAATGTTGGGACAAAAAATGTTCACATCTTGGAATGGATATCCACAAATACAAACTGGGTCATTTTTACAGACTATCTTAAATAAAAAAACGTAACGTTATTAGCTGCGTTCGGTAAATCTGAGTCGTCGGAGTGCTCTTATATTATAGCATATGTCACGTGCACTGTAGAAAAAGAGCATTCCGACGTCTTAGATTTGCATTGCCGAACGTAACTATTAATCTCACCGTTAGAGATTAAAATTAATTTACATTGATGGAAACGGGCATTAACTTACAGATTACAAAGATTAGGTTCGATATTTTTTGACGCTAGAAAACGAGCGTTTCAGCGTCACATGAAAAGACATCTATAAGCATAAAGCTGGAAACATAATAGGCACGGGCAATAGAAACAAGAAATAACGAGCTATCCGTCTAATCATAGCTCTGGAATATAATATCGACCTTATGTTGGATTCACACTGAATCCAACGTGCGTCATACAATGTTCTGCAATCAAGAAGCAGAATTTTATTTCGTATCAATGATATGAAGCAAAATCCTGTTTTCTGATTAGTTGCAGAGCATCGCACGATGCATGTTGAATCCAGAGTGAATTTAGCATTAAGCTTATTCTACAATGACCGTAACGTAAGACCATAACATAAATCGCAACACACAAAACCCACGCAACACTTGTCGAGACAGAAAAATTGATCTGATGAAAGCAATGGCCGATTTGTTTGTTGCGAGGTTATTAACTGTAATAGTAAATTTGGTCACTTGCACTACACTAGATCAGTGCATACTAAAAGCTACTTTGCATGAAATTAGCAAAGTTAAATGTAAAAGTACATAAATACTTTAAACGATTAATGGCTCCTGTACACTGGACGCGGAAACGCTAGCCGAGCGGCAAAATGTGATGCGGTAGCCAATAAATTACAGCTTCTAATATGATCATTGGTTACCGCGTCTCATTTTGCCACGCGACAAGTGTTTCCGCGTCCGTGTGCAGGAGCCATAACTATCTATTAATGATTGTTATTGTTATGTCATGTTATTTAACAAAATATATGTGTATCATTTCATTGTAAAAGTTGATTATATTGTATCATTGCATTGAGATATTTTATATAAGTAGCTTTTAATATGCACTGATCCAGTGTAGTGCGAATTCATTATAAGTTTAAAGATGGATTTGAAGTAATTAGGCCTCATAACGCATTTTATTTTATTATTAAATCAAAGTTGCGCTTCAATTGATTGCTTTGCAAGCACAAAAAGTAAAAATTAGACACTGGTAGCCAATCAATAAAAGAAGATGAACAGGATTTCCTATTTAACCTTTTTCGTGAAATTAGATTAACTGATCATGAAGAATTTTTTGCTTACATTCGACTCTAGCCTGGACAATATAAAATGCTATTGGAACTAGTTCCATAATTGAGAAAATGTAGCAATTGGAAATCTATCTCGCCCGATGCACGGTAATAATAAGAATAGGCGGGTTCTAATTTGGGAGTTCCGAGGAGGTGGTGAGGGGCAGGGAATACTCGCGGCGGAGAGGTGGGGGGAAGAGGGATGACATTACAGAACGTGACATTACTAAGCGAGAGGATGACGTCACGGGAGGAGACGGGGAGAAAAATAACGTCACAGTAGGTGTACTG
Organism: Pseudoatta argentina; assembly: GCA_017607525.1. Lineage (NCBI taxonomy): Eukaryota > Metazoa > Arthropoda > Insecta > Hymenoptera > Formicidae > Pseudoatta > Pseudoatta argentina. The sequence goes on from JAANIA010000071.1 coordinate 2,326,893, forward strand.
CTTAAAAAGTTTGATAAAAAACAGTAGAAATTTATAGAAATCCGACAGGAATTCCTATATAATTTTTATCAGAATCTATTGTATTTATCGGACATTAAAATCACGACAGATGGAAAAGTTATAATTTCTATTGTTTTATATCTTATATTAAATAAACGAGAATACTTATCNATTCGATCAGTAAATACATATTAATATTATATAACGACCCAATTCCCCACATTTTCATATTATACATATATATGTATATATATATATATATATGTATACATATATATACAGGGTGGCATGAATATACGGCCCCATTCGTCCCGAGCAGGTAGAATGCACTAAACTGAGTAAAAAAGTCCTCTACCATATTTTGTAATGCTCGTAATAATTAATGAGATATTATCGTTTAAAGATAGCCGAATACGCGCGTCCGCTCGATTTACTATTGTTGAAGGTACGGCCCACCGAGCGCACGGCACGCGGGCCGCGAGCAGCGGAAATGGCTTAGCAGGCGCGCCGCGCCGTTTGAGCTTAGATGCTTGCGACGGTAAGCCTCGCTTCTCGCGACCCGCGCGCTCAGTGGGCCGTACTTTCGGCAATAATAGGTCGGGAGGACGTGCATATTCGACTATCTTTAAACGTTAATATCTCGTTAATTATTGCGAGCATTACAAAATAGTAGTGTACTTTTCTATTCAGTTTAGTCCACTCTATCTGCTCGGGACGAGTGGGGTCGTATATTCATGCCACCTTGTATATACAGGGTGTCTGGAAATAATCGCCAAATATTTCATGGGCAAGTAGAGCGGACTAATCTGAGTCAAAAAATCCTCTACCATTTTGTAAGTTTCCCCAATAGTTAATGAGATACTCGTATTAATCCTTAAAGATAACCGAATACGTGCGCCCGCCCGGCCTACTACTGCGAAGTATATACGCTTACCGATCGCTTGGCACGCGAACAAGGGAGCGGGGATAGTCTGGCAAGCGCATTGTCTGAGCTATACAGGCTCGCGGCGGGGTGCGCGGCGCGGGGCATGTATACATTTCGCAGTAGTAGGCCGGACAGGCGCGCGTATTCGGCTATTTTTAAGGATTAATATCTCATTAACTATTGGGGAAACTTACAAAATGGTAGAGGACTTTTCGATTCAGTTTAGTCCGTTCTACCTGCCCATGAAATATTTGGCGATTATTTCCAGACACCCTGTATATATAATCCTATTACATTATCTGATTTAATAAGAAATAACGAAAGAATGTTTATATGAACCAATATAATTTAATCCTAATATGCCCCTATATGTTTGAATAAGACAGGTATTATAGAAAAATTATCGTATTCTATCGTTAGCGATACAATGTGTTACATAGGTCATTGCATTGTCTGAAATAAGAAATAAACGAAAGAATATTTATATGAATATAATTTAATATGAAAACATCTTCTATGTGTTTGAATAAGACAGATATTATAGAAAAATTATTGTACTCAATCGTTGGTAATATAATGTGTCATTTAGATCACTGCATTATCTAATTTAATAAGAAATAAACGAAAAGATGTTTTATATGAACTTATACAATTTAATCCAAAAATGTCCCTATATGTTTGAATAAGACAGATGTTATAGAAAAATTATTGTATCCTATTGTTGGAAATATATAATAATATGATCATTCTTCAAATCATTAAACAATTATTTTGCAGATTTCAGCACACAAAATAAAGCTGTACAGTTAATATGTCATTTTATATCTTACCTGCTATATTAAATAAATTTTCTGTATTTATCTATCGTTTTCGTCATATAGCTTAGATACCATTTTGAATCTATTTCTATCTGGTCATGTTGTATTAAAATTAATAATATGCTATCATGTTTTTGAATCGTAAATTTCAGATAAGTTGTTTAACGTGACATACACAGTGCGACAAATATGTTCCCGGACAGGGCCTGAAAATCATAATTGAAACAACAATATGCATATTTTTTGGTTTTATTATTCAAAATATTCTCCTCTGGCTTCAATACACTGGCTTGTTACAGCGATTCAATAGTGATTTAAATGCATGTTCTAGCTCAGTTTGCGGAATTGCCTCTAGTGCCTGTGTAGAAGCTGATTGGATGGTCGGAATGTCATAAAAAAAGCGTCCTTTCAATTTCAATTTCAATTTTGGGAATAATGAGAAGTCGCAGGGGGCCAAATCAGGTGAATACGGGGGATGGTTTAACACAGAGACACGATTTCGAGCCAAACATTGACGGACAATCAATGAAGTGTGACTCGGTGCATTATCATGCAACAAAGACCAATCTTCTGGTTCACGATATTCGGGGCGAATACGATGAATTCTGCCCATCAATCGCTTTAAAACTTTGAGACAATATGCACCAGTAATTGTTTGGCCCGTTGGAACAAATTCTTTGTGGATAATATCTTTGCTATCAAAGAATGTGATGAGCATTGTCTTGATTTTTGATGGAACTTTCCGTACTTTTTTTGCTTGTGATGACTTCCATTCCGCACTTTGACGCTTAGTTTCTGGATCATATTGAAAGCACCATGTTTCATCACCCGTAACAATTGATCTTAGGAAGTTTGGATTATTTTCTGCGGCTGCAACGATATCTCTGGAATAATTGATTCTCGCTGATTTTTGATCGCTTCTTAATGTGTATGGAACAAACTTCGCACAAACCTTCGTTTTACCCAAATCTTCATGTAATATGGTTCGAATCGTTTCTCTACTGATATTTAAAGCCTCTTCCATCATTTTTAGTGATGCATTGCGATCGTTTGCAACAAAATCACGTACTTTTTCAATCATTTTGGGTGTTCGAACCAAAATTGGGCGTCCTGATTTTTTGTCATCTTCAAGGTTCTCTCTGTCTTCCAAAAAACGCTTATGCCACTCAAAAACAGCTGTACGACCTAGGCATTGACTACCGTAAACTTGTTGCTTCGATCGGAATGTTTCTGATGCACTTTTACCAAGTTTTGCGTTAAATTTAATCACTGCTCTTTGTTCCATATTAAAATTTCTACCTCGACCAAAATCTTGTTTGACATGAACTGTCATATGTTCGTTATATGTCAACCAAAATGAATGAAACTTTGACAGATGATAGCAAAATGTTCAACCTTTAAAATGCATGTTTGAACGCACAGATATCGCCACTCGTTGCTGAGATGTGGTTCGTGTCCGGGAACATATTTGTCGCACTGATATTTTCTTTATTTTTGTATCATTTTTATTATACAATTTAAATGTCAATTTTAATCAATTATTTTTAGTCGTGTGTTTTATGAAAATTAATAATATTTCATCATATTTTTAATCGTAAATTTCAGATTCTAAAATTTACAAAGTAAAAACATGAAAGAATATTATTAATTTTGATAGAACATGGTTAGATAGAAATTGATTGAAAACGATATCTGAGCTGACAAAAATGATACAGACGTATAGAAACTCTATCAAATATTTTAGATAAGTAATCTGAAATTTACAATTCAAAAACACGATAGGATGTTATTAATTATTAATTTCCATAAAACGTGACCAGATAGAAATGTTTAAAAACTATAATTAAGCTATATGATGAAAATGATAGAGAAATATAGAAAATTTATATCAGGCAAGTAATCTAAAATTTGAGATTAAAAACGATACTTAAGGTATATGATAAACGTGATACAATGTTTATAAGAACCTATGTAACTTAATCCAGAAATGTCTATAATCACATTGTCTCTACTATCACATGCTAAAGTATCCAGACAAGCGTGCGATTATAGCTCAGCGTTAGAATGCTAGATTATTACCTCGTAGGTCTTCGAATTCCGTCGATTCCAATATGCGTTTTCAAAAATTGTAAATTTCCGATGCATAATTGTAATTAATAAATTGCAATTGTGAAAATATAATTGAATTTTACAAAAGAATAATAGAAAATAATAACTGTATTTTAATTATTATAAAAAGCTTTTTTTTAAAATAATATGAAATTTACGATCAATATAATATTATTAATTATAATAAAACATGACCAGATAGAAATTGATTAAAAACGATATTTAAGCCGTGCGACAAAAACGATAGAGAAATATAGAAAATCTATCAAATACATCAGGTAAATAACCTGAAATTAATTAACCAAAAACACGATAGAATATTATTGATTTTGATAAAATATGACTAGATGGAAATTGATTAAATATTATACGAATATAAGCAATATGACAAAAAGGATAGAGAAATATAGAAAATTTATCAGATATTTCTCTGAAATTTACGAACCAAAAACATGATTCAGATTTTTTTCCTATCTGATTCTATTGGACTTTTTAAGTAGGGTGATATCACTAGGCGAGGGAGATGACATTACGGGGATGTGCGGGGAAATTACGTAGCGCGGAATGTGCGGAAAATTATATCCGCATCGCGGTGATGACGTCACGCGGGATTAGTGACTGCCGGGTGCGGTTCGCCGCTCCCGCCGCCGCCTCCGGACGCGATCTGCCGTCGGTCCTCGCCACCACCGCCATTAGACGTGGTCCCCACCGCACGCTATACTTACCGTGTATACTTACATTAATACTTACCATTTTTCCTCTTATGTGTCGTCATCTTATTCTTCCAGCACGCGGAATATTTTATTTATTTATTATGTTATATTATATTATATTATAATATATTTTATTTTATTTTAACGATTCGCGAAGAGTGCGAACGCACTGTGCAATAAGCGCGATTTGTTGCACTCGATGTCGCGCGTAATGCGATATCGCAGAAATAAGATGGAAAGAAGGATGGAAAGAAGGAAAGAATAATTGCGGATACTGAGATATTTTTATTTTTATTTAGTTTTCATGTAATGCATTATATACAATGTTATCTACAGCGTACACTATCGATTCGCATTCAATATATAAATTCTTATCATAAATCTTACGCAAAATATTTATAGCATCATATTTGTTATTTATATAGTTTTGACGTAAATAAGTCACGAAATATATATATATATATAGTTCACAATATACGTGTTTCACACATTGTTCAAGTTCGAGTTTGAAGAGCACGATCGATGGTTTCATATATAAACATTTATCACATAATGATAATTTCACATTATCCATATCGTGTACTTGATAAGTTCAATTTGAAGCTCCTGAATCACTAACGATAATGGAGTAGTTGACTGCACTAATCGCTCGATATCCGTCCGTTTTTTGACGAATAACGTCCACATAATATGAGGCTGGACGATGCGATTGCCTCAGGCGTCGCCAATGGCCATTTCCACATAGGAAATAGGTCTCACAGCGATCCCACTCTAGAAATTTGTATGCTATCGATATCAATGCGAATATTCTTCTAAAAATTGTACGAGAAGATGCGTTGTAATGAAGAAGAACAAACAAATAAGCAATATATAGAAAAAAATTTTCCAAACAAATAATTGAAATATTTGCTCGACTCATGTTGAACGTATGAATCCATAACGCTGAAGATCACTGCAAAACGAATCTGATCGACTGATGCAGTATCGTCTCGTAAAAATCTCTGATACTATACAATCGCTATCTTTTTCAATATAACCCTTATGCCCATCACACACAGCATCGAGCAAGAAGTATTAGTGCCAGGTAGCGCATTGCGGAAACCGAGTTCCCGATCGCTAATTAAATGCGGGAGCGATTATGGTCAGCCATTTTACACAGACTGATTTTCCGCAAAAATCCTCGCGGATATTTATATGACCATTTCCGGTCAATAATATCAAAAATGCAAACATTAGATTTTATAACAAAAGATTTTTAGATACATCCGGTGATGACATTAATGTAATCTAACATCGCAAATCATAGTGTTAGCAAATTTGCAAGTTTCAATGCGACTTTGTTAGCGTAATATAAGAAATTTATTTCAAAGACATTTTTCGCAATGACAATGATTAATATGATATAAATGCGACGTTGCCAAATAATATATAATGTGATATAATTGAGATGCGATGTTACCAAATAGTACAACATTTGCTAATATACAGCTGCTTTGTTAACGTAATTTAAGTTTTTTTCAAGAATGACAATCATTAATGTAATTCAAGATTTTATATTTTAGCCAATACCGATATGGGGCTTGTTGAGTCAGTATTCCATAAGTAATCTTATAAACTCAACTGAACTTAAATGAAATCCGTTTTTATCAATGTTTTTATTCTGTGTTAACGATTATACATATTTTACGTTTATTATTATAAAGAACTTATTTATTATTATAAAGAGCTAAGATTTTAGTTTTTCTGATTTTGTTAATTAAAGCATTTAAACAGAATATTATATTTAAGATGAAAGTAATAAAAATTTGATTAACATATACATTATCCTTTCATGTTTTTATTATGTAATCTCATTAAACAATTATCTTCAACTTATGGTTCAACTTATTCTTCGAAAATACACCACATGCTCACTTGCATCCATGTAATTAATGTAATCTTTTTCTTATTTACGAGATATATTAAGGATTTATAAGAACTTAATTATTAAGCCAGATGAATGTTTTAAAGCATTTACCATTAATCCATCTTTTTGTGTGAAGATTTATAATAATTTAAAGAAAAAGTGTCACATACTAGCTCCGCTCTATCCTACATCGAGACTTCGTACTAGATGATAACAATATTTCTTCAACCGAATTGCAGTTTACGTTATCACATAATGCTCCACATTAATATATATCAACTTACTTATATATAAATGTACTTACAATTTTCCCATCAATTGACACTCATCTACAATGTTAACGGCAATGGAAAAAGATTTTGGCATACGATAAACAATATTTGTTATTATTTTATATATGTTTACATTCAGTTATTTTGTCAGATCTATCAGGCAATAGCGATAAATGTATTTGTTGCACACAACATCTAACAAATCATTAATACACTCCATTATTGTAAGACTCACTAACAGTTATCTGACTGACAGCGCGGGGGCTGTGTGAAATTTTGTAATTAAGTTCCTTGGAACATGATACCAAGGAAAAGAACAATGCCTCGGTCAAAAGTTTATATTTCAGCCAAAAAGTATCACGCGATCAAATGATATCATGAATAAATTTCAGCATTTTTATCAATTATAATCAGATTAATGCGTTATATCAGCAGTCGAAAATACAACGCCCCGGTCAAAAGTTTATTTCTCAACCGAAAAGTATCATTCGTTCGAACGATTCCACGAATAAACTTCAGCATTTATCGGTTGCAATTAGATCATCAGTTATAATTAGATCATTACAATAAATATCAGCGATAAAATATACAATGCCTCGAGTAAAATCGTATTGGGTATGGGAATAAGTTTCCGCCCTTTTTAGATGAAAAAGATGTGTTTATTTAAACAAATCTATATAAGTGAGTTTATTCAAAGTATGCTCCTTCGGAAGCGACAACTTTCTCCCACCTTTCCGGTAATAAACGGATTCCTCGAATGAAAAAATCTGGTTCTTTTGAAGCGATCCATTCATCAAGTCATTTTTTGATACCTTCATAAGAATTGAATCGTTCTCCAGAAAGGACCGACTGCATGGAGCGGAACAAATGGAAATCTGAAGGGGCAATGTCCGGTGAATACGGCGGGTGGGGCAGAATTTCTCACTTTACTCCTTCCAAGTATTTCGTGACCGGTTTTGCAACGTGTGGCCTGGCGTTGTCATGTAACAGAATCAGCTTGTTGTGCCTATTGTCCCATTCCGGTCGTTTTTCTTTCAAAGCTTGGTTTAAACATATCAGTTGTAGTCGATAACGATCGCCGGTGATGGTTTCGAACGGTTTGAGCAACTCATAATATATAATACCTCTTTGATCCCATCAGATGCACAACATAATCTTCGAAGCATGGATATTTCGTTTTGGAATTGATGGACCTGGTTCACCTGGCATCACCCATGCCTTCAAGTGTTTAGGGTTATCGTAGTAGATCCATTTTTCATCGCCAGTTACGATACGATGTAGAAAACCCTTCCTTTGTTGTCATTGACGAAACATCTCGCAGATGACCAAACGTCTTTCCATGTCTCTCTCTTTCAATTTGTATGGCACCCAATTTCCTTCTTTTTGCACCATTCCCATTGCGTGTAGACGTTTTCCAACAGTGGATCTATCAACATTTAACTCTTCTGCCAATCTATCGAGCGATAAACACGAATCTTCTTCGAGTAATGCTTGCAATTCTGCATCTTCAAATTTTTTCGGTGCACCTTCGCGTTCTTTGTCATGCACGTCAAAATCACTACTGTTGAATTGCCGAAACATTCTTTACAATTAGTTTTAGATGGAGCATGCTCACCGTAAATATCTACGAGCAAATGATGCGTTTCCGCAGCACTTTTCTTTAAAATAAAATAATGGAGTAAAACTTCCCGCAAATGTTGCTTTTTTGGAATAAATTCCGACATCTTCAACGCAAAAAAAGTTACTCTTTGTTACGCTTCGAACGAATGCCATCTATTGGGTTCAAAAGTTTGGACACACACCTTTCAAAAACATCTTTCATGTCTTGCCGTTCTATCAAATACACGAGCAATGCTACTAACGACATCTTTCTGCAATGGGCGGAAACTAATTCCCATACCCAATATATCTCAACGAAAAAGTATACGAGAAGATGTCGTGCTCGAAAGACTTCACCTCAGCATTTCTATCACTTGCAGCGCTTCGCGTACCATTGAAGCACAATTAAACGTATATATCTATTGAACAATCAGATCAATATTTAACAGATATCAGACTAATATTTAACAGCTATAAACAACTATCGGACTGATATTTAACAGCTATTAGACTGATATTTAATAGTTATAAACAGCTATCAGATTGATATTTAACAGCTACCCTTATAAAAAATTTTCACCGTTTTTAGTCCGTTTTTAGTCCACTCGAACGGTTAATTTGAGTGATGAAAACGTATATTTTCAATGAGTATTCGTTTTTAGGTCGCAAACAAGAATTTTTCCGTAAAAATGAATGATTAAAACGGATTGCACTCATGCAGGACATGAGTATATCTGAGTTGTAAAAACATATACATTACGAGTATTTTTGAGTGGTAAATACGTACTGCGTAAATTTGAGGTGAAAAAACGTATAGGAGTGCAAAATACTAATTTAGCACTCGTCACTTACATTGCACATTTTCATCACTCGACATTACATAATTCGTAGTAAGACACAACCAATAGCACGAGAAAATCAGCTCCTGTCGAGATTCGAACCAAAAGCCTGGTCTCCAAGTTTGCTCTACAAGGCTGCCACTTTTCCATTGAATACACAACTTCCATTCGCTCTGTTGTGCTTACTTATATACATCTTACAAATTATAATTAATACATAGTAATTATATTTAATACATTGCATACAAATATATGTAATGTTATACAGATATACACAGTGCGACAAATATGTTCCCGGACACGAACCACATCTCAGCAACCAGTGGCGACATCTGTGCATGCAAACATGCAAAGGTTGAACATTTTGCTATCATCTGTCAAAGTTTCATTCATTTTGGTTGACATATAACGAACATATGACAGTTCATGTCAAACAAGATTTTGGTCGAGGTAGAAATTTTAATATGGAACAAAGAGCAGTGATTAAATTTAACGCAAAACTTGGTAAAAGTGCATCAGAAACATTCCGATCGAAGCAACAAGTTTACGGTAGTCAATGCCTAGGTCGTACAGCTGTTTTTGAGTGGCATAAGCGTTTTTTGGAAGACAGAGAGAACCTTGAAGATGACAAAAAATCAGGACGCCCAATTTTGGTTCGAACACCCAAAATGATTGAAAAAGTACGTGATTTTGTTGCAAACGATCGCAATGCATCACTAAAAATGATGGAAGAGGCTTTAAATATCAGTAGAGAAACGATTCGAACCATATTACATGAAGATTTGGGTAAAACGAAGGTTTGTGCGAAGTTTGTTCCACACACATTAAGAAGCGATCAAAAATCAGCGAGAATCAATTATTCCAGAGATATCGTTGCAGCCGCAGAAAATAATCCAAACTTCCTAAGATCAATTGTTACGGGTGATGAAACATGGTGCTTTCAATATGATCCAGAAACTAAGCGTCAAAGTGCGGAATGGAAGTCAAAAAATTCACCACAAGCAAAAAAAGTACGAAAAGTTCCATCAAAAATCAAGACAATGCTCATCACATTCTTTGATAGCAAAGATATTATCCACAAAGAATTTGTTCCAACGGGCCAAACAATTACTGGTGCATATTGTCTCAAAGTTTTAAAGCGATTGATGGGCAGAATTCATCGTATTCGCCCCGAATATCGTGATCCAGAAGATTGGTCTTTGTTGCATGATAATGCACCGAGTCACACTTCATTGATTGTCCGTCAATGTTTGACTCGAAATCGTGTCTCTGTGTTAAACCATCCCCCGTATTCACCTGATTTGGCCCCCTGCGACTTCTCATTATTCCCAAAATTGAAATTGAAATTGAAAGGACGCTTTTTTGATGACATTCCGACCATCCAATCAGCTTCTACACAGGCACTAGAGGCAATTCCGCAAACTGAGCTATAATAGAACATGCATTTAAATCACTATTGAATCGCTGTAACAAGCCAGTGTATTGAAGCCAGAGGAGAATATTTTGAATAATAAAACCAAAAAATGTGCATATTGTTGTTTCAATTATGATTTTTAGGCTCTGTCCGGGAACATATTTGTCGCACTGTATATAAGTATTTATATAAGTATATAAACACACACACACATACACACACACACACACGCGCACGCACGCACGCACGCACCCACCCACGCACACACGCAGCACGCACGCACGCACGTACAGGAATCTCAAAATATACGGCTCATAAAAGACATAGTTTATAAATAATAATTGGAAATACAACGTAAAATGATGCAGTAATTTATTAAATGTGTTTACAAAGTTTTAAGGAATATGAATGATGAATATATAATATTGTATAATATATTAAAAACAATAGATAATAATTCTAATCTTTCATTCATTACGAGAATTATGATATGAGGAGGTACGATATGTTTTATGTAATGCATTGAATTTGATATATTTAATCCAAACTGTGTATGCGTTTTGGACATAAATCCAACCCGCTAAAAAATCCGTATATTCTAAACTGGGCTGCGTTCAAGAATGATGCCTAGATAACTCTAGGGTGCATTTTTTCTATAATATACGAAGATGTATCACATCAAGCTGAACAGAGAATGAAGTTAAGCACTTGTACTTTGCTGCACTTGTACTTTGTTCTTTATCATCTCTCTATATTTATGTATCACCAGATAACTAAGTATTTTCTATTCCCTATAGCAATAATGAATTAATATAAGTTATATGATATATGGTTGCGCTATTTATTATATTGACAAATCGATTCAACTGACATAATAGTATTATTAATATTACAGTAAAAAATTAAAATTACAATACTAATATAACATAAAGGCGTGTATAATACATTGGTTGCTTGCAAATTATTTCAATTCCTTTCTTCTAATTTCTGTGGCGTAAATCTTGACGCGCAGAGTATACAAATATCGGAGTTACCTTATTGTTTGAATTCCATATTCCAATTTATTAGATTGTATGAAATATTTAATAATTATTATATTATATATATAAATATTAAAATAAAATACTTGTTAATCGTTTAATTTAAAATTGATGTGATAATTAATAAATGTGATAAATAAATTGTTATTAAAAGAGGGACGTATTAACGTGTTCTCACTTACTAGTTGAAAAATGGACATTGAAAACGGACAATCCACTCAAAAATACTCATGATCATATTCGTGTATGTTCCTCGTTTATCTGCGGAAAAGTATTGAAAACGGGCAATTTCCTCAAAAATACTCATACGCATACTCGTTTATACTTGTTATCGTTCCTCACGGTACATTGCGCATGCTTGTGAGTGCAAGAAAGGGGCAAAAACGGGTTAAAAACGGACCAAAAACGGTGAAAAATTTTTATAAGGGATATAAATAGCTTTCAAATAGCTATCAAACCGTTATCGGTCTATTTTCAATTCCATCTATATACTTAAATGTCTACTGATCAGGGTAGCGGAAATAAAAACATATTAATGTAAGATAACATACATTTTATTTTAAAATCTTACAATTCTTCCTGGCGTTGTGACCACCAGTTAAATATTTTAAATACATTTTGCAAAGCACAATTCTTTGCCTGTTTTCCACATCGTATAGTATTATCCAGATTAGTTAAAAATTCCATGTCTTCAAAAACTGCATTCAAAGTCTTGATGTACATGCGTTCTGGCTCATCGTTCAGAAGCAAATTCCACGTTTGTTTCTCGTGTCCCTTGACGTACACAATAGCATCATCTTCAAATACAGTCGTGATCAGACGTTTTGCCTCATTGTATGGGATCATCCCGTTCTCCCATTGCAATCCATGGTGATAAGCATTCAACCAGAAAGTGCAAGACCTTGACAAAAATTTCCATGACACGGGACTCGTAAAAATATAATGTGTGAGAACGGTCCCCTGTTTCAGTACCGCTACTTCTTTGACAATAAATCTTTTTTCGACGATGAATCCTTGCAAATCCACAAACATTAGTATGACCATGACGAGCAATTCTTAAATTTTTGTGCTTTACCCTGGTTTTTCTCTCGCTTTAAAGTTCTAAATACTTCCTGACCTTGCAATTTACATAATTTTGCGCACTACGTTGAACAACGGACAACGGACTCGATTACACGATCGTGTATGATGAGGCAATAGATGGTAGTATTGGCAGGCACATTCTCCTTGCAATCAAATTCTATGCGTACGTCCACAGTAATGCTCTTGATGGATTCTTTTTGTCGCGAGCACTCAATGACCGCAAAAGGTTTTCTCGATAAACAAGAGCACATTGAGCAACGTTTCGAAGCAGTTGATTCCATAATATTCTTTACGAAAACGCGCGTACATATCAAATAGGATAGCGTATCTCTTTTTCCCAAAATTCAGATTCAAATCGTTGTACGGATAAAATTCTGAATTTAGATAAAGTTTCATGCTGCTCAAATTACAATTGTAGAACACGCTAACATTTTGAGACATGATATTCTTTTGGCTGGTCTGCAGAGCAAAGATAACGTATCGCGGTTTCTCAAATCACTGTTTTGATAGTCCATGAATTAGTATTTTTTTAAATTTGTCAGAAAAGTTAAAGATATCCGTTCAAAATATATGAAAGAAGATAATGAACGTGATGTTCAATTCTCTATTTAAATGATGTAGTATTCCAATTGAATAATGTTTAAGTGATGCAAGAATAC
>JAANIA010000071.1:2340595-2363836 GCA_017607525.1 Pseudoatta argentina
AAAAACGGTCGTACGTCTGTGCATGATGATCAGAGAAGCGGAAGACCTTCAATTCTGACTGACGACATTGTGGAAAAAATCGAAAATGCGCTCCGTGACGATCGCAGATTGACTGTGGATGAACTTTCTGCGATGTTTCCGCAAATCTCCAGATCTCTGCTACATGAAACCATCACAGAAACCCTCGGATATCGGAAACTATCCGCGAGGTGGGTCCCAAAACAGCTGACAGACCAACACAAGTTGAATCGAGTGGAGGCCGGGCAAGAGTTTTTGAGACGCTACAAACTCCATGGAGATGAATTTCTCCGTTCCATCGTTACTGGAGATGAAACTTGGGTGGAAAAAAGTTTTCAACCGACGAGGAGGTGAAGGGGGAGGTGGAGAAGTGGACGAAGGGGTTGGCGGGAAACTATTTCGAGGAAGGCAACAAAAAATTAATACCCCGGTTCACCACCTGCATTGAGAGGAATGGTGACTATGTCGAAAAATAGCTTACATATGTACTAATGTAACCAGATCATGTTTTGGTTCAAATAAAAATTTTTGCAACCTACAAAAATTCAGTACACTTACTTTCTGGACATGCCTCGTATATCGAGTTATAAGGCTTGCAAGTTACAACACCGTCGGCATTAGCATTATCCAAGATGTTCGATCGACGGCTAAAATCTCTTGAATGTTGTTCAGGATCATAACTTGGATAACATTTGTCAAGATTAAGGTTTGCAGATTGTCCCTCTTATCTTTATTTTTGCACTATCGATATACGTTTGGCCATAATATAATACACGTTTAATTGCGCGTCAATGATACGCGAAGAGCAGATACTGCAACAGATAAAAATGTTGAAGTAGAATCTTTTGAGCGTGACGTACTCTTCTCGTACAGTTTTGATTGAGACATATACACTTTACCCGAAGCATTGTACTTTTGTCGCTGATATTGATTATGATGATCTAATTATAATTGATGATCTAATTATAACTGATAAAATAGTGAAGCTTCTTCGTGGAATCTTTTGGATGCGAGATATACTTTTGCCCAACAAACAATATATTGTACTTTTACTTCTGATATAAAGCATTGATGATCTAATTATCATCATTATTACTGTAATAAGAGCTCGTAAAATTTTTGTTTAAGCGTACATTACTATCTATATATGCTATACTATATATTACTAGTAATCTACTTTAATCGATTAATTTAAATTACAAATTAGTCTTAAAATTTTTATTAATCTCAATTTCTGTATACACAAACACATAATTATAACATTTTAGCTTACTAATACATATAAATTTTTCGTCGTCATTTTTACTGTGATAAAAACTCGTAAAATTTCTGTTTAAGCATATATATTACTTATTTATTTAATTTGATTATATAAATTTTTTAATATGTTATACATATATTAAGAGACTTATTTCTGTTACGCGTAGATGCACCTATATCTCTCATGACGAAAATTCAATGGGCAAAACGTCAATGAGCGAATGCATCAGGTAAAAAGTTATATTGTCAATGAAATGCTTATAGCTATGATATGAGCTCTTTTGTAGGACATATACATTGCACCAGTTGTGTGTAAGCGCTATATTCAGCTACACTAGAATGGTGCACATCATGGTGTATACACTACTATCCGTATTCATATATCCGTATTCATAGTCCTTCCTTGAGGATTCCTTGTTCCTCATTTCATGTTTCATAAATCTTCTTTGACCAAACAAGGAGCCTTATTAATTTATTTTTCTCAAGGGAGATTACGAATTTCCTTGAGATGTAGTCTTCATAATCAAGCAAATCTCCAAATTTAATTCGGTCTTTTTATTTTCGATAGCTTTTAATTTAAATCTGACGCATCGATAATTATTTTTGATAGCTTTTTTTGGGAAATAAACTCCTCTAAAAGCATTTTCGCCTTCTTCGTATAATAAACACTATGGCGAATTCGATTGGAAGCACTGATGCATATTAAAGCCGTTGTACACTGATTTAATTTGAGTATAAAAATAAAATGCAAATATTTCGAATTATAAAATACATATTTTATCTAACCATACAATAAAATGTATTGAGTATTTCACAATTTAATCGATTTCTATGTTTATTTATAAACATATATTTACGTTATTTTGTGTATGTACGATGGTTTTAATGTGCATTAGTGCGTCCAATCAAATTCGTCATTAGTTTTATTTTCGTCCATTATTGTTGCAAAATGCTTAATCACGACCTTATTTAATCAACAATGCCTTTATAACTTTTATTATTCGTAGTAATTCACGATGTTAGGTATGTATATACTATATATTATGACATGCTATCCACTGTAATCCAGTTAGGATTACTAAAATCCCTAAAATATTCCTTCCTTCGGGAAGGCAGACTTGAACCCATTTATGAAACAAGGAGGCCTTGGAGAATCGAGGAAGGCTATCTTTATCCTTAAAATAAGGAAGAACTATGAATACGGGTACATCTTGCGCTAAAACCTTGTTCCCTTGACTTCCATTTTCAAATTTTAAATGTCATATTGGCTCTACACCATCTTTGAGAGTGTAGCAAAATCCCACTTCGTGCATAAAATTTGCACTATATCGTAGCCTTGGAAACACGGTGCACCGAATGAGTTCGCTTACCACCAGCCATGGAAACACGGTACACTGTCTGAATGTTGCACTAATGGGCGATAGTGCAACCAAGAGAAAACGCTATTAGATTTTATATTTCGTTTTTATTACTCTCCCATCGGCGCCCTTCCTTTGCGCAGATATGCGCGGAACATTTGGATACTGGCCATCATCATTTGAAACTATATTTTCACTTGAAATTTTATATTTTTATTAAACACATTGTATTTCTTCATAACTATATTATTTTTTTACAATTGTAACACTTCCTTATGATTATAATACAATAATGAATGTTTTGCCTTATTTCATGTCTACAAGTTTTTCAATAAGCTAACCATTTCCTTATTGTGATTCGTGCTGCCGTAGTGAGAGCAAGTTAATATGAGCTAATTGAAAACATGAGCAGATGGCCAGACTCTGTTTTTCTAGAACTCTACACTATATTAGAGCAGAGTCACAGTGCATAGATCTGTTCGCGTTGCATGAAATCCCCAAATATTTTTGCACTTAAAATGAGATAGATATATATTTGGTCTTGAAAAAAGAGAAAGAGAAGATGCCGAGTGCAGAAAGTGTAAGCACGCAAACAGACCTCATGTGTGCCAAATTCGTCATAAGTAAAAGAATTTTATTTCATAAATTTTCTTTTTTTTCTTTTCAATTAAAGTTGTAATATAATACTAAGATTTCCATAATTTTTTGTTTTTATTGAATCATTTTTGACGAAAAATATTTTTTCCTCTTTCTCTCTTTCTCTGTCTTGAATTATTTACATTTAAAATTTTAAATGCTTTTATTTAATATTAATATTTCATTTTTATAATACTAATTTTCTAAGACTCAAACAATTAAAAAATTTGCATAAAAGACTACAAGTTGCACAGGATGATAGTCGTTAATAAAAATTCATCAAATTCATATAAATATACAAACGTTTCGATCCTTACCGGGTCATCTTTAATGACGTACAAATTTTGTTTACAAGATCGACAATTCTACCAGTATTTCCATCTTCACATTATTCAACCATTTCAATCAATTGAATTATTACAAATGGTATAGCCTGATGAAAAATAAGACGCTTCATTGCAACCGCACACATCCATAACTTTCAGAATCGAATTAAACCAGTCCATAAAATGTTGTTTCAATACTGAAAACTATTCTTAAGTATCCATGAGAGCTAAATATCCAAAAGTATTCAATTGCATTGAAGCTCACAAATTCGCTTCATTTTAAAAAGCGTATTCCTTGCCACAAGGAGATCGTTATGTTTAAAAATTCAGACAACAAGCTCTTATGGATACTTAAGAATAGTTTTCAGAATTGGAATAAATAACGTTTTATGGATGGGATTAATTCGATTCTGAAAGTTATAGATGTCTGCGGTTGCAATGAAGCGCCTTATTTTTCATCAAGCTGTATCATCTATAATAAATTCAATTGATTGAAATGGTTGAATAAGGAAGTGAAGATGGAAATTCTCTGATAGAATTATCGATCTTGTAAACGAAATTTGTACATCACTAAAGATAATCCGTAAGGGTCGAAAATTTGTATATTTATTTGAATTCGATGAATTTTTATTGTTAACGACTATCATCCTGTGCGACTTGTAACCTTTTATGCGTATTTATAGTTTTCTAGTAACATGCAAAAAGTAAATCTGTAAATTGAAATATACTTTTATATATTATTAGGTGTTGGAATTAATTCCGTAGCGTTTTTTTAATGAAAGAATGTTATTTATTTCACATGAGCATTAAAAAATACATTAATGAAAGTACTTCCCATCCCTTTCTACTACTTTTGACCATCTTTCTGGCAGTACATGAATCCCGCGTCGGAAAAACGACATGTCTTTTAAGGCTATCCAAGAATCGATCCATTTTTGAGCTTCTTCGTAAGAATGAAAGCGCCGGTCAGCTAGGCCATGTGCCATCGAACGGAATAGGTGAAAATCGGAAGGAGCTATGTCAGGTGAATACGGCGGGTGGGTTAGAACTTCCCATTTAAGCGTTTCCAGGTAGGTTTTTACTGGTTTTGCAACATGAGGCCGAGCGTTGTCATGTAACAAAATCACTTTGTCATGTCTTTGCGCGTATAGCGGCCGTTTTTCTTTTAAGGCTCGACTCAAACGCATCAATTGAAGTCGATAGCGATCCCCCGTGATAGTCTCGTTCGGTTTAAGCAGTTCATAATAAATTACACCCTGCTGATCCCACCAAATACAGAGAAGAAGCTTCGAGCCATGGATATTTGGTTTTGCGGACGATGTGGATGCATGGCCGGGCTTACCCCACGATTTTCTACGCTTTGGATTATCGTAGTGTATCCACTTTTCATCGCCAGTTACGATACGGTGACTGGCAAAAAACCTTTTCTTTTCTGCCGTTGAAGCAGTAGTTCTCGGCTTCAATTCATACGGCACCCAATGTCCTTGCTTCTGGATCATTCCTAACCCTTTTAAACGTTTTGAAACAGTTGACTCATCAACTTGTAATATTTTTCCAAGTTCTGATAGCGTCTGAGATGGGTCTTCATCGAGTAATTGCTCTAATTCTTTGTCTTGAAATTTTTTCGGTGCGCCAGAACGTTCTTTATCCTCAAGTTCAAAATCATTATTTTTGAAGCGTCGAAACCAGTCTCTGCATGTCGTATCCAAGAATTCTATGCGCTTCAGCTGCAGATTTCTTTTGAATAAAGTAGTGTAATAAAATTCCCCGCAAATACACTTTATTCGGCAGAAATTTTGACATATTCAATGAATTATACAGTGTTGTTATTTATGATTTCAAGAAAGGTTATGTACGGCAAATGACGTCCTATGATAGATGTTTACAATGTATACAGAACTATAGGTAACAACGAAATAGTGTACTGCTTGTGCCATCTCTTGTAAAACGCTACGAATTAATTCCAACACCTAATATATAACTAAATATAGTTTTTCATCTATTACACTGTTCCCATTTCGATTTCTTTTTTTCCCGTATACCTGTACAAGAAAAGAATTAGTCTCATGAATGGTTTTGGTTCTTTTTATTGCAATATATTATAGACATCATTGTATTTACGTTTGATAAATACATCAAGTAAAAGGGTTTTATTTGACAAATTTTTTTTTCCTTTTCAAAACGTTTTTTAAGCGCGTTATGATGTAACGTACAATATATGGTCGTATAATATATATAACGGAATGTCCGTCCTTATCGCCAACCACGAATTTTATTATTTTTAATAGATATTCTTTTCGCGCTCTCATTCTCTCTTTTATCTAGAGATTAAATATATATTGTACAAAATGAAGATCTGTAAATTGTCAATAGAACTATAGTGTATGCGCACGTACGCTAGATCGTGATAGTTTGCGCATCCCGTTTTCTTTGTTTCGCAATTTCATATATCAAAAACTATTTCATAGCTTTTTTCTATATATATCTACTATATGATACACTGTTCGAAACTGGAAGAAACGAGAAGTCAAAATGAAAAAATCAATTCGACGTTAATAAAACCTTTTAAAATGGCTATCGAATCATCCAGCTAGAGTAAACTGGAATAAGATGGCCATCTTTAAAATGCAAAAAACATACTTTAAATTATGTTTCCGTATAGCGGAAAAGATATAACACTATTAAAGATAATAAAAATTAAAATATGTTTTTTGCATTTTGAAGATAATCATCTTACCTTATTATCTAAGTTTTTCTCTTACAAATATCTTTGCGATATGCGAAGCAGATTTTTATCTTATGGTAAAAACGCAAAAATAATGCGGATTATTATGACTTGCTATTCTTCTGTATACATTTAAATTCTCTGGACAACAAATTTCTCGAAATCATTGCACTAATTATACTTTCTAATACGTCACTTGGTAAATTTAGAATTCAATTCAAGATTCCTTTAGCGAGAATGCAATGGAAAAGCATCATTTATTTTCTTTCTTTTTTTTTCAATTAAAAACACATACGTTTTACTAGCGTTGGCTCATAAAAACATTAATTATTCTTTGATTTATATCATTTAAGCCTATTTTTGATCTTTTCTTTTAATTAACTTACAAATTGAATGTCTGTTAAATTCGTTAAATTTTTCTAATGGAAAAATTCTCATACAGTACTTTTATAAACTTTCTATATTTTAAGTTTGTAAAGATTAAAAGAAAAATATCTCTCTTTTTTTAACTTTCTTCAGATTTTGTACGTTCTGTTTTGAAAATTATAAAATGAAAAATCTTAGAATATTTCAGAATTTATATATATATATAAAATTATATAAAAGATAGATAAATTATCTTAAAATTTCTAAAAAGTGTTACAATTTGTATAAAAATTCTGAAAAAATTTGTTAAATAAGTTAAAAAAATATATAAGAGTTGTGAAAAATTCTGAAATTTATATAGAAATTTTGAAATGTTATATGAAAACTTCTAAGAAAAATGTTCCAATTTGTATAAAAAATTTAAGAAAGTTTCTAAAAGTTATAAAAATTATATAGAAATTCTGAAAAATTGTGTAAAGAAATCTAAGAAAAATTTTTATCTTATATTTGAATTAAATGAGAAATTAAATTTAGTTTAGTTTTTTATAATTTTTATAGAATTCAATCATTCATTTAGTTTAACTTTTGTGCTGTTTTTTTTTTGCAAAACTGTTAAGTACTTATAATAAAGATGCGATGATTTCGAGGTGTATTTTGTTGTACGATCATATACGATCATATACGATCATCCGTGCAAAATTTGCACGTGAATCTTGACTGTAGATATCTTGGGGTATTTCTGAATTTTGTTCTGCAAATCAGAAGTAGCAAATATATTTTAGACATTATTTTAATTGCGCTTGCGAAAACGGGCTTTCATTTCTTCAGAAGTGCATTCTGTTTCCGTACAATGCATATAACGTCATTTCATTCTTGTTGTTCAACGAATATTAAAGAAGGATAAAATGGTACATCATACGCACATGCGCGAAACGGAACGCATCCCTGATCTCTGTCATACACTTTTACACAAACTATATTTCAGTAACGTACGCTCAGAAAACATGGCAAAGTTATGATACCTCATCAGAACTTATACAAAACAATAAACATGATCTTCGTTTTAAAAATTGTCTGTGAAAATACCATATTTCCTTTTGCGTTTACATCTTTTTTTTGTTTTGTAATATTATACATTGTTTCCTTATCTGTAGACAATATTAGATAAGTTCGTAATTATCTTTCGGTGTATGTAATTTTTGTATGTGTATGTATGTGTATCTGAAGGCGTAAAGATACTTTATATAATACGTTATAGTTGATTTTATTATTAATTAATATATAAATAATGGAAGACATGGCAGCACCTAAAAGTGCTGGTCGAAAGATCCTTTTACCTAACACGTTTATAGAGATTTCTTTTTTATTTTTTTTATATTTTAATTTGAGAGTTAACGTTTACCTTCATTTCACGCGACTTGGTTGTCCCCATGAATATCCTTTTATCGTATGGACATTTTTTGATAGAATGCATCGTGTATCTATAAATATTTGTCTATCAAAATTATTGAAAATTCAGATTAGTATAATCGATCAAACAAACATCGAACATCTTATGCATCTGAAGATAAATAAGAATTATATATTTGATATGAAATAAATTGATATGAAGAATTAATTAATATATCATATCGCATAGACTAAACTTGTCTCAAACGTTTCTGTAAGTGATAGAGAAGCTCTTTCAAAAAATGTCCATCTTTCGATACGTTATATCACGAATTCGCGTATCAACAATTTTCCGCCACGAGCTGCAATCGCGTCAATGAATTCATTGTTCAATAAATTTAATTTCTAAAGAATCGGTATGTATATCCGATAAAATTTGTATGTTATTGCGATTCAAATCTCGCGACGTTGCGATTCGTACGTTAATTTTATAACATAATATTTCCTATTTAAAATTGAACGAATGATCAACTAACAATAAGATCAACAAATTATTTTTCTAGCTCCACCGTTTTCTGCCTAGTATACATATAATCGGTGTTTTTTCGTTATGCAACCAGAAGCAGTCACGGCTAAGGCTATCTTTGTCTTCTGATTCCTGAAGATGAAGATAGCCTTAGCGGCAGTCGCTTCTGATTGGATAACAAAAATACTCATTTGTAGTTTCGTTTGATGGCTTGGCCGAGACGGACGTGCTTCGATTTCGTCTGGAATATTGTCATCTTGAATTTTTGAAAGTTTTTCCGAATTTGACTTGTGTATTTGTATTTCGTTTAGTGTCTGAGTTACGAATGGTCATGTCAATCCCGTATGCGAAAACCAGGGCCATTCAAATGAAGGAAAAAAAAATTTAATCTGCTAAGGTCATTTTAAATTTAATCAGGGTATAATATTTCGATAAAATTAATTGTTAATATCATAGAGCGATACTATGAATCAACCTCTCGAATGTAACTCTACGTCCCTTAAAGATTTTTCATTGATAAACAATTGCGTCATTAATCATCAATGAATAATATAAATAATATATAAAGTATCCCAGAGTTGGCGATACAAGCGAAAAGGTGATGATTCTATATGAAGTAAAAAATCAAGTTTTTCTATACGGATTTGGCTTTCCAGAAAAACAACTTTAAATTTATCATAAATATTCAATATTGCAACGATATTGTAAATGTCGAACAATTGAACAAAAACATCAATCTTTTGAAATTCAAAGGTATAAAATACATTGTGAAAGTATAAAAATTGAAATTCTCGGCTCAATGATTAAATTAACACTTTAATACAAAAAAAATGAAGGCCTACACTCAGAGCCGGCATTTATAGTGTGGCACTCCATATTTAAAATTTAGCTTGGAAATCTATACCTAAGAAATCAAAAAAATGAATTAAATAAAAATCAAATAACGCAAATGCGACTAAACAATTTGTCCAACTTGGTCGTATTACATATCTATAAGAATATAGCGAAGGACATAGATGATAACTTTGGAGCAATGATTCATGAGTAAGAAGAGAGGTAAATTTTGCAACTGGCATTAAGATTACAAAGAATAAATAAACAAAAAGATCATCACTTCGTAGTCTGACGGTTAGACTCTGATCATTTGTTTCATCCTCCTCCTCTTCGGTTAAAATTTTCACACCCACGAACAAGTCAAATCGCCGGTCAATTTGCCTACACTGGTTCTTAATGTGACAAATCTCGAAACACTATGAAAGTATTCATATAAACTTAATATGAATGATACACAATTGCATATATATAACATATTCGACAACTTTTAAGGTAATAAAATAAAATTAAAAAAATAAACATGTTGGTTTGTTATCTCTAAACTAAATATCCTTTTGACATATGTAATGTTTCTGATTACAAGTGCATGTTAAGTATACGTGTATTTTCGACGAATATTCAAAGTTGTTTCTTTGAAAACAAAGGCTCGTATAAAAAAGTTTTATTTATTGTACATTTTCACACACGCACGCACGTACGCACGCACGAACACACACAATTTATTTTTCCATGTAAAACGATCTCTTTCTCGCTTGTCAATTCTAAGATACGTATCTTATATACAATACCATTTAATAACATATTTTTATCTTAAAGAATTATTAAGATAGAAATTTCTTAGAAATATCTATAAATAAAATTAATTTTACCAATTAATTATAAACTGAGTATATATAAAACGTAAGGTTGTAACATGGTTGCAGTCTTTAAAATTGTTTTCAAATGCAGGTAACGTAGAGTTTCATTTACAGAGAAATACTGAGTCGTAGTTACAACACATTTTTTTCAATAGTGACCCCTTCGCTTTTTACGCAATGCAAATCGCAGAGTTTGCGCGACTATGAAAAATTTAAAGGTGGATATTACTCCTGTTTAAAATCAAAATCTCATACGTTAAGCGCAATTTCTTATTACAACTTTTTGACAACTAACTGAAATAATATTATGAGAAAACATTTATTTTCAAATATTGATGTTTCTTTATTCTATAAGAACTTTTGCTTCGAATTCGCGCGAACGCGTGAGGAATGTAGCTTTAACATTTCTGTACACGCAAATTACTTTGTACTGCATCTAGATGACCAAATCTGTCAAAGACAAATTTTGCAAAATGTTTGCTACAAATTTTGTTGCCAGAATATATGCCAGCAAAAATTTAATAAAATTCATTGGCAGAATATGATAACGGATTACACTGTTTAATAATAAATGCTGTTTAATAAAATAAGTGCACAGAAATTATATAATATAAGGCAATCGTCTCCCGTAACTTTTAAAAATGCTGAATGTCATCGTTTACCAAATTATTCTATCACGTACAGTTTTAAAAAATTTGATAGTAAAGTTATAAAAAAAGATTATTTTGATGAATTTTGATATATTATAACTTACGTAATATTGAAATTTTACGTTTTTAATAACGTTTTACAAAATTAAGTATGTTTTTAGAACACGTCACATGTATCGTAGTTAAAATATGCCAAAATATATTAAAATGACTTTTCCTACAACTTTAATTATATATGTATTTCTCAAAATTGTAACGCAATAAAACAATTTGATAAACAAGATTGTTTTTATTATCCCAAAAATTATAGGCATCCTGTTCTTAAGCTAAAAATCATTTTTTGTTAAACAATATTAACAGAAATTAAGAATCTGCAATTTCATAACCATTTAAATGATATACTTCATTTAAATAATTATAAAACGGCAAACTGTTTTCGGTTTATATTGGTAGTCATTTTATACTATATTGATTTGTTCAAAATACGAACTTAGTGCAAATGTAATTGACCAATATCTTGCTGCGATATTCTGTTTGAATTTGCTAGCAAATTGCTGATACACTTCTAACATTTTGCGTACTCAATTCTCTTGCTTTTCTCTAGAGAATTCCTAAGATCACTTGGATCAACATCTTTGATTAAAAAATTTCGTGTTAACTGATATATCTCGGTAATTTCCGTTATTGTGTATTTCATAATTTACAAAATAACCGAGAAAAAGCAAACTTTAACGCGTCCATCAATTGTAGGAGTATGTCTGTGCATGATTAATATATCAATATAATATTTCAGCTACTAGCTATTAAAAATTGTTATCACTTCATTACAACAGTTATCGTCATCCCGAAATGTTTATAAAAGATTAAAAAAATTAGAAAACGATAATAGACAAAACTGTAATAAAACATCAATCGGAATTATAGTTGCAATCGGAATTAAGAGCCATCATTTTTGTTTTAATTGTACTAAATTTTTTCATACGATTACACAAGTGTATTAAGCTACATGTTCCCTCTCGCATATCGTATCCTATCCACGTTAACGAAAACATATTATTTTATTTATTATTTCATATCAAATGAAGAACGGCGTACATTATAGATTACGATTTGCTTCCTTTCTTTCTTTTTATTTTCTTATCAATTATTTCGTTGCATCAAGCGCCGCATTTTCTATTTTCAGTAGAAATATTGTCGTTCGATCGATTGTATCGATAGCTATGCGATTCCGCGAAGGTTTCCGACGTACATATCTATTGCTGCTTGTCTTAGCATTGAGACACTACCGTGTCCACTCTCCTGATAAAACTGGAATATAAGATTAATTTACAAGGTAAACAGTCTATTTCTTTTCATCCTTCCTTAGGAAAAGCAACAGGTGTTACGTTACTTTTAACATTATTAGATCATAGAAATAAGACTAATTTAAGCTCGATAACTATGTACCTTACTTTATAAAACAGACATTCGACGTCAACTCGTATTCCTTTATATTATATAATTTTTGTTTTTGGAGCAAAGTAATTTTCCGTTATATGTGTGTTTATGACACGAGGATGGAAAATTTCTTTGTGGCGCGTCGGATTTTTGGAGTTTGTTCTTCATTTTCTCAAAATCGAAAATCTCACGCCAGAATTTGTTAATGTTTGTTTCGGAGATTTAATTTTTTTTCTTTTAAGGAGTTACACGCCTAGTCAAAAATAGATTTTTCAAAAACTATATTTAATAAGTACATGATATGTTATGGACTTGGAACAGATGATTCTATGTACGTTGAAAAATATTGAGTGTAAAAATTGAGTGCACTTGAAACTTTAAATAAGTTTTTCTCAAAACTATTTTTACTGAAATGGCTGGTTCGTAAATACAGTGATTCGTAAAAATATACCTCAGTTCTTTAAGTGCATCATAAATACTGCTCAATTAAAAAATCTGAATGAAAAAAGCAGTTTTTCAATCCAATTAAATTTAAAAAAAGTTTTTCTATCCAATTGAATCTAAAAAAAAGTAAAAATGGATCATGAATGTTATTAAAGTACGCATTTGAATGGGTTCAAATGGATTACAATTTCAATCCATTTTAATCAATTCTTGTTTACCGGATAGACATAACCCCTTAAGCGAGCGCGATTGTAAATATGTTTGATCCGCGAAATCGTGTAACAATTGCTTTACAGAATTCTTTCCGCGACATGAAAAACGTTTGCTGCTTTGTTTTATCGATTTGTTGTATCTTTCTTGGAACAAGCTCAGGCTGTTTGATAATAATCGATAAGGAATAATAAGCGCGATAAAATAGTACTAATAGATTAATATTCATACACAAATTAAATACAAAAATTAATTAACGAGATCGATAATAGATATCGAAATGTCTTTACACTATTAAGCCGATATGTATTGTCGCATTTGACGGATTTATATCGAATTGGTCGATTTCTCGCTTGGCGAGAACAAACCCAATGTCGCGAATATCAGCGTGATAGAACCGTTAGAGCTGAGCTATATAATAGAATATAATAATAATAGAGCTACATAGTCTCGTGGTGTTACTCGTAGCAATTATCGAGTCATTGTTCTTTTTCAGATATTCGAACCGTCGTGATGGACGAAATCGTTAATCTTTGTGCGTCGTGGAAACCTTCCGGTGTCTCATGTAAAGTTCCACTCAATCGCTCATTTATTGCTTTGCAATTTTGATTATTTGTAACATTTGACACAGATTTCTAGCACTATTCGCATCATACATTTTAAATGACAATTTAGGGTGATGCTTACAATTGTTTCTTATAAAAAAATGCATACAAGTATTCTCTTTTCCAATTTCAATAAGCTTTAGATAGGTTGTAATATTAATCAAAAATAAGAAACATATATATTTTTTCACAATTTTATATGTGAAATAAAACAACTCTTGGAATAAGTGACCTTTTTAGTTTTTTTACTATACAATAAAAATTTTTCCCAAAGAGTTTTAATTTTATAAAAAATTTAAATATTTTTTTATATAATCTATAAGTAAATATAATAATAGATTCATAATAGATTAGGAGAAATGTTTTGAAAAATGTAACATTTTCGAAAAATCTGAATATACAAAATATTTTTAAATTATCTTTGCAAAATACCTTTAAATTCATAAAATGTTTGCTTGAAATTTTTGATATATCTTATATTTCTTCGCATCTATTGTTTCAGCAATATATGCTTAAAAATGTAAAGCAAACTTTTTCAAGAAAATTATTTCCTAGATAGCACGCATCTTCAAAAATGAGGTATAAAATATCCTTGAATCATTGAGATATCTTTTACATATCTCGATTTTGAATATGATTTGACTTATTCTCTTAACATAAATGCGTAAAAATACTTATAAAAAAAATACTAATTGTTTTATTTTAATCTATGTTACCAACATATTGAAAGCTCATAAATCGGAAAGGGATACTTGCATTTATATTTTTATTAGTGAACAAGAATGTCTCATTTGACATGTACGTACGCACATTTGTGCATTTATGTACATAAGATTCTTATTTGCCGAGAAATAACGACTCTGAATATCGTCCCGAGTGCGTCAGTTTATGCATTTATAAGAACAATAAAATACGAATGCTCTAATACGAAAGATCTAAAGACAGGAAGACATTCTTGAACATTATCTATGAACATCTATGAGAGAAATAATTTCGATAATTTAGCTGGGATGAGCGAAGTTTATAATCTGCATAATATTAGACTCATGGTAATAAAACATAGTCGTATCTCTGTTGTGAAAGTTTAAACTCATACGAATGTTACTCGAATATAAGGCGTAAACATTTTTCGTATGTTATATTCCAAGAGATTTTTCTTATTTAAATGTAAAATCGTAAGTAGAAGAGTGACGTTGAAAGATAACATAGTAATGACATAGTCTATTATGATCTAGATGACGCCATTATCATTTTTTAATGTCATTCTGCTATTCATACAGAATCTTTGATGGTAAGTAACGGTAATATCTTTGGTAATTTTAAAGTAATTTTCAACAAAAAAGTGATTCTAGTAGCGAATATGGATTCGCGGTATATATTGAAGATGTCATACTCTTTCGCAAGTATTAAAACAAAAATGCTATAACTTGCTAAATGCTGATACTTAATATTGCCGACTTTGTCATATTTTCAAATCATCATTATTTTTATTTAATCCTAATTGTTTGATTTAAGTTTATATATGTATATAGGCATACTTCAATAATGCAGAAATAAATCCATTTCTCTGGAATGATTAGATGTAAAACGGAAAAAAACTTATAACCCAAGACAAACCATTTTATATATAAATGTATATAAATATATATAATTATATATAAAATATGTCCATTTATATACAGTTATATAAAATTATATAAAAAAAACATTTCTTCCCCAAAAACTTATAAAAATAAAAAAAAGATATAGAATGAGCAGAAATTTAAAAAAAAAGCTTGATAAAGAACATCATTCTCTTATACGTATGGATATTCGGAACATTACAGAGAACTTGCGAATGCAACATTTTTGAAAATTAGAGAATATTTTCAGAATAATGGACATCTAGTTTAGAATCAAGTATAGAAAAATAATTCATTGATTGCTAGAAATAATATCTCAGTCAACCAATTAAAAGTAACATTAACATCAATATTATAATTTCTCACTTAACTATATAAATGTAATGTAAGACATAGTGTTATATAACAGTTACATTGTTAAGTGTGAAATAATAACGTTGATGTTATATTAAATTTTAGTTGGCGTTAACTAAGATATTTAAAATGAAAGATATGTTTATATATTGTCGATAAGAGATAGAGAAAAGAGAAAATATTTAAGGAAATTATTATGGAACTATTCAGTATATAGAAAAAAAATTTAGAGAAATGAGAATTTTTTAATCGTTAATATATCATTCATATATTAAACTTTTTTCGATATAATAAAAGTTTTACCAAAGTAGTATCGACACAAATAAGTTTTGAACAATTCAAATCATTTGAAATAATTTTAATAGAAAATCAGCTTTATTGTCATAATAAATCTGTCGTATTATAAAATTAAATTTTATTATCTTTATAAATCATTAATTTTATACAATTTTGAGACAGTTATTGTAACATAAAAAATTGGCTGTCTATATATCGCAACTATAAATTTGCTGAACCACGATTTTTAATTAATTCTAACAACATTTCTAATAGCAAATCTTTTTCTTTTCATGTAAAATTTTTGATCGATATAATTTTTTTGTTCATCAATTATAAATATTATAATAATATTCCGGAAAGATTTTTGATAGTAATTCACAATGAGTTGATTCTATGACACAAAGCCAACAGATAAAATCGCAATATGAAAGAACTAGCATTTTCCTTTGATAGTTCCATAATAACTTTTTGAAAATCAATCAAAGAAAACAAATTCGATTTCGGCAACAATGAAGAGAATATGATTCAAGAAAATTAAATTGCTCCGTTAATTTATTTAAGATTATTTAATTATAAGATTAAATTGCCCGATCGAATATTTGAATCATTCATTAATTTTGCAGTATGATAACTGTGTGAGATAAAAAAAGTATTATGTCATAGTGAAATTATCGTTGCATATTCAATACGAAAGAAATTGATTTTATTGTTACCAATATTGTTTGATAGAATGCAAAAACTTCAAACTAACAAGAAACTTCAAGATCAAGTAAATAGATATACTTCACATATTAGGTGTAGTAAAAAGAAATCCATTATTTTTCCAATAGATGGATTTCTTTTTACTACACCTAATATATAAGTATGATTATAGAAAACACATTAATTCGCTTTTGAAGCAAAATAGTTCGACAAATACAATATACTGCCGCAATGAATATCGTAAGATAAACTAGTATTGTAAGATAAGCATTAATTTGTGATTATAATGATATGATTTACAGATTAACGTGCAAAAAATTATTTCCAACAAATATAATTAATATTTTTAAGTAACTTTTTATTACAGTCATAAATTGTTTTATTGCAACTAAAAGGTATATTTGATAGAGATAAATTCATACTTTGTCTCAGCAACAAATCCTTATTTTTATAACCGAATTTATCCAGTGAGATTATTCAATAAAATAATCTTGCAATATCAAATAGTTGATTATGACAGTAAACTTTAACTACTTTTGATAAAAGTAAATATTAGTGACAATCTCATCGATTTCAGTGATCTTAACATATGTTATATTAGTCATCATTTGTTTAAAACTCGTTGTTTAACACGTTATTCATAATTAAAGTTAATTTCTCTCTCTAATGTTTTGAACGGTTGTGGTACAATGTATATTTTCACGTGAAAATTTATGAACTCATGGAGTGAAAGAACCCAACCACGCTTTGCGTTATAAAATGTATGTATAAATACAATGAGTGCATTTAGAACAATATTGCTTAGGGAGCGGTTGTTGTCCTGAATGCACTCAATGGATTTTGTCCTCCCCCTCTTTAAGAAGACCTCCACTGCCAAAAGATTAAACACAGGTTAAATTGAACCTCGTTTCGCGTGATAATTTGTAAACCCATGTAGAAGCTTGCTTTGTGTGAGTTTATATAATTTTCCAAGCGAAACAAGATTCAATCCAAACCTATGCGAAAAATCTCTTTCGTGCTATAAGTAGCATGAATAGAGAGTAATAGTAGCCACTAAACTCTTGAATTTAATTATTATTTTAGAATAAAGTGAGGGCAACCTCGTTATAGCATCAAAACCCCGAACCGCGCACTATTACGATATTACGTTTTAGTGTAGTTTTTTGATAATGGAATCCTTCTCATAGAGAGGTTTTATTGTATCTATGCACATTACTATGCAAAGCAAGATTTTACATAGATTCCTAACTTTTCATCATGTAGAACGTGGCGAGTGAGTTAAATATATAAGTCCCTTTATTTACAATTCGCCGGCTTGCGCATAAAGGAGCTACGGCAGTGTCTCGCGCTATGATGCTACGCTTCGTCTTAGCACCGAGACACTACCATGTCTCCTGATTTATATTATCAATTTCTGTTGTTAATATATTAACTTTTTAACAAACAACGAGAGATAGGCAAAACCTTTAGAAAATTACTCAAGGTTTTTACCTTAATAATATGTATAACAAGATCATTGAAATCGATAAGATCATCACTAATATGTAGTTTTACTCTGCTTTAAAAAAAAAACATGTAAAATAAAAGCTGCATGCTTGTTGTGACAACAAAATAATTTTTTTTATTATAGCAACAAACCATGTATTAGTACCAATAAATCTGTTCTCTCTCGTTCTCTCTCATGAGCGTCGTATTACGTGCGACATTATTGATATAGTTCGGCATCGAGAATGAATTTCGACGTACGAATTATGACATTGCCCACATAAATATTTTTTTGCTTACCAGAGATAAACTGGAATAACCAGATATTGTAACATAGATAGAAATATATATACAAGATGTTTCCAGAAAATGGTAACAAACTTAAAAGACTGAGAAAACTCATATAATTGAATAGCTTGTGTTAAATAATATGTGTTTGATTTTAAAGTTAGCGTTAGAATTGATTTTCGTTAAGACTTCTGACAATGAGTAGTCGTCGCGGATCCTGTTATTGGATCGTGAGTAGGATATGATAAATTGAAATTTTTTGCGTGCCATTCATAAATAAAGAAAATTTATGTAAAATAAAATAATAGGATTGCTTAAAAGCATTTGTAAAAATGGGCCAAAGTTATTCTTACCACCTCTCTCTCTCCGACAGTCAATAAATAGTCATAAAAGGTACGTGAAGTGCATTCATCAAAACATTTATTCAATGTATATGCATAGTTTATTTTCATTTCACGTACGTTTTACAACTATTATCCAGTAAATACAGATAAATCCAGTAATTGCTATCTGATATATATGTAAATATACATCATTTTACATTTATGTTATATAGCATTCATGATTGTATTTGCTAGGTACTGATTGTTAGAACGGGATAAGAATAGCTTCGGCACATTTTTACAAGTGTTTTAAAGCGATCTCATTATTTTGTTTTATCCAAATTCTTTTTATTTACAAATGGCGTGCAAGAAACACGTCATTTCTCGCTTATAATGTCATGATCCTATATGGTGAATATTCGGGAGCCTCAATCATTATTGAAGATTGTATATTATTTGGTTCCAACACAAAATCATGCGATGGCAATACTTGTTTACAAGGTTCTAGAATTATCTTTTGATTACAAATCCACTTAAGATGAAGATCCGTCGCAGAAATAATTAACTAATGGCGAATCAATGTCTAAAATATCGGTTGATGTAGACATTAAAAATTAGATCAATTAATTTTTTTTTTGCGTTACTAAATTAGACGATTAAAAGATGGCATCTATACATATAAACTATATTTCTTTCATTTTACCTTAAATTAATCTTTAAACAAAATGAAACAAAAGTATTGTGAAAAAAAAATATCTTACTTACTTTCATCATGAAGTCCTATTTTGGGGATTCGCCTTCAAAGAATTATTTCATTATGGATGCACATGAGTACCGACGAGATACTATTAAAGACCGTCGGCTCTGGACAAATTTTCGTGATTATCAATGAGGCCCCGGGGGCTCAGGGATAATTGAAGAACGATGACATTACTGACAATTAAAAATTTACGATTATTAATATAAATATTTCGATAATTTATTATTAAATTCGTGATTTTTTTATGATATAAATGCTACATAAATAAGTACGTATATTTTTAATGCTATAATATCTTATATATTGCCAAAAATTACAATTTTTCTCTGCAATTATTAACTTTATTGATAATCAAACTCGGACGATAACATTAAAATCATAAATTTTAATCAAACATTAACATTAAAATTTTTAATAAAAATCGAGTATTATTAAAATTTAAATATATATAGTCTACTAAACTAATAAATCACAAAATTAGTACCATATTATCAGTTTCTTATTCTTAGGGGAGTATCAGACTATGAGTTGACGATTACGATTGATGGTTGCCGGTTCTATTTCAGCCAATTACGATGGACTGGCTATATCGTGATTGGTTGAAGTAGAACCAGACAATCCGTAGTCTGATACCCTCCTAAGAATAAGAAACTGATAATATGGTACTAATTTATTAGTTTAGTAGACTGTATATATATTTAAATTTTAATAATACTTGATTTTTATTTAAAAAATTTGTGAAAATGATTTTAATGTTATCGTCCGAGTCTGATACGGGCATTAGGACCGGTTGTTTTATCTTTAGATAAACTGTGTAATTTACTTATTGGATAAACAAAAAAGTAAAAGAGTAAGAACATAATAGAGTAAGAGAGTAAGACAGTGAGTCGAAGTTTATCAAAAGGTAGAACAATCCAGCACGCGAACTTCCATAAGCGCTGACCGTTTTTAATAATATCTCGTCGGTAACATAAGTGAAAAATTTTAATACTTTGAAAGAGTCTTTTATTCTATTCTGTATAGTTTTTTATTTACGAAAGATAGAATTTTGCCGCATTTACATATATTGGCGATACCGTATTTAATAGTCGTCTTTTAATTTGTTATTTTCAAGGAATGGAAAGTTATTTTTTAAAAGTAACTAGTTACCGTTACTTTTTTGATTCTCAAAAGTAACTCGTTATCGTTATCATTATTTAAAAGGTAACGATTCATTACTTTTCCATTATCTTTTTAATACTGAAATAAAATCAATCTAAAAAAATTTCAATATTTTTAAAAATATTAGTAAAAATAATAAACAATAACGCTATTAGACCGATATGTGAACACTAAAAAGAAAAATGCTTTCGAGTTAGAACTTAAGGTACGTAATAACATTTCAGGATAAATTTATACATATTCTATGTTATTAAATTTATTATGTCAAATTATATTCAATTTGAGTTATTTTTAATAATTTTTTAAGTCGTCCCAAGTTCATCACAACTAGATGCAAATTGTGCATCGTACAAGGATGCTTATTAACCAAGAGAGCGCCAATTGTGCTACATGTAAAGTTGTAAATCAAAATTTACAACTTTAAATCGACACTTCATTCTTATGAGATCTAACTTCACTAAATCTCTTAGGGAAATAATAGAAAATTTCGTGTCTCTTACACAACCGAAACCACATGAACTTTGAAAAATTTTCACGATCACACAGTGTTATAAAGCCCAATCTACATAAGATGCAGAACATAAGTTGCAGGTTATTGCGTCAACCAATCTCGAAGCGTCACTTTTAAAATTGATGCATCGGATTGACTGAGCAAGTTTGCGACTCGAATTCTGAGTGCTATGTAGATCTGACTTAAAACATCTAATAGTCATTTTTTCGACTTGTAATTTCTCACTGGGATAACGCTTCTAGAATTTTTCAGAGAATGCATCAATTAATGCACCATAAATGTAACAAAGACATTTTTAACACTTATTGCACAATTAAGAAAAACGTTTTTCTTTTCATTTTAATTGAACCTTGTAGAAATTAAATAGCATTCAAGAAAGTTAAGCTGTAGATGTTTAATACTTAAGGAGATGCTGTAGAACATGAGTTACTTAACAAAGTTTATAACTTGATTTGATTTATCTATTTAAATTTATCATTTTTTGGAAACACTCTGTATATTGTGTGTGCGTGCGTGTGTGTAAACACACACACGCACACACACACCCACACACACACACACATATATCGTTACACACTATGCATCATTTGTATGTATAATATACATATATTTTACCATCCTTGTGTCAAATAGTGACAATCTGTAAATTTAGTACACTGTTTTTTTTCTTCTTTATAACTGTTCCGTAGAAACGACAACGCTAAATCCATTTTAAAA
Organism: Pseudoatta argentina; assembly: GCA_017607525.1. NCBI lineage: Eukaryota > Metazoa > Arthropoda > Insecta > Hymenoptera > Formicidae > Pseudoatta > Pseudoatta argentina. The sequence continues at coordinate 2,362,439 of JAANIA010000071.1, forward strand.
ATGTAATTTGTAACATGTGTGTATGTTTATGTATGTGTGTTTGTCTGTACGCACGTCGGATACGCGCGATTAATTAATCCCGACAAAATCACGCAAGCCGCACTGTAATAACGAATAAGAGAAACATAAAATTCAACGAGTAGTTAAAAAGACGGCTGGCGCTACCGCAAAATTTGATCTCCATCTCTTCAGGGTGATAGTTTATACATTTTGGTGGTCTTCGTCGATATAGACGTTCTCTCCTTGCCGTACATGCCCCGGGTTCGGTTAATGCTTCGATGGGTTCAATGCTCAGTTGTTTACTGCCGCATGGGCACAACGTGTCGACCACCAGCAATATCAGATTGGTGTGACGGATTTTTTGGACGCTAAACGGTCTGCATCGTAAAGAAAAATAAAAGGAAAAAGGAAAAAATTAATACACCATAGATGTAACGAAGACATTTTGAACACTTATCGCACAATTAAAAAAAATGTTTTTTTTTTCATTTTAATTGAACTTTGTAAAAATTAAATAGTATTTATTATGGATTACATTATATGTTCTCTGCTTCATTTTATATTGTTAGCCGGAAATTATTAGTCGAATCGACTTTGAAAGAATAGCTTCTTATATACTTATATATTTAAGGGGATCTTAAAGTCATCTGTATTACCAGCTAAACCACATAATTTGTATAATATTACGCATAATTTTGTATAATAATTACTTTTTTCCTCTCTTATTGATTTGTCCTTTTCCAGGATTAAAGTATTAAAGCATTAATATGTGTCTGTGAAGTGGAGTCTATGCTGAGAATGTGTGTATGTGTGTGTGTGTGTGTGTGAGACAAAAAATTTTTAAATTAAGCTTCTTTACCATTTCTTAGTCCAACATGGCGCATTACAATTGTCACATCGTGACTTTTGTTTCATATAATAGCTATGCATCTGTTACTTACGAAATAGTAGTCCATAAACTAGTAGTTTGGATGAAGAAACAGCATAGTTTCTTGGACCTAGACGTCTAATTTAAATATAATTATTATACGAAAAATGCGTATGTGTGGCATGCGTGAGTGAGATATTGATGTAGTGATGTATCAATGACACGTAAATAATCTGTGTGTAAGTACTATTTATAATGTGACTAATCGTCTTTAAAACCCCCTTAATATTTTGTATACTGATTTTAACTTTTCCGACAAATAATAACTTTTTAGAAGTCAGATTTGATCATTTTGGTCACTCAAAAATTGGCATTTTTTTTAACATCCTCTGTTATTTTTTTGTTAAAGAAATATATATGAGAGATATGGGGCAAATATGAGTCGCAAAAATTTAAATTCTTAAAAGTGTATCTAAATATAAAAATTTTAGTATCTTTTTTTTTAAATAATTAAAGCATATATAATGCAT
>JAANIA010000071.1:2372658-2397027 GCA_017607525.1 Pseudoatta argentina
CTTTCCATGTGAAATGATGATTTTTTTTATTTGTAATTGTTAGTTATTTGGTATCTATTGGTTGAAGAATTTTTTTACTATTTTTCTCGTATTCCTTGCTAAAAATGCTTCCGAAAATTACTTTCATTTTGAGGGGTCATAGTTATCGTAATCATGCTCCAGCTAATGTTAATCATTCATAAAAAGTTTGATTTGTATTTTCCAATGTATCGTATATTCCGACATAACAAAAGATTATCATAAAATGTTCAAATATTAATAAAATATTCAGAATATTGTTTGTATACTTCTTATATATATTATAAAAACCTTATATATATCATAAACTCACCCGCGAGTAATATATTAGGACCATGAATAAGTTCTCGCTGTTTCTTCAAAGATGGCAGTAGTAGTACTCCGTGCATGGAATTTCGAATGGTAACGCACATGCAAGGAAGTACTGTATCTAACTTCACATTTCAGTGTGTGATAGTGCACTTTAGTGTAAACAAAGTAATTTTTTATTAGTTCTGAAAATGTCTATTTTTGTGCCGAATAAAGTGTATTTGCGGGGAATTTTATTACACTACTTTATTCAAAAGAAATCTGCAGCTGAAGCGCATAGAATTCTTGTTCAGACTTATGGTGACAATGCTCTGTCGGATACGACATGCAGAGACTGGTTTCGACGCTTCAAAAATAATGATATTGTACTTGAGCATAACGAACGTTCTGGAGCACCGAAAAAATTTGAAGACAAAGAATTAGAGCAATTACTCGATGAAGACCCATCTCAGACGCTATCAGAACTTGGAAAAATATTACAAGTTGATGAGTCAACTGTTTCAAAACGTTTAAAAGGGTTAGGAATAATCCAGAAGCAAGGACATTGGGTGCCGTATGAATTGAAGCCGAGAGACGTCGAACGACGTTTTGGCACGTGTGAACTACTGCTTCAACGGCAGAAAAGAAAAGATTTTTTGCACCGTATCGTGACTGGCGATGAAAAGTGGATACACTACGATAATCCAAAGCGTAGAAAATCATGGGGTAAGCGCGGCCATGCATCCACATCGTCCGCAAAACCAAATATCCATGGCTCGAAGCTTCTTCTCTGTATTTGGTGGGATCAGCAGGGTGTAATTTATTATGAACTGCTTAAACCGAACGAGACTATCATGGGGGATCGCTATCGACTTCAATTGATGCGTTTGAGTCGAGCCTTAAAAGAAAAACGGTCGCTATACGCGCAAAGACATGACAAAGTAATTTTGTTACATGACAACGCTCGGCCTCATGTTGCAAAACCAGTAAAAACCTACCTGGAAACGCTTAAATGGGAAGTTCTACCCCACCCGCCGTATTCCCCTGACATAGCTCCTTCCAATTTTCACCTATTCCGTTCGATGGCACATGGCCTAGCTGACCGGCGCTTTCATTCTTACGAAGAAGCTCAAAAATGGATCGATTCTTGGATAGCCTCAAAAGACATGTCGTTTTTCCGACGCGGGATTCATGTACTGCCAGAAAGATGGGAGAAAATGGTCTCTAGTGATGGGCAATATTTTAAATTAAATGTTTGTGTTCCTTATATTTTAAATACAAGTTTCTATTTTGTAAAAAAACAGCGAGAACTTATTCAAGGTCCTAATACATCTTCGTCAATAAAGGATTGCGGAAAAGATGCATTAAATCGTAAATAAGAATCGTAAGGGATAGAATACGCGTGTTCAAATCGACAAAGCAGCTGCTTGCTTAGCAAATAAATATGAATTGGTTGTTACTTATAGATCCAACCAATCACAATCAATTGCTCGGCAAGCAGGCTAGCAGCTAGTAACTTTGCCCGGTTTGAACGCGCCCAATGTAAAGAGCGCAGCGTATCGTTTGTGAGCTCCCAAAATTGGATTTCAAAATAAAAGTAAAGAAAATATTTTTGATAGTATAATTCATTTAAAAATTAGTTTAAGGACTTTCGGACTTGGAATTTCTAAAAAAAATTATAATTTTGCGGAAGATATACGGAACACTGCCCGAATATGTAACGCAATGTATGAATGGAATATTTAACGATTATTTGAATGTTGCTTTTACATTCTGTAAATATTTCGGGAAATTCTGGAATACTTTTTGAATATTGTTTGGAATATTGTTTGTTGAATTATTGAGATTTTAGGAAATTTTATAAAATGAATATTTCGTAAAATTACCTGGGATGCAACATGAATATTTCGTAAAATTACCTGGGATGCAACATTGTACAAATATTGTAAAGGAATTAAATATATTTTTGTGATTGCAGTAATATTGCAGCAACATTTGCAAGAACATTGCAATATATTTGAATATACACAAAGGAGTATATTTGAATATACACTACATCAAAAAGTTAAGAGATCATCTATTCTGTTCTCCAAAAAAGACAATTTTTAAGAGAAAGTAACTTTGTAAAAAATGATTATAATGGTATGATTTAAAAAGTGTTTTAAAGTTTGACATCTTTATTATAGACTACGTTCAGCAGATTCAATAGTTGAGTGAGCGCTCGCTGTCATTGATGTAGTCTTCTATACCTAAAATTCTGATTGGATGATCTAAAAGAATACATCAATAATGAGAGAGCAAGCGCTCTCTCAATTGTTGAGTCCGTTGATACGCCCATTGACATATAAGCTAGACCCAGCATTAGCTACATATCTGGATTTAGCAGAACGATGCGAGAGGCAAAATATCACCTTGATTGATAAAAAAAAGTTGATAAAGAAAAATCTTATTGTTTTGAATATGGAATTTAGTCGTATATTCACTAATTTTAATCAGATTTTATAGGAATCTTGTACAAATTTTATAGAATCCGATAAAATATGACAAAATTCATATTCGATCAATTGTTATGTTCGCGAGGTCAACGATCATGATAGAGGGAGAGGCAAGAGGGTTAATTCGCGTTAATCAAGCACTTCGAATTGTGGAAGGCAAGGCCACTCACGTTAATCAAATGTTAATTCCTCTTATTGATGTTACAGAGCTCCAAAGTTTTTGGAGTTCTGTAACTCGGTCAAAAATTAAGCGAATTGAAAATCTCAAAGAACATTGCATTCGTCTTTTTGATAGCTTTTACTGGAAGAAAAAATCAACTTCCATTAAAAAAAATGGCTATAATAAAGAAATCTCAGAAGTGATGCTATCTACGATTGAACTGACAACAGTATCTCATTTTTCGATCGAAATTGTGAAACTTTTGTCTGAAATGTTTTTTCCTATCTCTTTTAGCTTTCGAGAAAATTGACTGAATAAATTAACTTGTAAATTATCAAGGTTATGATTCTGAACAACATTCCAAAGGTTTTAGCCATCAGTCTGACACCTTGGGTAATGCAAATGCTGGCGGTATTGTAACTTTGAAGCCTCGAACTTGGAAAATATTTAACAAAAAAATAACATTATTGTGTTTTGAAAAAGTCTTGAAGTCAGCTATAAGAATATGTAAAAAATGACGAGTTCCATTAAAAAAAGTTTTAGGTAACCTTGACCTGACCTTAAGGATATCTTCTCAAAGTGAACCAAGATCATCAATTTCTTTTCCCCTTAAAACTCTAAAACTTTTGTCTGAAACATTTTTGCCTTACAGATTTTGAGAAAATCAACTAGATAAATTAATAAAAAAAAATTAATTATTATCGATATGTTGACGATATTATCTTGGCTGCTCCGTCTGAGAGTATTGGTGATATTTTAGATATTTTTAATTCGTTGCAGATTAGACTGCAGTTCACTATGGAAGTTGGCATTGATGGAAAAATAAATTTTTTGGATACCATGTTGATTATTGAAGAACGGAATCTTATTTTTGATATATACCGTAAAGCAATCTTTTCCAGTAGATTTCTTAATTTTTATTCACACCATCCACTTTGTCATAAAAGAGGTATAATTTATGAAGTTGTGGATAAGATTTTTTGCTTGTGTCATCCGAAATTCTAACAAAATAATTTGATTGACGCCATTAATATTTTTTTACAGATATTCTTTACGTTTTATTTTGTCGACTATTCACGATAGAATTAAATATTAACAATATTAATAGTTTGAATAATAATAAGGATGATATAAAGAGATTTTTTACGATTCCATATGTCAATACAATATCTGAAAGATTTACACCTTGTTAATATGTTTAATTGGCTTTTACCATTCCTAACACATTAAGAAATTTCATAAAGAAAGGAAATGAGTTGGAACACTTTTATAATCAAAATGTAGTACAGAATATCTTTAGAGGATTGTGATGTTAGTTACGTTGGCCAGACAAAAAGACAATTAAAGACCAGATTGCATGAATATGTTTCAAATATCAATATAAATTCAAAATCTCCATTAGTGATTTCCAACCACCGTATTGAGGAGAATCATAACTTTAAATGGGATAAAGTGGACATATTAGACATAGAGATCTTTTATTATACTTCATATAATAAAAGATTGATATCTGAAACATGGAATAAATAGACAAAATGACACAGAGTCTTTGCCTGAATTGAATTCTAATATTATACATTCTCTTTCTCCTTCCTAATATCTTTTTTCCTTTTTCCCCTTGTTTTGCCAATAAATGTTTTTCTTCTTGACATCTCGTTATCTGACATCATGAAAGTTAGATGTTCGTTACCTTTGCAAATTTGCTTAAAATAATTTATAGAATAAAAAAACTAATATATTGTACCACAAAATGGACCACAATCTACCTAAATTTTTTTCTCTTTTTATTAATGGACTCTTAACACATTTACTGATATCACTGACAAGGTATATTATTATACAATATTACTAATTTTTATGTAGTTAATATTAATTCTTTTTGTTCACGGTTACTTTTCCAGAATTTTCTTATAACTACTTTGATTCTTGATAAAAATGACTCGTAGCGTACTACACGAAATTATAATAATATTGTAGTACCATGTACATATTTTTGATTTAAAATGATGTTCGTATATTAAGACATTGAAAATGACTCGATTAGAGTTGAAACGTTTGTTGTTAATTGTAATTGTTATATGAATTTTTAATGCTAATTTAAATTAAAGTTCTTTTATATATACTGGCTCTTTGCCCTTCTTGTGTACATTGTTTTATACGTATAGAGTCTTATTACCATTTATTAATTGGATAAATTAAAATGATCCATCCTGTATATAGCCGGATACTGATGATGTCCGGTTATTTGACAGGATAGTAAAAAAGTGATTTACTTTGTATCGAAAATTACTTGATAATATCGGATACTGAATAGTTCCCAAACATTGCATCCTGATGCATCCTTATAAGTTAAAATCGATAAAACAAATTTCACAACAATTAAGTACATAAATTAAAAATAAACATTCAGTCTTTCGAAAGTTGTAAACTACATTTATATGCGATTTTTAATCCTTTGAGATCTCCTTGGAGGATTCAAATTTTTTAACGTAACTTATCAAAGCAGTGGCGTAGTAAAGAATGACAATCTCCGTAAATTCGTAGTAAAGAAAGAGAAGCGATTGTTCCCCTTTTATCTTCAATTTTTTCTTTACTGCACTATAATTGATATCATTCAATAGATTAATTAACAGATACTACTGTTCATAAATTCAGGAACGCTTACAATTCTTTTGCACTTTATAAAAGCTTAAGTAAAAATAATCGTAAAGCTTTCAAAAATGCATTTTAAAGAGGAAAATGGAGTTTTTTTTAAATTGATGTTTGAATGTTATCTCTACGATATTTTGTTCCTTATGTAAATTATATAAAATTAAAAATTGATATTGTTTAGTATGCAAATTATATAAAATTGAAAATTGATATTTTTTTCAATATTTTTGTTACATTTTGGAACGCTGTAGTATTTGAATAAAACATCATTGGACAAATTTTAACAAATAAATATTTTAAAGTAGACTTTCTAAGCTTCAAAAAGCTTTTCGGAAAAAAAATCATTATGATGATTTTTCATAAATTATTGAAATATTGTGTAAAATTTTTTCCTAGAATGATTTTGACTTTGAAACTAAAAAGTTTATGGAAAAAAGATAAAAGAGAAAAAATATTTGGTACTTATAATGTGCTTGATTCGTATAAGTTTTTTCAAAACTTTTGTTGGCAATGATAACTATTGATAATGATAACAATGATAGTACAATAAACTTTTTTAAAGACTTTTAAAAATTTCAAAAATCATTCGGGTTATTTTGATGTCTTAAAAACATAGATAAAGTTTAACTTAAATAATCCCAAATTGGTTTTTAAAATTTTTGGACAAAATAAAAGTTTTCTTTTAACTTTGGCATCTTATATTATATCTTTGAAACTAAGTTCCAAACACTTGATCATATGAAATTTTCGTCTTAAATTTGTGAAGAATCACAATTTAAAATCTTTTAGTATCACTTTATTGCTTGTAAAAGTACATAAAGATATCATTGTATACTTATCTTTTACAAGCAACAAAATTTCCTAACTTACAAAGAGAAACTTATCCCTACTATGGCTATGGTCCACTTGATGTTACAAATGCGAAGAATTTTTTGATTGGACAATTAATAAAATTCTTTCTTCCGATTGTTCAATCAAAAGCTTCGAAGCATTTGTCAAGTGGACCGCATCCTAATAGCAAACAAAAAGCTATCAGTTTCACCACTTTAATTGCTCTCCTTTTGCCTTTCGATCGAATAATCGAGATAATTACGGCCTTTTGTGTTTCGTTATAAATAAATCTTTCGTCCCAAAATACTACTTGTAATGAGGAAGTATATGTACTGTTGAATTAGTGCCTTTGTTAGACTACATCTAGGGTGGACTCTGCCGTCGGCACGTCGAGAGTGAACGAGATAGAGAGCTTTTTCTCACACTAGCCGCTTATTTCAAGCGACTCAAAATACCTTCTCGGCAATCTCGGCGGCTCACGGCATCGATAAGGGACGAGGATCATTCTAAATAATATATTGGGTCGGGGAAAAAGTTTCTTCGTATTTTTTAATTCAAAATATATACAATATCTTCGTCAAAAATAAACGAAATTTCAATTTAAAAAGAGAGTTTAAAGCTTGAAATCTCTACTTTCAAAAGATTATTATATTTTTTCAGTTTCTGTGAGTTTGATAATTTTTACATCAAAAAAACTACGAGCTAAAAAAGATGAAAATATTTCTTTTCACTTTGAGGGTCTTTCCCGTGTCCAAAAAAAATTTACAAAAATTTTTGACTACCTACCGTGAAAGCTCGAAGCTTTCCCTACAAAATCATTTTTTAAAAATGTTCCTATGATTTTTTGTTACTGAATTATTCGCGAATTAAGTAAAGGAGCATTCTAACTTTGATTGCTCGTAACTCCGATAAAAATCATCACACCGCAATTTAAAAAACAGATTCTTAAAGCTAAAACTTTGCTCTAATGAATAATATAATTGTAACGAAAATTTTGCAACAAATGAAAAACTTTTGCAAAAAATTTTTTTTAAATACGAAGAAACTTGTTCCCCGACCTAATATAAGTTTTCATAAATTGTAATAATAGTGTATCCCTCCCATTAATCCAGAATAATATAATCCACGTTAAAACGCAATAGTTTACAGAGATATTTAATTGTTTATGATTTTTTATGCGCATTATATGTATAGTATACCTCTTCTTCATAAACTCGAATAGAAAGAATAGTTCAGCAGAAGTAGAATTTTATCGGAAAAATATTATAAACCAGGATTTCTCTTTACGAAAATATTCGAAAGGCCATAAGAAAAGAAATGCGTATATTTGAGACTCGAGACTTGTGAAGAAAATATGCGAAAAAAAAATTGAATAGTTGCAAAAAGCACGTTTTTCGCTTATAAAACAAAAGATATTGATGGAAAAAAGTTCCGTATGAAATATATAGGTATTCTAAATACCTACAATACAAAATGAGACGTGGAACATTAAATCGATCTATTAGTTAAGTAGAAAAAAAATAAAAACCACCGGAAAAGGTTTTTTTTTTACTCGCTTTCTGTTCATTGAGATTTAAACGCAAAGCTTCGAAATTTTCGTAAAATGTAGCCCTCATAATGACGAACAAATCTAGTCCTGAATGAGCCTGAAATGTTCATTAGTTTTTGCAAAAAGCCATCTTTGTTCACTAAAAATCTGTCTACAGAAAACTTAATTACTTACATCTTTGAGCAATCGTACAGCAATTTACAGGAGTGATTTTTCCTCTTCAAGAGTTGCACTATCACGTACATTTAGTAAAAATGTTTTTTTGCAGTTAAACTATTATCAAATGATTTTGGAAAGTATCTTTTTTTCATATAAAAAAATGGAATAATTTCGTTAATATGCACCATATCAAATAGCCGTGTGAAGCATTCGACAACTGACATTTTTCTACGCATTTAAAAATAAAAAGGATACTCTTCGATTATTACCAATCGAGATAACAATTAAAAAAAAAATCATTGTGGCTCTAATTTTTAAGATTAAGAATTCCGTCCAGCACCAATTTGTCGAGGAAGAATTGAATTTGCTTAAATTAAATTAAATATTAAAAAATTCTTGAATCTTTTGCTACCTAAAAGTTTGTATAAAATCATTGAAAAATTGAGGAACGCAAGCGAGGTAGCGCGCCAGGCAAAATAAGGGAAGGCGGCGCGCAGTCGAATGGGGAAGATTGGGCCGCTCAGCGACTCGCGCGTATCTGATTTCGTGCGTTAGAATTTGCTAAATTTACATTTTCTCAACAAAAATAGACGTAGAAACATGATTTTTTTAGATCAGTAATGTAGTCTGCAATTAAATTCACAAAAACAATTTTGTACTGATACTAATTCCGTACATTTAATTGTCCAATTTTTCACAGCATATTAAATAAACATAGTTCATGTGACTTAAATTTGTTAATGAGACATGCACTCCATACTCAAACGTGATTTTTTAATAATAAATCGAAAAAATAAAAATTCAAGAAAAGGACAACTAAAAATTTCATGGTTACAATTATTTTGTGAAACATTTGGTTAAGCTATTTATTTACATCTCGTTGAGCTAGTCCAGATAAAAAAAAAATCATGTTTTTACGTCAATTTATTGTTGAGAAAATGTAAATTTAGCAAATTTTAACGCACGAAATCAGAGACGTGCGAATCGCCGAGCGGCATAATCTTCTCTACTCCGCTCGGCGCGCTGTCACCCTTGTATTCCTCAACTTTCCAATGGTTTTAAACAAACTTTTTCGGGAATTCAAGAATTTTTTAACAGTAAATTCAATTCTTCCTTGACAAATTGGTGCCAGATGAAACTCTTAATCTTAAAAATTAGCATAGCATTTTTTATATTAAATTTATACGTCACCAATTTTATTTTTACACTAAGGAAGACCCAATCGAAAACGTTTGTCAATTCTTTTCAAGAATAAAGTATATGATATAATATATGATATATAATATCTTTTGTTTTATAAGCAACAAATGTGCTTTTTGCAACTATTCGATTTTTTTGCATATTTTCTTAATAAGTCTTGAATCTCAAACATTTCTTTTCTGATGGCCTTTCGAAGATTTTCGTGAAGAGAAATGCTGATTTATAATTTTTTCCGGTAAAATCCTACTTCTACTAAACTATTCTTGCTACTTGAGTTTATGAAAGAGGTATACATATAACGCGCATGAAAAATCGTAAACAATTAAAAATTATAAAACAAAGAGCATAAGAAACCACAACACAAGTTATAAATTGTGATATTTAATTATTATTGCAACCAAAATTGATTATTACAACAAAATATTAAACAATCGTAAACAATTAAATATCTCGTAAACTATGATATTATTATAAATATCTCATATAACTTTTAACGATTTTTAATGATTTATACTATTTTGGATTAATGGGAGGGGTATACTATTACTACAATTTATTAAAACTTATATATTATTTAAAATGCTCCTCGCCCCTTATTGATGCTAGGGACTGCCGAGTGGCCGAGATTTTCTAAGAAAGCATTTTCGGTCGCTTGAAACAAGCGACTAGTGTGAAAAGGAGCTCAATGTCTCATTCACTCTCGGCGCACCGAAGGCAAACACACGTAAAAGACTTTGATTCTTTCCCTCGTTACTTTTTTAAAACTTCCAAAAATTCAGATTATTTCGTCTTTACATCAAATTTAGTTACAAATGGACGTAAGGTTTAGTCATGTCGTTAATCGTGCACGGACTATGAGCATTAATGTAGAATAGTGGTCATTTTTCAGTTTGTGAAAATTTCCGAGGAAAAGAATCGAAGTCCTTGGGTGTATATAGGTTCGTGCTTGAATGTATGGCTACTAGTTTCGTTAGACCGCCGTTTGATTATGTCGCTATCGTCAACGCAGAATTCTTGGCTGAGTAGTCAGTATAAAATTATATATCGGTAATGCAATTGTTCATTTAATCAAATGGCTTTTATATATTTTTTGTGATGTATAACTAGCAGCTTATGAGCCGCATCCAGCCCGTGAGATTGTCTACTTCAACTCGCGATGTTCAAACCTGATCAATAGAAAAAATAAAAAATACTGAGTTATTACACGCGCGTAGCTCCGCATTATTTTGATATATAACGTAGAATCACACACACACACACACGCGCGCACGCACGCACACAAGCGCACAATATTATTATGCTATATAACATATATGTATATATAATAATATACATAATAAAATTAATAAATATAATTGGAATTATTCCGTTTTCTTATATTTTCTAAATCCTTCAAAGTTTTTTTTAATATGAACTTTATGAAAAGGTAAGGGCTCATATTTATGTTTGCAGTAAGGCTCTGAAATCCTTACACAGTTTTGATTCAATCAATAGAAATAGAGCCCATAATGGTCGAAACTGAATCTTTAGTGCTTAAAATAATTTGATGTGCATTTTTGTATTGAATTCTTCCAAATTGCGCGCCGAATTGATTTTTTGATTTTGTGATAGTACTATGGTTTTGTCGGTATAGTGTTTCGAAACCGAAAAATCAATTCAGCGCGATTTGACAGAATTTGATATGTAGTATATAAATTAATATCGAATTTAAGTACCAAAGATCCATCTTCGACCGGTTTGGTCGACTCTATTTCCTATTGGTTGTGTATTCACATGAACGGTCCAATTCTTATGTTTAAAAATGATAATATTGTAAATATGTACGCGTAAAATTGGAAAAGGTAAAATGCTAGTGATAGTACACAAAACCACGGCAGCAAATCTTTTTGTTGTTAACTCGGACATAATCTTTTTATATACTGATTTATCCTGAGATCAGGTGTAATAAAAAATGTGCCGTTAGGTTAGAATCAGACTACGCATTCAAGATTAAAGATTGAAATTTAAGACTAATGAGGAAAAAGGAATTTTAGCTTCTATTGTTTGATTGGTCAAATTTCCATCTTCCGATCTTGAATCTCAATTTTCAATGCGTAGTCTGATTCCGATCTGATATTGGCCTTAGAAGAAGAAGAATTAAGGGGGTATAACACCTTTGCGGCTTCAAAAAATACAAAAATTTTTTATTGGCTTAAATGATACTTTAAGATGTCTAGAATATGATCCCATTAACGCCTAAGCGATGTTGAATTTATTTCACGTCGAAAACAGCTATGCTTATGTGTTACCTCTAGCGCGGGGAGAGGGCCTCGGGGCGCTCACCGAGCTCGCTGCCTTTCTCTTGTGTTTGTCAAGTATTTCAGGTTTCCTAATAGTTTGAGATAGTATGTTAGATGTCGCTTATGACCATTTCCACAGAAATACCTATTATTTAAAAAGAATCACTAGATTTTTTTTGGCAATCGATTTTATGTCAGATTTTTAGGCGAAAATTCGATTTTTTTTCAAAGTCGCGCCATTTTTTCAAAAATTGATATTTTTTAAAATCCACCGGTACTACCTTAGCCAAACTATCACAGATTAAGAACCAATTTGTATTTTTGCTTTAGGTCACTCCAGTCAGCCACAATCGTATACACCAGCAAGACATACGCGACACTAGCGGCCTCTTTTGACGGCGTTTATTTTATAAACCATGATGATTTTTCAAAAACAAAAAATATGTTCAGTGTCTTTAATATGTAAATAAAAAAGCCCAAAAACCCGATTTTGAATTGCGCACTTCTTTGTATGTAAAAAAAAATCTTGAAAATGAGGTCGATTTTGGCCGTAAAAGGTGTTATACCCCCTTAAAGCGTATTATATAATCATTGAGCAAGCTAGTCAGAGTGCACAGATCGGTCTTGAGAAGAAATAATAAAATTAAATATGTTCCATCTCGGACGATGTGAGTAAAATTCATCGGCCAAATTCTTCTAAGTACGTTTTGTTATACTGTGCTAAACATGAGATCGAACGTTTCATAGCTAAGATATGAGTATGTTATTCTTGCTACAGTGTAACAATTCTTTAAAGAGAATTCTTTTTTTTGGACCTCTAATTTTGAAGCAAATATTGTGCCAAATGATTAGTCATAATGAGACAATAATTGCATAAAATTTTTAAGTTGAACATATGATTGATTTTCGAAATAGAGAGTCAAAGTAGTGTCTGTCGCTTGAGAAAGTATACACTATTATATTTTCACCAGGGTTGGTAAAAAACATGTTTTAAACGTATTTCGAACAGTTTAAAACATGCTTAATTAATGTTTCTAATACGTTTTAAATGTTTTTTTTATAATGCTGTTTAAAGCATATTTGAAGCATTAAAAATATATTTAAGAAAAAACACAATACGTTTTATTCTTAAAAAAAACATAAATCTTTACCAACCCTGATTTTTACTGACCTAATATTCATGTTAAAAAATATTCTCGACAGTATTTTAATGTTTTTTGAGTTGCTGGTTATAAATGTGAAATCTGAAATCTAAAATTCGAAATGGCGGATTTAATATGACTGTCCGACATTGCGAAATTTAAACTAGATTCGCAATCAACGATCTGAGAAATCTTTGAGAAGCAATCTTTAGTCAAATTATTTTTAATTTTTGAATTCAGACTACAGATTCGTAATCAGCGACCTAAAAAATTCCCGAGAAATAATTTTCATTTAGATTATTTTGAATTTCGCAATATCGGTTAGCCATATTGGATCCGCCATTTTGGAATTTTGGAATTTAGATTCGTAACCAGCGACCCAAAAAACAATAAAATACTGTCGGAACTATTTTTTAACCTAAATATTAGGGCAATGAAAATACAATAGTGTTAAACATTCTTAAAGGATAGACATAACTTTGACCCTCTATATTTCGCAAACTAGTCATATGCTCAACTTAAAAATTTTATGCGATTATTGTCTCATCGTGACTAATCATTTGGCACAAAATTTGGTTCAAAAATCGAGGTCTAAAAAACGGGCAATTTTTGCGATGGCTCTATAAATTAGAAAAGGTCATATCAAGAGGTCATAGAAGATGTAAAAGCAGTGAATATGCATGCTCTGTAAAAACGTGTCACACGAAGGTAATGAAATTTGTTTTTTAAAAGAATGTCCTCCGAGGTGTATACATTGCCTGGGCAATTACTTACCAATCTTATGGGAGTATCCGGAAATGATAAAATAGAAAATGATTTTAGTTTTGGCAGCAATGGAGAACATGTCCATGGTGGAAGCCAAAAAAAGAATTACGTCAAGTTCAACAAATGATGGATTCAGCTCAGATCTTAGGATGAATTTCGCTAATTTTCCGCATTTAAGGAATGGGAACCTGAAAAATACTAAAAATAATTTTCTCACGCAGGCCAATAAATTCAATCAGCGCTTAACAAAAATGATGTAAATGGATGACTCATACGTTGATATAGTTGAGGATAGTAATGAACAAGTTTTGTCTTATAGAAATGGTAACAGCAGTCAGAGTAGTTTCTCCTATTACAAGGCTTAAACTATGAAATTGAAAAAGACATCTACCCTAGTAAAAAGAGATAAACTCCATCTAATGCCCAATGATAGGGCAGGATTATTCACAGATAATGGAGTAATTTTCGCAAAGGAAATCGGTGCAGAAGGTAAAAGGACATCATCTATATTATCTTCTTCTTTTTTCTTCTTAATAAACAATAGCGCATCAAGTCAGATTTTGTGTCTGTCTGTGTGTATGTATGTGCGTGCGTGCGTGCGTGCGTGCGTATGTATGTGTGTGTGCGTGTTCGCGCGCGCGTGTGTGTGACCAATCGATTAAAAATATAATTTTTCTTTTTAATAAAAAAAAACTTAAAACATTTTAGCCCATCAGCCAATGATAGTTTAGATTTATCGAATCAAAGACTCGATGATAAAGCTAGACCTGAATTTGAAGAGCCAAGTAATGTGTGTCACTTCCAGATTTTTTGATGAAAAATGAAGAGAGATGGAGTTTGTGTGCTACAATGGAATTGATGTAGCGTACGAAACAAACTTCCTTAAATCTTCTACAAAATTATAGACTATAAAATCATGTTTTTGCAAGAGATAGTATTATTTCCAGACAGTTTATGTCATGTAAGCAAGTATCACAGTATTAGAAAGGACAAGTCGAATAAGGAGAGAAAAGCGTTAGTATGATCATTAACAAAGATGTTAAATATTGTCAATCAATTTTAGAAATACAAAATGTTATTATTAATCTTAGGGATCAATGGTGTGCTATAATTAACAGACATTCGAATTAAAAGATTCCATCACAATATATGTAAAAATATAAATAAAGCGAGTAAAGAAGCATAAGACTTTTTTCTGTAAAAATGAGATAACAAGCATGAACTGTGATTCATGTATGCGCATCTGGGTCTTGTAAAACTACTTGATTTCAGATGCTGTTACATGCTTTAAGCTAAAAGATGAAAATGACATAGACTACATAGGTGAGAGGAAAGTGATTCACTTGCACACTGTAGCAATTGCCCACTGCCAATCATAACGACTTTTGCGTAGATACATTTTTTATTTTTTTATTTTTCTTTTTTATTATTTTATTTTTCTAGCACTGTGATTGGCTTGTGCACAATTGGCTTGTATATAATTGATATATACGAGAGAAAGGCAATTTTAGATTATTATTGCATTTGTAAGTCAGACACAAGGATAGTATATAAGTACATGTGCACGCGTAGCCAGCGTGTTATGGCACTTAGGATATGCACGACATTAACCCAATGTACGTTATCCCTTTTCGTTGTTATTAAATACAATAATAATAAATGCTATTCCAAGACCACAATAGAATCCGAATAATAAAAAAATAAATTAATAAACAATTGAAATAATTTATTTTTTATTAAATAACTGAGCGCGAGAATAGATGGTGGATAGCGTGCGAGTCTACCATGCTAGGGGACTCGAGTTCAATCCCCGACAGATCTAAGAAATTTTCACGCGCTCGTATCTTCTCTTCGGTGATCTGGAAAACTACCAAGAATATCTGTTGCCAAGAAAACCTCTCAAACTGCTGTTCGAAACTGGCATCAAATTGTAGGTCCCGTATGTCTGTGTCAATCTTGCATGCGCACCACTGACATATGAAGGAGAGGTAGCCCTATTCAGATAGGGAACGAGGAACCGGAAGGAGTCGTTATAGAACTGGAGATAGATTAAATAACTGCACATCGGAGCATTTATTTAATCATACATATACATGCACGCACACAGGCATGGACGCACGCACGTACACGGGACCACGTTCGTGTTAGTCATATATTAAGAGTAAGGAATTACATTCTATAAAAAAATACATATCTTGTTTTATACATATCTTGTATCTCGTGAATACATATCTTTGATATTATGGGTGCGTTTCGATATTCACTGCCAATACTGAAAATCTATAGCGTACGTAACGTATACTGTACAGTTTCCGCATTGGCAGTGAATCGGAACGCACCCTATATTTATATGATCGTATTATATATAATTGTATGTGGGATATAGTTATGGCAACATATATGATCATAAAGAATATAAAGTTCCGAGAACGGGAAAATATCTAAATTTTACAAACAAATGTTTTAAATAAAGTTATAGAGGTTAAAAAGATTTAGTCATTGGATGTACCATTTAACTTTGGGTGGAGTCTCGCGTCGTCAAGGTCACCTCGAATTTTTTAAATGGGATCTTTACACGTTTTTTTACGCATTTTTATAACTCTTGTCGAGGCATTTTTAAAGTACTATATTACTATAATATAATCTTATATACTTTGAGCTGTTTCGAATATTGAATATCTTATAATGAGATCGACGACTATGGACTAATCAAACACGAAAACTGTTCGTTTTTTTACTCTATAGCATACACGTTTGGTTTAACAAGTCATAAGCTACAGTCATGAGAAAAAATTAATTTCATCGAAAGCCAATTTCGTATAAAATTAATGCGAAGTTCTTTCTTGAAGAAATTCAATCCTGAGATTAATATAGCTAAACGAATCTTGAATTAATAGCCAATAATAAGTAAGAGGTGAAAAAGCTCTTAAAGATATATCGAGTTATAAGAAGTACGAGGCATGTCCAGAAAGTAAGTGTACTGAGGCTCTCACGGCCGGAGGGATTTTTTTTTCGACATGTTGGCTACATTGCCGTGTAGCCTGATTCCTCCCCTCCGCAACGAGACCGGTCCGAGGTCAGTACGTTGAAAACTGTCGACGCGATAAGAGGTTTCGTGAAAAATGTCAATCCAATCTCCCGCCAAGTGCGAAATACGCAGCGTCATCCGTTATCTCGTTTGGAAGGGAAAAACTCCAGTTGAGGTTTATAATGAGGTAGAAACTGCATATGGTGATAAAGGTATGAATCGTACGAGTGTGTTCAAGTGGTGTCGCGAGTTTAAAAACGGTCGTACGTCTGTGCATGATGATCAGAGAAGCGGAAGACCTTCAATTCTGACTGACGACATTGTGGAAAAAATCGAAAATGCGCTCCGTGACGATCGCAGATTGACTGTGGATGAACTTTCTGCGATGTTTCCGCAAATCTCCAGATCTCTGCTACATGAAACCATCACAGAAACCCTCGGATATCGGAAACTATCCGCGAGGTGGGGCCCAAAACAGCTGACAGACCAACACAAGTTGAATCGAGTGGAGGCCGGGCAAGAGTTTTTGAGACGCTACAAACTCCATGGAGATGAATTTCTCCGTTCCATCGTTACTGAGATGAAACTTGGGTGGAAAAAAGTTTTCAACCGACGAGGAGGTGAAGGGGGAGGTGGAGAAGTGGACGAAGTGGTTGGCGGGAAACTATTTCGAGGAAGGCATCAAAAAATTAATACCCCGGTTCACCACCATGAGAGGAATGGTGACTATGTCGAAAAATAGCTTACATATGTACTAATGTAACCAGATCATGTTTTGGTTCAAATAAAAATTTTTGCAACCTACAAAAATTCAGTACACTTACTTTCTGGACATGCCTCGTATATTTTACAAAGACAAGTTCAGAAATTAATCTATAAGTCCACTTTCCTCCCTACCTTCAATTTTGGTTATGAAATCTCCATCTTATTCTATTCATATAATGACTTAATGTCTGCATTAGCAAAAAAAGAAGTCAGATAAGGAAGTTCAACTATAATTTAAGTATAGATGATTACAACTTCAAAAATTTTCCTATACACAGATAATTCAAAGAACGATACTGCGGCGGGAGTAGGTGCGAATGTCTAGTCGCCGGAGCTAGGTATTATACAGCATTATATAAGCATTACACGGATTTTCTGAAGAGACTTCGATGAAGAGACTTCTTGGCAGAAACATGAACCATCATCAGCAGTTGATTTCATAAGGAACGCAGAGTGTGATTCGGCAATTGTTTACTTGAATGCCAAAAGCATATCTACATAATTTGCATAGTCGCATGAATATATGCATAAAAAAATTATCCAATCACATTTTACGTGCGTTTTATATAAGAGAAATGCAATTGGATAGTTTTCTTTATGCATACGTTTATGCGGCTATGGAAGTTTGTATGGATATACAGGGTGGCATGAATATACGGCCCCACTTGTCCCGAGCAGGTAGAGTGGATTAAATTGAGTAGAAAAGTCCTCTATCATTTTGTAATGCTCGCATTAATTAACGAGATATTAACGTTTAAAGATAGCCGAATACGCGCGTTAGCTCGACTTACTCGTACTATTGTCGAAGGTATGGCTCACCGAGCGCACAGTGCGCGGACTGCGAGGAGCGGAAATGGTCTAGCAGGCGCGCCGCGCCGTTTGAGCTTAGATGCTCGCGACGGTAAGCCACTCCTCGCGGCCCGCGCGTCCTTGGTGGGTCATACATTCGGCAATAATAAATTGTCGGGAGGACGTGCATATTCGGCTATCTTTAAACGTTAATATCTCGTTAATTATTGCGAGCATTACAAAATGGTACAGGACTTTTCTACTCAGTTTAGTCCACTCTACCTGCTCGGAACGAATGAGGCCGTATATTCATGCCACCCTGTATATATATCCTAAGAATGTATTGGAGGCTTTGTTTCAGCCTGTAATAGCAATAATGATAATTATTTAATATATTGGCTAAAAATAAGTTATGGACGATCAAATAGAGCGGAACAAAGATCAATTTGTTCTAGGTTCCTGTGCATTGAGGCATTCCAAAGAATGAAGAGGCGGACAAACTTATCAAGATTAGTATTAATAGTCAGGACTGAGCATATATTTAAAATACTTTTATGTATTCGTAAGATAATTAATAGATTTTGCATTTTACGGAGCATATAAAAGTGTTTTGTATTTCAATATTAATAACAAAAGATTGAAAGTATTTTGTATTTTGTATTTTAAATACTAAAATAGACAATTAATCTTATATTATATTATTTGAATTACAGAATACAAAGACTTTCATTTTTTCGAATACAACATTTTTTCGATACAAAATACGTAATACTTTTAATTCCGCTGAAATATAAAATACACTTGTATTGCAAAAACAATGTTTTAATATATAAAAATATTTCAAATACATGCCTAGTACTCAATGACCACAAACTTTATTTCAAGTTTCGTTTATGGATTTTTCAGCAGAATTTAACAGCAAGAGAAAATTTGAAAGGAATGCGCTCAATCTAAGAAGTAACAATACGCAGAATTATATTATAAGGAAGCAATCAAGCAGTATTAAATAAAAGCCTTGAAAAGAGAAGAAATTATGATGATTAATCGTATACACAGCAATCACAACTTGAATTTCAATTTATTCAGAAAAAGTATTATAGGTTTTCCGACTATCCTTGCGGAGGAGCAAGTCTGTTGTATTGTCATCTGTAC
Source organism: Pseudoatta argentina (assembly GCA_017607525.1). NCBI lineage: Eukaryota > Metazoa > Arthropoda > Insecta > Hymenoptera > Formicidae > Pseudoatta > Pseudoatta argentina. The sequence goes on from JAANIA010000071.1 coordinate 2,391,931, forward strand.
AGGCACAATAGACAAATAATATTATATTGTATTAGAAAATATGTATAATATGAGAAATTCCCTGAATCTTCAAATAATATGTTCTCTATGTTTAAAGATCCCTCTTCCCAAAAGTATGTTGCTTTCTACTTGCGGTGTTGTTTAAGTCAATCAATCAATATCCAGATTTGAATCCAACTGACTGGTCGCTGGCGCCTCTCTCTCCTCGGGGGAGGGAGTGCGCAAAGCAAGCGGGTGCTCAGGCCCCACAGAGATATAGAGTATAATATCTAAATCAGTTTTGTATCTGACTGTATTATCGGCAATTGGTTAACAGGTGCTATTTTATTTTAGAAGAAAAAAAAAGTGGAAATCAGGTAACGCTGATAAGCTTTAAATAAAGCGAAACTGAAAATTTGATGTTACTTCGTAAAATTATATTTATAATTATATTTTTTAAATAATTAAATTAAAAAAAAAATTTTTATAAAATTTTGCTCAAATTAAATTTACCATTTCTTATTTTTTATCTCATTCAAATAAAGCATTATTATCAAGTTATTTTACAAGTCAAGTTTTATAAAAATCGAGCGAACAGTTTGCAAAATAAAAAAGGGATGACCCCAAATGGGGTCGGTCTACAAAGATTTAATTTATGTATTTTGCGAAGTTCACAAAAGTTTTAAGATTTGACAGTGCTCTATTTGTATTCGTGTAGTGCTCCGTATCCATGTGTAAAAATTAGTCAGAGATCATTATCTAAAATATCAATTAAAAAAAATGGAATCTTTAAGCCTTAAAATAATGAATCATCTCATTATGATTATTTTTAACGAGTACTCCTAAAGATTATTTTAAAGATCGTTCATTTTTACAGAACAGAATAGATGTCAAGAAAAATTGATAATTTTTAATTTTGGCAATATATTTTTCTTTTAACTTTTATTAATTATATATTGAGGTAAACATACAGAGTATCTCAAAATTCGCGACTCAATATACTACAGCAAGAAAATTTTCAAAAAATAAAGTAGAAAAGTTATTTGTAAATTTTTTAAAGTAACAATTTGATATGTAAGGATTTAAATATAAGGAGTTAATTACAGACTATGTTTAGATGGTTACCTACGAGTATTAGTGAGCGTGTTGAAATGCGCACTCATCAGTGCTTACTAATGTTATCGCATACATGACTGATGGACAGATGAGCATTTAACATAGTCTATAACTGACCATATTTAAACACGTACTATCATAAAAATTACGACTTAAAATAAAAATTTACAAATAATGTTTTTATTTAATTTTTCAAGAACTTTCTTGCTATAGGATCTAGAATCGCAAATTTTGAGATATCTTGTATGGTGCTTTGTCTCTTCTCTACATATTTTTCCAAATACTCAAACAAATTTGTTCAGCACATAAAACATTTTTTAAATAAAATTCCAGTAATATATTAATAATTGTATCTAGAATATCAAAAATTGATGTACTATATGTTTCTAAAATCACAAGTGAATTTAAAGTATTGATTTAATATGAATCATAAAAAATTTGTATTACGGAAGAATTATATTTTTAGTAATATATACAGTAAGTCTGATAAAAAAATTCACCACGTTTTTTCCGAAAACAGTTAGAAATAAGGGGAAGGTACCTATTATCAAAATAGTATTGTAGAATAAGTAGGACCTATTTTAATGACTTTGAGTCCTGAACTTTAACGTCCTTGGTTTTTTTACTACAAATGAAAAAGATTTTTTTTTTAATGGGAAGTTATTTTTTTAATCATTGTACCAATAGTACTCAATCAATTGAATATCTTATATTAGAATATTTCTTCGAAAACTCAACTATTTTCGGGATATATACTAAAAGAAGTCAGATTATAAATTTGAAACAAATTTTTTTACTATTGCAATAAATCTGAAATATTCGAACATTTCACCAAAATGGTCACCATGTTGATCTAAACATGCTTATAGTCTTCGTTGAAAGCTCGCTTGAACTTTTTAGAAACTCTTGAAAATAAAAAAAAAATGAAATATACTTTTTATTATGTTTTTTGGAGTAGTAAGATGTTAAAAGTAAAAAGTGAAAGAGCAGCTAGCTTACTTTCAACGTCCTATCTATTTCGGAAAACATGATAAAAAAAATAAAAAATATTTTTCGTGCAATTATTAAAAAATTTAAAAAATCTAAGCAAGCTTTCCACGAAGACTACAGGCATGTTTCAATCAACATGGAGAACATTTTGAATATTTATTGCAATAATAAACAAATTTGTTTATTATTGCAATAAATGTTTCAAACCTGGAGTTTGATTTCTTTTAGCTTATGTCCTGAAGGTTCTTGAAAAATATACTAATGCAAAGCTATTCAGTTGACTGAGTACTATCAAACAAAATAACTAAAAATTTTCCCATTAAAAAAAATCTTTTTTATGGTAGTAAAAAAATCTCATATAAAATTACTCAAGATCATCAAAGTATGTCTCTCTACTCATTCTACAGTGATAATAGATGTCTTCCCCTTAGTTCTAACCGTTAAAAAAAATCTAAAGAACTTTTTATCAGATTCACCGTGCTAACTCAGAATATGTTTTAACAATGTTCCATACAGATATCTTATTCTTACAAAGGGTACGTTCCACTTAACATTCGCAACGCTCGCATGTATCATCTCATCCTTATTTAATATTTGATGACAGAAGGAATGACAGAAGGATGAAACAATACTCGCGAACGTTGCGAACATTAAGTGGAACTCACATAAAGTGTGATAAGCTAATAACTCGAAAAATATGAAAAATACAGAAAAAGATTTCAGTCAAAAATGAAACGGTTGGAAGGAGAACTTTACGTTGTTTTTTTTTTAGAGACGCCAAAAAGATACAAAAGTCACTATCATTTTTTTAATAGATTTAAATTATTTTCTTTACATAATATGATTAGTCTAATTATTTTATATACAAGATATCCCCAAATAATCGCCAAATATTTCATGGGCAGGTAGAACGGACTAAACTGAGTCCTAATCGAAAAGTCTTCTACCATTTTGCAATTTTCGCAATAGTTAACAAGATATTAATTACTAAAAATTGTCCAAAATTGGTTTTCAATAATTTTCTATTCAAATATTAATACTATTAATTTACAGAAAAATTGCAAGAAACAAAAATTGTTTATTTTCTTCTCATAGAGCTCTAAAAATTTTTTTAGAATTTTTTATCAATTTTTTAGTACTGCGTTTTCTTATTTCTACCAACTTGAGAAAATACGGTATTAAAAAATTTTGGAAAAATTCTTAGAGTTTTATGAGAAGACAACTAACAATTTTTGTCTTTTGCAGTTTTTCTGTAAAGTTGATAGTATTTGAGTAAAAATTATTGAAGACCAATTTTTGACAATTTTTAATAATTAATATCTGGTTAACAATTGCGAAAATTGCAAAATAGTAGAGGACTTTTCGACTTAGTTTAGTCCGCTCTATCTGCCCATAAAATATTTGGCGATTATTTTGGGACATCCTGTATATAATTTATTCTATATATGTATATAAAAGTATTAAGATATAAGTATAAAAAAGCCAATAGTTTTTGAGATATTTTATACTATATTATGGCACATATTGACATATATTGACATAAAATATTAAAGAAAGAATTTTATTGAAGCGTAGATGTAAATATACAACTAATGGGAAATAAAAGCCTTTTAACAGTCGAAACTGGATCTTAAGTCCTTAAATAATTCGATCTCATACGTCACATGAAAATTGCGCGCCAAATTGATTTTTCAGACTTTTAAAACGCAATCCGACAAAACTGTAGTGGTAACACAGTAATTTGATGGCATCTTGGAAAGATCTTAATAATGCTGATAAATTTAATTATTAAAATCTGTAAATAATTTTATTGCGAAAAACATTACCTCGGTACCGAGATTCTAAACCCAGATCTACCTCTTGCTGGATGGGCATTCTCATAGTCAGACTATTGAGGCCTTAGGTAATGCAAATCAATTAATCAAATTATCATATTACTACAAATTATTCTGTCGGGATTGCGTTTTAAAAATGTTTGAAAAATCAATTTAGCGTGCAATTTTCATAATAACATATAAATAGAATTATTTAAAATCCAATTTCGACCGTTAAAAAGTTTGTAAACAATTAATTTTATTATAATCGTACCTTAATACTTTTGTGAATAGAATAATGAAAAGAATCAATTGATAAGTAAAGAAAACACAGTTGTTTATTTTAAAAATTATCCATTTTACTTATGTATTTTTTAAAGCATCTTATATGTTTTTCTTATCAATTCATCTCATTATTCTGTTTATTTTTATATGTAGAATATAATTAGAGGAATACATAAACTGATCAGACAATTAAATACCAACATCAGAATTAAAACAAAGAATGCACTAACAGCAGAGATGCCAGTAACAGTAGGGATCCGACAAGGAGATAGCTTTAGTTCAATCCACTTTAACATGTGATAAATGAGGTAGTACAAATAAAGAAAATGGACGAAGGATTTAAAAAATATGGCAGACAACCGGTAAAATAATATGTTATATTGATGATGCTATTCTAATGGCCTAAAGACGAACTGCAATATCTGCTGTACAGGTTCACTAAGGCTTCAAAGGAACTTAATATAGAAACTATCGAAAAAATTAAATCTGTGGTGATATTTAAAGAACTCGAAGTAAATTAGTATACGATTAGATATACGACATTATTGAATAAGTGATGAGTTTTAAGGGTAAAAGTACCGATTAGGGGATTAAGCTCCAATGACTCTGATCTTGATATATGTTGTCAAGATCATGGTCTTGACTTATAATAGGTCTTAATTGTCGCTGTTATTCGTTAAAAAGTTAACAATCAAAGTTGGTAATTATTTCATTACTTTGCGTGAGAAGGGTGGCTCTAGACAGGGAGGAGGTATGGGGTGAACCGATTAGGAGAGTCAATTGTGCGAAGCGAGGTCCATCTCACCTTTCCCTGCTTAGAAGCGCGTCACTTTCTGTACGAAAGGCTTTCCCTACCTTTCTTCCTGTTTAGAGGCGCACGATTTTCTAGGCAGGAGGATTATAATGTAGACCT
>JAANIA010000071.1:2397068-2428245 GCA_017607525.1 Pseudoatta argentina
GGACGGATCTCGCTTCGTGTGAAAAGTTGAACGTTCTTAAGCAGGGAGAGATGTAGGGTATTATTTAATATTAAATATGTATAGCAAAAATGTGACGTTATTTCTTAAACTTATTTTGTTACCTAACGAGAATGGATTGAAATGGATTAAAATGGATTCAGATTTTCAGAAATACGGATTCATGAATGTTAAAATGAATCCTTTTCAATCCTGAATGCATTTTTATTCATTTATAGGACTTGTATAAAGCAATATTACAGTATATCATACAGGCATACAGTGTATCTCTATGCCTTTCAATCTAAAAATAATATTAGCATTTTCTGTGCATCGTGAATACTATTCAATTCAGAATTATGAATAGAAAGTACAGTTTTATTTAATTCAGTTAAATTCGAAAATAATATCAGCAATTTCTGTGCAACGTGAATACTACTCAATTCAATATTCTGAATATGAAATGCAATTTTTCAATCTATTTGAATAAAAAAAATTTTTATTTAAAAATAGACCATAAATGCTAAATTATTTAATTTATGCTTAAATTATTCAAAATTATAAGTAGGAAATTTTTCGTTTTAATCCAAATAAGTTCAAAAATGTTGTAATGTAAAAATAATTGAGCTATGTTCTTTTATTTCTCTTTGATTAGAAGTAAAATGAATGATCAATATGAATACTCACAAACCAAGTCGAACACAACCCGAATAGAATATTAGACTAATCACGGTGCGTGACATCGGCCAAGCGAGATTAGATTATCCGATATTTACCCAATGTTGTCTCATAGTAATGTAAATTATGTATTTATATTTTATTATACCTGTTAAATTATGATATTTTTATTATATCTATATAATTTTGTGCACTGATTTAGCTGGTTGTAATTGAAATACAGAATGAATAACACATTTACTAATTGAAGAAGTAGTGTATAACGGGTAACGTAGAAGATTCATAATCCAGAAGTCCCAGGTTCGAATCTCATTAAGGTGCGTTTTTTAATACCAATTTGAAGTAGTTATTATAAATGTCTTAGGAATCAAATTTGTAACCCTTAAATATGAATGTTTTTTTTTCGAATATTAAACTAATGTCATCTCGGATTCAATCCATTTCAATCCATTTAATCCATTTTCATAAATTTAAAGTACGCATTAAAAAAATTTTAATCCATTCTCGTTTGCTGAGTAATAACTTTTTAATCGAATAACGAGCGACGGCTAAAACCTGTTGGAGGCCACTCAAGGTCATGACTTTGACAACATAGGTCAAGGTCATTGCAACTTGGTCTCCTAATCGGTACTTCAGCTTTGCATTGGTACAAAAATATAACGCATATACTAAAATATGTGTAAAAACCATGTACAAATGTAAATTCTCTAATAACATGTCTGCAGATGATCTTCCAGCAAACGAGAATGAATTGAAATAAATTGAAATGGATTCAGATTTTCAGAAATATTGATTCACGAATGTTTTTAAAATGAATGTTTTTCAATCCTGAATGCATTTTTATTCATTTATAGGAATTGCATAGAGCATATCTCTATGCCTTTCAATCTAAAAATAATATTAGCTTTTTCTGTGCACACACAACACATTGTGAATACTGTTCAATTCAAAATTTTGAACAGGAAATGCAGTTTTTCAATCCAATTGCATCTAATTGTATTTAATTGAATCCAATTAAATCCAAAAAAAGTATTCACTATTTAAAATATGCATTCGGATAGAAAAAAATTTCAATCCATTTTAATCTATTCTTGTTTGCTGGGCTGTGATTCGGTTATATAGGATGTCTCCAACTTATGGAATTGCCTGTCATTAGCAGGTAGAACGGACTGAACTGAATCGAAAAATCTCCTTTACTATTTTGTAATTTTCGCAATAGGAGATATTTATTTCTAAAGATAATTGAATAAGCACGTATCCGCGTGGATTTCCGCCAAGTATACACCCATTGGTACCGGTCGCTTGTTACACGGGAGCTTGGTAGATGCGCCGCTTGTGTTATGATGCTTAAGGCGCGTCTACCACGTAGTCCTCACGTGACAAGACCGCGATCAATAAGCGTATACTTGGCAGGAGATACTCGCTGCTTGGATACGTGCTTAATTGGTGATCTTTAGAAATTAATATCTCTTAAAGTATTGCAAAAATTGCAAACTGTTAAAAGATTTTTTGACTCAGTTCAGTCCGCTTTACCTACTTACGAGAAGTGATCCCGTAGGTTGGGAACATCCTGATAAAGAGTACGACTAATGGCTCCCGCACACAGAATGCAGCAACGCTTGCTGTTCGGCGGAAGTTATCTAACCAATAATTCTACGTTCTTAAGTCGGCCTCATTATGCAAAACTTCTAGAAATGATGTAATATTATTTCCGCCGCGCGGCAAAAGTTGGATTGAATTCAATTTTTGTCGCGCGAAAACTATATATCTATTACTTCCGAACAAGCGAGACGTTGATTGGCTATTGCGCCAACTTACGTTGCGCGGCAAACATTGCCGCGTTCTGTGTGCCATAACAATAGAGAGTTTTTGCAATAACATGAATCCAGATACAGTGAACTCTAAAGTCACGTTATCCTTTTCTTAATTAGTTGCTAGGAAGACAATCTTAACGTTCACCGTATTTGAATAAACGGCATTGCAAAAACTCTCTATAAGTTTTATGTGAGAGAACTGAAGTTTTATGTGAGAGCATCTAGCGGCACTCCTACAAAGATGAATTCAATGCTTTTCACAATATTACCTAATTACAATATTAACTAATTTCATTATTTTGCAGATATTTTCATTAATTTTCCTTATAATTTGTAGTATTTCAATATATCTCAGTGTACAATACACAGTAAAAGATACGTTTTACATTATTTTTCATTTTTTTTCATGCATTTTCAATATCTCTAGGATTCATGGTATTTCAGTAATATAATTTAGTGTTTAATATCTCTGAATAAATTAGTAAGAATATTAAATATTATATTTGCGTTAGTTTCCATTATTTTTTATTACTTGTCATTAATTTTTATTAATTATTTTTAAAATTTATAATATTTCTCAGTACTAAAAAACTTATTTATGTTGAAATACTTTTAAAAATATTTTCATTTTTCATTTCAGCAATTTCATTGTCGATTTCAATTATTTCAACTATTTTTTTCCACCAGGAAAGTTAAAACATACGAAAGGAATACGGAATTCAAGAGTGAGAGCAAGGAGGTGTCATTGGAGAAATTATGTGGACAGGATGGGACCCGATCGAGTGGTAAAATGGACAAGATCGGAGATCCCCTATTTCCCTATTTCCAGACGACCGCCCGGAAAATCGTCCAAAAGATGGGTACGAGAATTTGATCTCTGTTTCGAAGGAAAGTTTAGAGAGCAGAAAAAACAGGACACAGTCCTAATAGAAGAGGAAGAAGAAGAAGAAGAAGAATTAGAGAAATTATATTATAAAAAAAAAGATTATATAATTTTATTTAAAAAGTGAAGCCTCTTTCTGGTGTCTCTATAAAAGAATAACATAATCAAAATACGTCCCCTTCGAAACGGTTCCATCTTTGTCTGTAACATTTTTCAGTTTTTTCCGAGTTATTGGCTTGTCACACTTTATGTGGGTCCCCAGATAGCAATGTGGTTGTTGGCATGTTGCTTGTTAAGTATATGTTGCTACCAGAAACAGCAACTGAGTCATTTATTAGCAATTTGATGTATCCACGATATGACAACATCACTAATTTGTGCGATTTTGCTGAGACACGCTTTGCTATCTGGGTCATCATGTATAATTATTTTACCTATATATCCTATCTTGCACCAAGGAATCCATTATAGTTCCGTCTATCTCGCCGAAGAATTTTCCGGTATGCTCATGACGTTCACTTATAATAATAAATCCATTATTATCTAGAATGTAACAATCGAGCTCCTCCGAGGCACAATTCTTTTTACATCCTGTCATTCCGGTACACTAAAATAACGGATTTACTCATATTTCACGTGATAATTATGCATAAAAAAAATACGTTTACTTACTGTCGAAGTAATGTTCACAAAATGGGTTGCCAAAGATGAGTGTTGGAATTGCAAACCTACTACTACTGCAGGAGCTTTGTGACCTTTTCCGATGAATACAGCATGGGTGGCAGTGACGAGTGGATCGGTCGTATCGGCTAATAATTCAAAAATCATATAAATAATTGATACAACATCAATACGCAGCGACATCAGTCAGTCAGTTAGTTAGTTAACATCAAATAATGAGAAAGGATAAAATTTTGGGAAATCTAGGATTATGTGCACGAGTTCTATATATTTGATTACACATATGGCTCACGCATAAAAAAACAAAGAAATAAAGTTTATCAATCATATTATTCATATTGGCATAAAACTTATTTTAAATTATGATGTTTATAAAGCATTTCGGTAAAAAACAAAGGACCTAGTCGACTAAACATATAAAAAGTGTCTCCAAATCAAATCCAATTTTGAGTACGTCACATTGTTAAGCTCGATAAAAGATTATTTTACATCACATTTCAACCTGTTAAACCTATTCATGAGTCATAATAGTAAAAAACGTCAATTTAAATTTTTGTTATTTTTCTACCGTGTAAATTAAAAAATCTGAAAAAATTTGACACACTTTTTAGCATATTACATTTAAAAAAAATTTTTTTAGATTTTTGACCAAAAATTTGAATTAAAAAAAATGAAAAAAATTTTTAATGAATGTTTTTTATTAAAAATATTTGAATACTGTTTTAAAAAAATTATGGTGAATTAATAATTCCATGATGAATGAAATATGTCTTATTCAAATTTTTTAAAGGTGTAGAGCATTGTTTCAAAAATTGAAAATCAGTTTTTTAATATTCTTTATTTGTATTTTTCTAGAAGAAATATATTTAATATAATACTATTATATTTATACATACATTATTATAATTATACATACATTATTTTAAAATATTTTATACAATATGGGATGTGTATTCAAAAGTAACCGATTTTTTAAATGAATTATAGTATAAGGAAAAAATATATATTTAATTTTTTTGATATTTAATTATTACAGTAACGTCGTTTGCATAAAAAAATTTTTGTGTGTCTCAGTTAATATGTTTTTTTTTTGTTGAAACCATTTTGGGGGCCACAAAGAATATTCGAAAGTTGAAAATAAGAGCCACTTTGATTTTTACAAATGTTTTAAAGCAATTTTATTATTTTTTTTATCCAACTTTTCTTTATTTACCAATGGTATGCAAGAAATGTTAAAGCTAGGTGCTTTCCATCGTGGCATTTAGGCGATACGCATCGACACAGTGTCGGACAGTGTTTTCCAATAACGATACAACACAATATAAGTTTACACAGCCAAAAGGGGACTCTGTCGATGCGTGTCACCTAAAAGCCTTGATTGATGAAAAGCTCCCATAAATTTATGTTAAAATATGCATATTTACCTGCGTCAAATGGTACGCTGAAAACGAAGCTTTCCGGTTCTATGGAATGTTGATCTACTGCGCGTTTGTACCACGATGAATCCATGGCTCTTGCATGTCTTTCGGCAAATCGCCTGCGTGCAATTAATTTTGCAAGATTGGATAATAAATCATAAACATCCATCGTTTTCGAAATTTTTTGATTTAACATTAAACAAATACTGTTTTACGTATGCATAATTCTTAGCATTTATTTAACAGTCTTATTGTTAAAAATAGGCTCACGGTTCCTCGGTGTTTCCGTCATTCTGTTGATGTTCATGCCATCGCAGGAGTCCGCTCCTAGTCGCGATAAAGCTCCTGGTAACGCCGAATCTACCCTTGCCCTGACTGCAATTGCAAAACAAGCTATGTAAACTGTATTCTCAGCGGAACAGCAAATACGTCATTATTTGGTACGCAATTATTTGCATATTCAGTAGCTGAGTTGCAAATCAAACTAATTGCTTTAATCGTAGCACATGGAGCGACTTCCGATTAATAGTTTTGAGCTTGCAACTTCTCTTCCGTCGATTAAAATACGAGGAACTAAGTGCGAGATGAAATAAAGCCGCGAAAACGCAGATTTGACGTAGCCGGACATTCGAGGGTCTTACATTAACGTATACTTATTAATTTTGGTACTTTATAAGTTTGATAATCTGAATTGGAGGCAACGATATATTTAAATATATACAACGATATACATATTTTAATACGCAACAAAAAATATATATTTTTTAAAATTTGTTCAATAATCACAATGTTAATTGTATTGTACATAGAGTGATACACATAGAGTTGATACACGACAGTAGAATCAAAAAAGAAAGTAATTCCTTAATGAAAATTCGAAATACATACATACGTACATATATATACAGGGTGGCATGGATATATATGTATATATAAATCTTTACATCGGTCACATTTTTTACATGTTATCTTTACAGTGTTTCTCTTACATTATAAGATTATTTTTTTGTCTCGGTGGTAACATCGTAATTTCATTTCGAGCTTAATTCGTTGCCGGTAATCGAAATAGCTAACTTGATACAATTGTTTTAATTCGCTTGTTCTTGCCTTACTTTTATTCTCGATAAATGATGACCTAACTGAGTTGATGACCTAAATCAATTTTTTACGAAAATAAATTAATGTAACTTTAAAGATCTGAATACAGATGGTGATTCAAAAACCATGTTTTTATTTTGTTTTTTGCTTGGACTAACCATATAAAAAATAAATAAAGCATTATTAACATTCTAGGACAAGCCTGCTATGAATGTACACAATGCGACAAATATGTTCCCGGACAGGGCCTGAAGCTGATTGGATGGTCGGAATGTCATCAAAAAAGCGTCCTTTCAATTTCAATTTCANTAATTTCCATTTCAATTTTGGGAATATGAGAAGTCGCAGGGGGCCAAATCAGGTGAATACGGTGGATGATTTAACACAGAGACACGATTTCGAGCCAAACATTGATGGATAATCAATGAAGTGTGACTCGGTGCATTATCATGCAACAAAGACCAATCTTCTGGATCACGATATTCGGGGCGAATACGATAAATTCTGCCTATCAATCGCTTTAAAACTTCGAGATAATATGCACCAGTAATTGTTTGGCCAGTTGAAACAAACTCTTGGTGGATAATACCTTTGCTATCAAAGAATGTGATGAGCATTGTCTTGATTTTTGATGAAACTTTTCGTACTTTTTTTGCTTGTGGTGACTTCCATTCCGCACTTTGACGCTTAGTTTCTGGATCATATTGAAAGCACCATGTTTCATCACCCGTAACAATTGATTTTAGGAAGTTTGGATTATTTTCTGCGGCTGCAACGATGTCTCTGGAATAATTTATTCTTGCTGATTTTTGATCGCTTCTTAATCTGTGTGGAACAAACTTCGCACAAACCTTTGTTTTACCCAAATCTTCATGTAATATGGTTCAAATCGTTTCTCTACTGATATTTAAAGCCTCCTCCATCATTTTTAGTGATGCATTGCGATCGTTTGCAACAAAATCACGTACTTTTTCGATCATTTCGGGTGTTCGAACCAAAATTGGCCGTCCTGATTTTTTGTCATCTTCAAGGGTCTCTCTGCCTTCCAAAAAACGCTTATGCCACTCAAAAACAGCTGTACGACCTAGACATTGACTGCCGTAAACTTGTTGCATCGATCGGAATGTTTCTGATGCACTTTTACCAAGTTTTGCGTTAAATTTAATCACTGCTTTTTGTTCCATATTAAAATTTCTACCTCGACCAAAATCTTGTTTAACATGAACTGTCATATCTTCATTATATGCCAACCAAAATGAATGAAACTTTGACATGATAGCAAAATGTTCAATCTTTAAAAAATGCATGTTTGAACGCACAGATGTCGCCTCTGGTTGCTGAGATGTGGTTCGTGTCCGGGAACATATTTGTCGCACTGTGTATAACATAACAAGAACATACAAGAACATACAAGATAACAAAGAAAATAATGGTGCAAAGAAAAATAAAAATAAAAAAAAATACAAAAAAATAGAGACACAGAGAAAAAATATGAAAATAGTATGAAACGAAAAGTAGTATGAAAAAATAGTATGAAACAAAAAAAATGTAAATATATATAATAATAATGAAATTACAATAGTAAAAATTATAATAATGATAATTACGAATAGTAAAAAAAAGGGAAAACTAGTAAACAGTAAGAGCAAAAATTATTAAAAAATGAACTTAAAAAAGAGTTAAAAAGGGGATCGAATTGCATTGGGTGAACTTAAGTATCTAATGAATTCTTATCTTTTTTCAGGTCTGTCTGTATTAAAATCTTTTTGAAAATAAGGCGGGTACTTGATAGAGTCAATCGGCTGCCAAACGTTCACTTTACTTCGTATATTAACTATGAAGATTACACATTTTTCTTTATTGATATTAGAATTTAGATAATCATAATCTTATCTAATTTTATTAAGGTTATAGATGTGTAGCAAATTAAAAAATACAGTAGCTTCTTCAATATTATATAAAATTTTTGTTTAAAAAAATGAATAATTAATGTTTTTGTTAAAAAAAACACATCTTAATAATAAAATTAAAATGCAAAATTATTTAACAAATACTGCAATAATAAACAATAATAGCATTTACTTAATTATTGCACTTCGTGCATGATTGTCAAGATTTTAATTTCAATAAATTACATAAAATAAGAAATAAGATTGTATAAGTTACAAAAAAGTAACTAAGTTACCTTTTTTGTTACTTTTGTTTTACGTAAAAATTACCTTTCCTAATGAATAATGGTAATGGTAATTAAGTTATATATAATTATATATAATTTCTAGTAATGAATAACAAAATTTGAATGTTACTATTTCGTTACTTCGTTACTCGTTACTTTAGTTCTTTCAGTGAGTAACGCGTAATGCCGACAAGTTACTTTTCAAAGTAACTTTTCCAACTTTAGCACAACCTTAACATTGAGTTAGTTATCGTCGTAAAAACTTGCAATGTTATTATCAAATTGCTTATTATAAAAAGTAACGACACAGAAACGAGAAAATAACTTTTAACAATCTTGAGAAATAAACATTATTTTATTTTTCATGGAACTATGCATATGTGCAATGTATAGATAAATATAAAAATTGTGTCTCCAATTTCTTGAAAAATTTTGCTTTTTCTTTTGTTGTAATTTATGAAAAAGGACCTTAAATAAGTTCTCGCTGTTTTTTAAAAAATAGAAACTTGTATTTAAAATATAAGGAAAACAAACATTTTATTTAAAGTATTGCCCATCACTAGAGACCACTTTCTCCCATCTTTCTGGCAGTACATGAATCCCGCGTCGGAAAACGACATGTCTTTTGAGGCTATCCAAGAATCGATCCATTTTTGAGCTTCTTCGTAAGAATGAAAGCGCCGGTCAGCTAGGCCATGTGCCATCGAACGGAATAGGTGAAAATCGGAAGGAGCTATGTCAGGTGAATACGGCGGGTGGGGTAGAACTTCCCATTTAAGCGTTTCCAGGTAGGTTTTTACTGGTTTTGCAACATGAGGCCGAGCGTTGTCATGTAACAAAATCACTTTGTCATGTCTTTGCGCGTATAGCGGCCGTTTTTCTTTTAAGGCTCGACTCAAACGCATCAATTGAAGTCGATAGCGATCCCCCGTGATAGTCTCGTTCGGTTTAAGCAGTTCATAATAAATTACACCCTGCTGATCCCACCAAATACAGAGAAGAAGCTTCGAGCCATGGATATTTGGTTTTGCGGACGATGTGGATGCATGGCCGGGCTTACCCCACGATTTTCTACGCTTTGGATTATCGTAGTGTATCCACTTTTCATCGCCAGTCACGATACGGTGCAAAAAATCTTTTCTTTTCTGCCGTTGAAGCAGTAGTTCACACGTGCCAAAACGTCGTTCGACGTCTCTCGGCTTCAATTCATACGGCACCCAATGTCCTTGCTTCTGGATTATTCCTAACCCTTTTAAACGTTTTGAAACAGTTGACTCATCAACTTGTAATATTTTTCCAAGTTCTGATAGCGTCTGAGATGGGTTTTCATCGAGTAATTGCTCTAATTCTTTGTCTTCAAATTTTTTCGGTGCGCCAGAACGTTCTTTATCCTCAAGTTCAAAATCATTATTTTTGAAGCATCGAAACCAGTCTCTACATGTCGTATCCGACAGAGCATTGTCACCATAAGTCTGAACAAGAATTCTATACGCTTAAGCTGCAGATTTCTTTTGAATAAAGTAGTGTAATAAAATTCCCCGCAAATACACTTTATTCGGCACAAAAATAGACATTTTCAAAACTAATAAAAAATTACTTTGTTTACACTAAAGTGAACTATCACACACTGAAATGTGAAGTTAGATACAGTACTTCCTTGCATGTGCGTTACCATTCGAAATTCCATGCACGGAGTACTACTACTGCCATGTTTGAAGGAACAGCGAGAATTTATTCAAGGTCCTAATAGAAAATATTTTTTAAATTGATAAAGTAATATTAAACAGTAATATTAAACAGTAATTAAGTATTATTTTAGAATTTGAAATTAATCGGATAAATCGTGTTTTATTCGTTTTCGTAGCCATCATTTCCAAAAATAATATTTTGAGAAAAACGTTTTTGAAGTTTCGAACCATAAAATAATAATTCCAAATTTCAGTAGTCCTCAAATTTCGAATCAAACGTACGCCAAACGATCTTATATGAGGAGACAATAATCTCAGAAAAAAAATTCAAGTTGAGCATAGGACTAATTTTAGACATACAAGAAGTCAAAATGATGAAATTAATACTATTTTCAATATTATTTAAGATATAAAAAGAAAATTAATACTTCCTTGAAGTCTTTTCTTCGTCATTGGGCACATTCAGCAGATTCAACAATTAAGTAAACGAGAATGGATTGAAAATGGATTCAGATTTTCAGAAATATTGATTCACAAATGTTAAAATGAATGCTTTTCAATCCTGAATGCACTTTTAGGAATGTCATTTATAGGAATTGCATGAAGCATATTTCTATGCCTTTCAATCTAAAAATAATATTAGCTTTTTCTGTGCACAACGCACACAGTGAATGTGTGAATACTGTTCAATTAAAAATTTTGAATAGGAAATGCAGTTTTTTAATCTAATTACATTCAATTGAATCTAATTGAATCCAATTGAATCCAATTAAATCCAAAGAAAATATTCGCTATTTAAAATACACATTCGGATAGAAAAAAATTTCAATTCATTTTAATCCATTCTCGTTTGCTGGGATAACAGTGTATGGTTCATTATGCTTTAAAAACATAAATTCTCTGCTAAAATAGTGAATTTTCATTTTAAAAGCAGTGAATTTATGTTTTTAATGCAATGGACCACTACTGTGACAGATTTCCCAATTCGAATAATCGTCAACTTTAAGGATAATCTCGATTTGTGGAGCAGAGCGACACTTTTTTCTTGTCAAATCTTTATTTTTACGCGAAAACACATCGATTCAATGTATTTTTATCAAAATTTGAGATGAGCGGGCTCTTCTTAATTAACATTTACTTTTGTCATTAATCGTACTATATAATCAAATTATATAGAATCAAAATGGCGGATGGCAATACCTACCTATCTAGTGTCTTACACCGAAGGAGCAAATGTGGCGCTAATTTATGCATAAAAATATGCGTCGCTCTATCGATGTTCTGCAGAACATTGTGGGCGTTTATAATCACGCGCATCACTCATCTACAAGACTGTAATCAGTAGTAATGAGAAAAAATGCACATATAACGCACGTATAATGCACGAAAATACAGCTCGTCGTTGAAGAAACGTTTAAGAAACAGATCTTGTTCGCATATCAGTAGAGCGAAAGATCTTTGAGAAAGGATACAAGATTAAGTAGATCGAGGAGATATTTCGAATTTACCGTGTTCTTAATTGACAAAAATCACACGTGTACGAATTGCGTGATTTAGCGCGGAAAAGTCATAAACAGTATCTTTTATGAGTAAGAATTAGCTCCTCAGCAAACGAATGGATTAAAATAAATTGAAATTTTTTTCTATCCAAATGCGTATTTTAAATAGCGAATACTTTTTTTGGATTTAATTGGATTCAATTGGATTCAATTAGATTCAATTGGATGCAATTGGATTGAAACTGCATTTCCTATTCAAAATTTTGAATTGAATTCACAATGCACAGAAAAAGCTAATATTATTGTTAGATTGAAAGGCATAGATATATGCTCCATGCAATTCCTATAAATGAATAAAAATGCATTCAGGATTGAAAAACATTCATTTTAACATTCCTGAATCAATATTTTTGAAAATTTGAATCCATTTCAATTCATTTCAATGCATTCTCGTGTTGGGTTGAGTTGAAAAAAATTTACGGGAAAACAGTTCATCATCGATCGTGTGATAAAGAATAAGGGGCGAGGTAATAAACAGGTGCTAGTCATGATTATCTCAGCAGTTTGATATTTAAATTCCGACTTCGAATTTAATTTCTTTTCACGATGGAGTGGAGGGAGTTTGTTTTGATGCTCCATAGTTGCTTATTTAGGGGCAACACTAGGCTGCATTCGTTTGGATGCTTTCAACGCTTTCAGCATTTCTATCTTTATTTTATGTCTAATGAACAATAAAAACAGAATGATGATTATAAGCGCTTAAAGCGTGTGAGCGTCCAAACCGAACGCATCTTTAATACTGATGGGGATAGAGAGAAAGGTAAAGGTTCTTGTGCCGTACACAATAGTTGCTTTACACATGTAAGAAATTTAAGAGAAAATAGACACAACAGAGAAGTGTATCGATTCTCTCGGGACGAGTGCCAATGGCGATGGCCAATGTAGCATAAACTCTACGTAGAGACGATCGTTGTTGACCGATAGAAATCGCGTGTTGCGATGGCGAACTCAGCGCCGTAAAACAGCAGTGTTCGAAAGATCTGATCACCGGTACAAGGGCAATCCGATGATAAACGTTAACCTGGCCGATCTACCTTGCTATTGGAATTGCAGTTGCACTGCAATCGAAAACTGCCGACTGATCGCCCGATAACTGAGAGTGATAAGCAAACACCCGTGTGTCCTGTTGAGAGCTGATTCTTTTTGACTATAGACGCCGTTCCTGTGTAGGATAGCATCTATGTTCACGTGACAGATCGGAATTCGGCGGGGATAAAGTCGAATTCGGAGCGCAATAACGGTCCGCGAGATGGCGCCGCATTTCTCGCACCAATTTAATATAATATCGCGACAGCGGGAAAATACTATGGGAACATTTCAGTTGCATGTGTTATCAGGCTGATCGAGCTTATAGAGATTTTAATATTGCTTATAGAGAGTTTAATATTGCGGTCAAGATTGTACATATGGATGTAATTACAGCTGGCCGAACTTAAGAAATTTAGAGGAAATATAACAGAGAAGCTACCGTCAGGGTTGTATGGCTCGGTGGTAGGATGGAAGTCTACCAATATGGAGAAGATCAGGCTTTAAATCCCAGAGCGCTCTTGATATTTTTCTTGTGTTGTTGTTTATTTCTTAAACGCACAAGTGAAACTGAAATAAGCTGAGTATTTCATACTCAGATTAATGACGTTACTACTTGCTTACTTTGGTAAAAAATTATCACATGACAACACAAAATCATAACTTTACTTTTAAAGTAAATTTATGAGATTCAGTAAAGCACAGTCTCGATCTTGTGCAGATTGTAGGTAAAAAGTCAATTGAATCTCACTTGTCAGAATACAAAAGGAATGTGCATTCAACTGAGTTAGGATGTCACAAGTGAAGAGAATCTGTTTAAATAGAAAGCAACTAATGTACATACATTCCATTCCCACTATACCCTATTTCAATTCCTATACATATCTATCAAATGTTACCGGGTGCACTTCTAGAATTACTCACAATGAGGAAAAAAGAACTGTAAGGAGATATTTTGAGCTTTCTACAATAAGCCATTATCTGTAAGTTTAGTTTCAGATCTACAATAAGTTGTTGAGCATTACGGCTCCTGAATAGTCATTACAGCCATATTGAATTGTGACGTCAGAAGCGAGAAATGACACATTAATTTTTATTATATGCCATTTATAAATAAAGATAATTTGGATAAAACAAAATGATAAGATTGCTTTAAAACATTTGTAAAAATGGACGAAAACTATGATTATTCCCCTTGAGAGTCAGTAAATAATCAAAACAAGTGATAAAAGACGTGTAAGTGAAAATAAGCTACGCATGCACATTGAATAAAAGTACTTAATGTGCCTTTTATCACTTTTTAGGATTATTGTCAGGAGGGATAAGCATAATTTTGTCCATTTTTACAAATGTTTCAAAGCAATCTCATCATTTTGTTTTATTTAAATTGTCTTTATTTATAAATGGGACGTAATAAAAATTAACGTGTCATTTCTCGCTTTTGACATCATAATTCAATATGGTTGTAATGACTATTTAGGAGCCTTAAGCTATGAGAAATAGACAATTCATAGTTAATTATTCTCCTCGCATTCGACTGTAATTGGTAAATTGCTTACGACTTAAGGTTTGAAACCATCTATTGTAAATCCAGACTTATGATTTAAGCCATAAGAAATTAATCAATCATAATCAATTATTCTTTTCACTGTGATTCACTTCGACTGTGATTGGTCAATCTCTTATGGCTTAAGACTCAAAGCTTAGGTAATGGCTTATATTGCAGAAATCACATTAATTTCTTTTTATAGCTTGGACAATATTAAGAACAGTAGAAATTTGACCATTATGACTTACTTTCTGTATCTCCAAAAGCCCTATGCTCAATTAAATTTTTTTTTCTGAGATTAATATCTGATTACAGAGTGTCCCGCGATACTTTTCTCATCATAGGAAGGCAGATGGGATCAAGATGAACACAAAAGTCCCATACCGTTTAGCGATATTGGCAATAACAATAAAGATGTTAATTTTTGCAATTGCACTAATGAGAGCACGCCAAGAGAAACGCGTGCTCCGGCCGCTCCAGATATGACTCTTGCACAGAACGCGGCAATACTTGCCACGCAACGGAAATTGTTGCATTAGCTTATAATTCTATGTTCTCAAGTCGGGTCCACTTTGCAAAACTTCTAGAAATGTTGTAATGCTACTTCCGCCGCGCGGCAAAAGTTGGATTGAGTGCAACTTTTGTCGCGCGGTGGAAATGATATATCTATTACTTTTGAGTAAGCAAGATGTTGATTGGCTGTCGCACTAATTTCTGCTGCGCGGCAAGCGTTCTGTGTGCACGAGCCAATATAGTCCGGTCTAGTTTATCAAGCATTGGCCTAGTTTCCACCGTGGATTTAAACTGAATCAGAATATAAGAACCAACTAACTACAGTCGAATATTCCTCTGTTACAGTTAAACTCTCGGTGGAAACTAGGCCATTGACTACATATCAGCGCATTGGAAAGACAAGAGGGGAAGTGCGCTGTTGCTCGGCAATCCGGCATCACTGCTCACACGTCTCGCCGTTTCTCTTCTTGTATATACATATATCATCGTTTGTCATATAGTTCGATTCAACATTTAAGGATCACTAAAATAAACAAAAAAACATGTGTTTTTGAGATCATTTTTTGTATTTTTTCATAATTTGTGACTAATAATTTATACTAACTTTTATGTTATACTTACTAGTGTAAAATAAAAAGATCCGAAATAAAGAAACTTAATAAGGACTCTCAAAATTCAACATTATTAGAAAAATAGGGCAAATGAGAATATAGCAAATACATCGCTGAGGATGGCCTCAAATGAGACCGAAACGTTCGACTTTTAAGCAAGCTAAATATATATTTATATTCTAATTTATTAATCGTTTAATTTGTGAATTTTTACGCACCAAATATTGCGCCGTATTCTCATTTGCCCTATTTTTCTAATAAAAAGATCTGATATCTTTAAATTTGAAAGTCCTATAACTCTATAAACTCTATATATCTTAATTTATATATTTATTTAACTTTTAAATGACTTACTCCACAAAGAAATGTCTCCTTAATTCTTTTTCTTAATATCTATATATCAATTTTTACCTCTCTTCATAAGGAATCACTATCTTTCCGATTGCACCATCAGTTTTAATATAGTCTATATATGTATATATTTATGTATATGTATTTATTACACACACACACACACACACGCACACACGCACACACACGCACACACACGCACACGCACATACTATGTGTATAAATATTATTATCAAAACACGTACAGTTTAATACACTTTTACGCGTATATATTTAATCATATTTATAAATATAATCACAAATTAAACATTTGGTTATACAATAATTTTTATATTTTTATCCATTCAGATAAAGTAATAAACATATTTTAAATAGCATATTTTAAATACAATTATCACAAAGTGAATATTACCGTGCATTATCGACAAACATGTTTAAAGTGTTAAACAAATAATTGTGCATAATGGATTACCTGTGCAGTAGAGCCATCAGTATGGCAATAGGGCTAGCGGTGGAGACACACAATAATAAAATGTAATAAAAATATGTAATAAAAGATAATATTGTGAAATGAAATGTTGGACGATTGCTCATAATGCACTTAGCATATTACAAAGTAACGATAACTTTTGTCGCATTGTGATTTCTTTTTTGTATGGTATATACCTATATTAAATAAGTTCTGCGAGCATTCTCTCCCCTTTAATATCCTACATATACATTGCACGTGTATATATAGTTTCTTTTTATCATATGTATATACAAATTCAATCGAGTTCCAAACTTGGTGACTATAAAAAAATATTGCATCTTTAAGATTTATTATTTACTACACTTCACGTAAATAACTGTGCAAATCAAGACGTATTACGGACTATAATTAAGGCAAAATGACAATTGAATAATTTGCAAAAGTGACCGGCGTTACATGGTGCATGAATAAACCACGTGCTTGTGCTTTGCTGTGCTCGATCGCAATTTGCAATTGGTGTGTACATAGGTGAGAATGAAAAACAGACGTGCATTTTTGCTTACTACTGACGAGGAACTTACTTTTCGTTTTCCTCCTTGTGCATTCTTTGCGCTTCTCTCTTATCGAATCCATCTGTTACCAGAGCATCTAAGACAAGTGACTGTACTAGTTTCTTGTCACCTGGAATGTGACAATCATAATTATTAAAATGACATTATCACTTATACTATAAGACTTATATTATAATACTATCAAACTGTTTAAAAAGCTATATTAATATTGCTTCAAGGGTTTGAGATAAAATTCTTTTTAATCAACACATTACACAAAAGTTGGCAATTTTGATATTTAAATTAGAAAGTTTCTAGCGTACCTTTATAGCTTGTTTTCATTATATAGCTTAATGATAACTGAATATTATGAATATTCTCTTATATTCCCAATAGTACGCACTTTTATTTTAACATATACAGTTAGTAAAATTAATTGTCTATAAAAATGAGTGTATTACATTGATACTTGACCAACTTTTAGTTCAAACTATAAGGAATAGCTCAAGCAGCATTTTACTGTTCAAATTGTCCTTGTATAAGTTATGTAGCATGAAACAAAAAATGCGTACTTTTACGGTCTTATTCTAAACTTTAAGTGTCATTTCTTGCTCACATAATGGTCCAATATGGCGAATAAAGAGTTAAGGCTCCCGACTATTCAGCCAAAAACTCTGCGTTGAAGGTGGCGACACAGAATCAGACGGCGGTCTAGCGAAACCGGTAACCACACACTCATGCATGAGCCCATGTCCATGTGCTGCCATGCGGCGCGTCGAGAGTGAACGAGACAGCAAGCTCCTTCTCACACTAATTACTTGTTTCAAGCGATCGAAAATGCTTTCTCGGCCGCTCGGCGATCCTAGACAATAAGAGACGGGGAGCATTCTAAATAACATATAAGTTTTAATAAATTGTAATAATAGTGTACCCCTCCCATTTTAAGCCAGAATAGAATTTAGTTAAAACGCAACAGTTTACGAGATTTAATTTACGAGATTTAGATTTTTCATCTCGTTATATAGTATACCTCGTTATATAGTATATACCTCCCTTCATAAACTCGAGTAGCAAGAATAGTTCAGTAGAAATAGAATTTTACCGGAAAAAAAAATTATAAATCAGCATTTCTCTTTACGAAAATCTCGAAAGGCCATCAGAAAAGAAATGCGTATGTTTGAGAATCGAGACTTGTGAAGAAAATATGCGAAAAAAAAATCGAATAGTTGCAAAAAACACGTTTTTCGCTTATAAAACGAAAGATTGTATGGAAATAAATTCGGTATAAAAAATGTAGATATTCGAAATATCTACAAAATGAGACCAGGAACATTAAAATCGATCTATTAGTTCAGTAGAAAAAAACTAAAAAACACCGATAAAGACCTTTTTTCACTGGCTCTCTGTTCATTGAGATATAAACGCAGGTTTGAAATTCTCGTAAAATTTGGCCCTCCTAATGACGAACAAATCTAGCCCTGAACAAGCCTGAAATGTTCATTAGTTTTTGTAAAAAGCTATTTGTTCACTAAAAATCTGTCTGCGAAAAAGTTAATTTCTTCATCTTTGAGCAGTCGCACAGCAATTTAC
Organism: Pseudoatta argentina; assembly: GCA_017607525.1. NCBI lineage: Eukaryota > Metazoa > Arthropoda > Insecta > Hymenoptera > Formicidae > Pseudoatta > Pseudoatta argentina. The sequence continues at coordinate 2,415,724 of JAANIA010000071.1, forward strand.
AAGAGTGATTTTTCTTCTTCAAGAGTTGCATTATCATGTACACTTAATAACAAAACGATTTTTTGTAGTTAAATTATTATAAAACGACTTTAAAAAATGGGTATCTTTTTCCGTATAAAAAAGCGGAAATAATTTCGTTAATATGCATCACATCAAATAACCGTGTGAAGCATTCGAAATCTGACATTTTTCTATGAATTTAAAAAAAAATTACCTTCCGATTATTAGGAGCCGAGATAACAATATTTTTTCAAAAAATTACTCTAATTTTTAAGATTAAAAGTTCCGTCTGGCACCAATTTATCAAGGAAAAATTAAATTTGTTATTAAAAAAATCTCGAATTGTAATCATGAAATTTTTAGTTTTTTGTTTCTAGAATTTTTATTTTTTCAGTTTACTACTAAAAAATCATGTTTGAGTATGGAGTGCATGTCTGATTAAAAAATTTAAGTTACATTAGCTATATTTCTTTATTTAACATGTTGTAAAAAGTGTCTAATTGGACAATTAAATGTACGGAATTATGAGTACAAAATTGTTTTTCTGAATTTAATTGCAGATGCAAATGACATATGTAAACAAATAATAAATAATTTACCAAATGTCAGTGTAACTATTGAATATAATTGCAAAATATTATACATTTTTCATGTAACATTAATTTACTTCTATATTTGCGAAGTTAGCATTATATCTTTAACAGTTACGCAAACATTTGGCAAATTACTTATTAATTATTTGTTTACATATATCATATTTGCATCTGTAATTAAATTCACAAAAACAATTTTGTACTAATAATTCTGTATATTTAATTGTCCAATTGGACACTTTTTACAGCATATTAAATAAAGAAATATAGCTAATGTGCTTAAATTTGTTAATCAGACATTCATTTCATACTCAAACGTAATTTTTTAGTAATAAACTGAAAAAATAAAAATTCAAGAAAGAAGAAGTTTTCTAAACTAAAAATTACTTTGCATTTGGTTAACTATTTGGTAATATCTTGTTGAGACTATCCTAGATTTAAAAGAATCAGGTTTCCACATCAACTTATTGCTGAGAAAATATAAATTTAGCAAATTTTAACGCACGGAATCAAATACGCGCGAATCGCCGAGCGGACCGATCTTCCCCATTCGACTGCACGCCGGCTTCCCTCCAGGGTTGTTTTGTTTAAAACTTTTTTTAAATAAATATATATTTAAAACACGTTTTAAACATCAGATTAAATGAAACATGCTTTTTTTTTAAACAATTGAAATACATGTTTAAAACGTTATTTTTTCAAAATGTGTTTCTAATAAACTATTTAGTAGAGAAGAAGGTGATACTCTACATTTTACACGATAATTTGGTTTACTTAGTTAATAATGAATATTTAAATTTAAAACTTAACAATTACATTCATTAAAATGTTGTTGAACCGATTCTAAACTCAAAATTACAAAATATTTATTACTTAGGACACTATTAATAAAAATGTGACAACATTGCATAATGGAGAATCGAAGAAAAACATGGATGATAATGTGGCCTTCCATAAAAATAGTCTTAAAAAGTTAGTTTTGTTTAAAAAACAGTAGTTTGATTATAAAAACCAAATAGTAGAGTGTATTGCAGAATATATGCCAGTATACAAATGTATGTATATACATGAATAAATATAACTTTATATATACAGAGTATTTGAAAAATAATGATAAATTCTTTTGCATAGGGGCAGAATCAACTAAACTGAGAAGAAAAGATCTCTATCTTGCAATTTTCACAATAATTAACAAGATAATAATTGCTAAAAATTGCCAAAACCTGGTTTTTAATAATTTTTTACTCGAATACTATCAACTTTACAAAAAAACTGCAAGAGACAAAAATTGTTAATTTTTTTTCATAGAGCTCTAAGAATTTTTTTAGAATTTTTTAATACCGCATTTTCTTATATTGGTAAAAAATTAGAAAACGCAGTACTAAAAAGTTGATAAAAAATTCTGAAAAAATTCATAAAGTTCTATGAGAAGAAGAAAAACAATTTTTGTCTTTTGCAGTTTTAAACAAAAACATGTTTTAAACATTAAAAATATGTTTTAAACAAAAAACTGAATGTTTTGTTTTTTTTAACATGTTTTTTATCAATCTTATTCCCTCACTCCGCACTGCTTTGCTCGTTTTTCAACTTTCAAATGATTTTAAACTTTTTCGGCAGCAAAAAATTAGAAAATTTTTCAACAGCAAATTCAATTTTTCCTTGACAAATGGGTGCCAGACGAAACTCTTAATCTTAAAAACTAGGGCCATAATTAAAAAAAAAAATTGTTATCTCGGCTCCTAATAATCGAAGAGTAATCTTTTTTTTTAAATTCGTAGAGAAATGTCAGATTTCGAATGCTTCACATGGCTATTTGATATGATGCATATTAACGAAATTATTTCCATTTTTTTTAAAGATATCCACTTTTTAAAGGCGTTTTATAATAGTTTAACTGCAAAAAATCGTTTTGTTATTAAATGTACGTGATAGTGCAACTTTTGGAGAAGAAAAATCACTCCTGTAAATTGAAGTGCGACTGCTCAAAGATAAAGAAATTAAGTTTTCCGCAGCAGGTTTTTAGTAAACAAATAGTTTTTTATAAAAACTAATGAACATTTCAGGCTTGTTCAGGGCTAGATTTGTTCGTTATTACAGGGCTACATTTTATGAGAATTTCAAAGCTTTGCGTTTAAATCTCAATGAACAGAGAGCGAGTGAAAAAAAGGACTTTTTCATCAAAGCATGTTTTTTATTTTTTTTCTATTTAACTAATAGATCGATTTTAATGTTCCACGTCTTATTTTGTAGTTATTTCGAATATCTTTTTTTTTATATTGATTTTTTTTTCATCCAATCAATATCTTTCGTTTCATAAGAGAAAAACGTGCTTTTTGCAACTATTCGATTTTTTTCGCATATTTTCTTCACAAGTCTCGAATTTCAAGCATATGCATTTCTTTTCTGAGATGGGCTTTCGAGACTTTCATGAAAAGAAATGCTAGTTTATAATTTTTTTCCAGTCAAATTCTACTTCTATTGAACTATTGCTACTCGAGTTTATGAAGAGATATATTATATAACGCACATGAAAAATCGTAAACAATTAAATTATTCCGTAAACTGTTTTAACATGATTTATACTATTCTTTAATGAGAGAGATATACTATTCCTTCAATTTATTGAAACTTATGTGTTATTTAGAATGCCTCCTGCCTCTTATTGATGTCTAGAGCCGTCGAGCGACCGAGATTGCCTAGAAAGCATTTTCGGTCGCTTGAAATAAGCGACTAGTGAGAAGGAGCGCATTGTCTCGTTCACTCTCAGCGCGCTGCAGGCGAGCACACGGACATGGGCTCGTGCTTAAGTGTGTGACCAGTTTTGCCAGACCGCCATTTAATTCTGTGTCGCCACTGTCAACGTAGAGTTGTTGGTCACCGAGATACTATTAAAGACAAGCAACCCTGGGCAAATTTTCGGCTGTGTAAAAAGGACCCGGAGGTAATTGAGGAACGCTGACATTATCGACAATTGATATAAATTTTCTATTATTAACATAAATATTTTATGCATTATTAAATTCATGATTTTTTATTATATAAATGTTCCATAAATAGATGTGCATATTTGTAAAGTTAATATCCTATATATTGCAGAAAAATTACAAATTTTTTCTCTGTATTTATCATCTCTATTTATAATCAAATTTTAACGATAACACTGAAATCACAATTTTAAAGAAAAATCGAGTATTATTGAGTTCTAAATGCATAAATACATCTCCTAAACTAATAAATCATAAAATTAATAAAATATTATCAGTTTGAACTTATTCACTTTAATATTCTCAAGGACGCGAATTCCCGTAAGGATGTCAGTCTTTAATAGTCTCGTCGGTGGCTGAGTAGTCAGGACCCTGTGATAACATAACCATTAAATAGACATTCGCGGACATATTTAATTTTAATTAAGTAACGTTGACTTTTTTTTCATGAAATCTAACGTTATTTATTACATTTTATGAAAGTGTTAAAGCAATCCTTATACAGAGTGTCTGATAATTAAAATTCTTGCATAGGGGCAGAATGGGCTAAAATTTTCAAATTCGTCCAGCCTACTGCCAAATGCAAGCGCGAGATAAGACCGCCTAGAGAGATGCACATTCTTCGTCGCTAGACACGTTGTTTATAAACGACATTAGAATTAACGTGCCTAGGGACAGCGAACGCGCCTTATTAGGCGGTCTTATCTTGTCTTATCTCGTGCGCGTGCATTTGGCGGTAGGTCAGGCGAATTTAGCTATTTTTATAAATAACTAATGCAAAAAATTTTTAATGGTAGAGGACTTCTTCTCAGGGAACACACCCAATGGTTTCCCTCTGATTTAAATGAGGTCCTAGTTGTTGTTCTATTGGCAGAGATACGTATTTTTTTATATCGGCTGAGCGTATTTTTTTATATCGTACCTTAAGTGAGTGGAAACCTTTGAAAAAAACCGATTTTTTTTCTTTCAAATTGAATATCGTCGAAACTGTAAGAGATTGAAAAAAATTTGCAGAATAAAAATTAAATGGCATTAAGTGTTATCATTCCACCTTTGGTTTTAGACAGAATAGATGAAGTCTCGTGTAAAAAAATGACTAGTCAGGATTTACTGTTAAAAAGATCTTTATTTTGAATGTTCAGCATGCGCTCTAACCGTTACACCCGTGCCGCCATGTCTTCTTGCCCCTTTGCGCCGTTCGTCGGAAACGGATACAACTAATCATAGAGATCGCGTAATACATAGAAGAAACTCATATCTAAAAAAAAACATAACTATCCTATTCTATAATCGCAACACGTGATGAATCGAATTATCAATTAAATCACCAACATTAAGAATACTTTAGAACTACAATAAACATTTTTTTCTTTATAAATAAATAATTTTTATTATAAATAAAAAATATAAAAATAATTTTAAAAAATAAAAAACAGAAAGACAGAGGGCTACAAGCCTAAGATTAATCATTATAAATTAAAAATTTTTAATCGTTAATAAATAAAACATGTTATCTAGTTAAAATATAAACTTTAATTTGCCGTTAAAAAACAAAACAAAACGTTTCAATCCCTGTTGGATCATTATCAATGTAAACAAAAACGGTGGAAATATTACATATGTAATAGAATATTTCGACCAATACAATATTTTTTAATTTGCCCTTTGTCTTTCTGTTTTTTAAATTTATTGAGCCTTATTACTATTATAGATTTAAAAAAATATTTTTTATTATAGTTCTCTAAAATACTCATAAAGTCATTCAATTTTCATTCTGGAAAATTTTTTCTATAGTTCCGAAGATATCCGCTTCGAAAGAAAAAGATCAATTTTTTCAAGGGAGGTTTCCACCTCTTCAAGATGCGACTCAGCAGATATAAAAAAATATGTATTTCCGATTTTTGTCCATAGAACAATACTAAAAGTTCATTTAAATCGGAGGGAGACTGTTGGGTATGTTTCGTTGTCAGTTTAATCCATTCTGCCTCTATGCTGGATTTTTATTGTTAATTATCAGACATCCTGTATAATGTTAATTTTTAATAAATTTTTAAGAACATATATTAACTGACATCTCACGCTTTATTAGATTGTGTTCCAAAATTTACTGCTAGTACTGAAAATCTATAGTGCATGTGACGTAAACTATTTTCTGGCAGTAAAAATTTGAAACACAGCCTTATTTAAGGATATCAATAAAATATGCAATTCTTGTTAATAAACAAAAAATAATAATAATTAATAAATGCTTAAAACTTAAAACAAATGCTAAAATTTGTGACATATGTATATTCGTCATTTGATGAAAAATATAATAATTATTTAAATATGATAAATTATCTGAAACTATACTGTCGAATCCTTACTATAATGTCTAATTTCCTTACTTTATTTTTTTCGCTCGTCTTGCACATTATATTTTTCATATTTTATCTTTGATTAGATATTAAATTAACGATATGTACTTACAATAATAAGAGTCTTTATCTGGCTTGCTCGCCTGCTTATGATGCGAGCTAGGACTCCTTGGTCTCAAGGACATCCATTTCCATCCCGGTCTGCGGGTCCGTGCTAGGAAGTGCAGGACGCGTTCTTCCGGGGAGGAAAAGAATTTATCGGAAGCCGAATTATATTCGCAGTAAATCCAATCAGGATGCACCTTCCAGTTGCTCCCTTTAAAGTACTCTGTTACTGTAATGCAACGTTTAAATTTGCATTGAGATCCAAGAACTGCTTATCAAAAACTGCATCTTTTTGAAGTTATTTTAAAACAGTGCATACACAATTATAATACAAAATTTACCATTTACAATAGCGAGCTTAATTTCTTGCTCGGCTCGTAATTCGAACATGCCATAACCTTCGGGTAGAGCCAAGCCTAAGGAAAACGGTGTACCCTCGATCGGTTTGTAAAAATAATTATGCCGTCTAATTGTAACTCTTTTCTGCAAATCAATAAAACGTTGTACAATAAAACAAAAATTATATTATTTCTACAATATATACGATACATTTAAATATCACATTTATAATTGTTCTTTTTGTAATTTTTTACCATATCATCATAATGTATTTTGATTGTGAAGTCCGTCTCGCCTTCCTTTTGATCGATCATATCGCGTCTTAGCTAAAAAGAATGATATTATTAACATTCGCTATTATTAAATGTTTTTTAAAAATGATAAAATAATTAAAATGTTGTACTTACATCAAGCAACAGCGAATTGTTCGGAGAGGCTGAAGGGCCATCATATTCTGCGAGTTCAACTTCCGATAGATCTACACTTATATACGAAGGTTTTAATGTTTCATCGTACTGAAAAAAAAAGATGTATAATCTTTTAAATTACTTCGAGAGAGAGATGGATGTTTTACTATACTGAATACAAGAGAAGTAGCGAACATAAACAAAAAATGTCAAAAAATAAGAAGTACGCAGAATAACGCAGTATGAAAAACTAATTCTGTAATAAAAATTCAATACTTAAAGTGTCATATCTCAGAAACTAGAAGAGTCCGTCATGTGATTCAAAGTATGACTCAACATAAGGATGTTATGTTGAGTTATACTTTAACAGGATTATATCGACAATAATTATATATACAAATCAAAGTTATTAGTGAGGTTTAATCCTTTCGCAATAATTACCGAAGTTAAAAGTGTTCATATATGGTAGAAAATGTCTGATAAGTTTTGACAAAGCGCTCGTGTGTAAATAAAGCAGAATTGAGTCGAAAAATTCTGTATTATTTTGCAATTTTCGTAATAGTTAACAAGAAATTAATTTGTCGAGATCATTGAATAAGGGCGTATCCGCCCAGCCATATCATCAAATGCATATCCATCGGTCGTAGATCGCTAGGCGGGCGCGTGGAAATTTGTTTACTACAAGCAACAATAGCAGCAACAATTTATGTACAAAAAGAAAGCATCTTCTTATGTGCCTTGTGTGCCTATTATCACGATCAATAAATGTGCATTAGGCGACATGACCGAGTGGATATATGAGGTCTAAATATACGAGATGAAATTTTACAGGAATATAGTATTATATACAGGAATATACTAAATGTTGTCAAATCCATAAATGCGAAGATATTTAGTTTTCCAAATATTCAAATTTTATTTACTTATTGATTTAATTAATGTTTTTAAAGATTTTAACATGAAGAAATTAAAATTAAAAATTATTTTGTTGACTAGATAGTTTTAAACTTGAATATGTTTACTTAATTTAGATAGTTTTATGTTAAGTTAATATATTGACGCAAAGTGATTTTCACCCACCTCCCCCTGCTTCAGGGGCGCGCGACTTTCCATACAAAGTGATTTTTATTCCACCTCCTCTCCTTCCTGCTTCAGCAGCGCACTTCCACGCGAAACTAAAGTTCTAGATACACCAAAGTAACAGGTCCTTTATTTTTGACTTACTAATCATACCCTATAATACTAAGCGCCTATTAGGCTACAGACAATTATACCAAAATGGCGATCGAAATAGCCAATAGAAAGGTTGTTGGCACTCAGAAAAGGAATGCACTACTTATGATATATTTAGAGTTTTACGTGAAACGACTTTCACTCCACCTTCCCCCTCCCATTATCTCAGTTTAGGGTGCGCGACTTTCCACGCAAAGCGACTTTCACCCCATTTCCCCCTTGCTTCAGAGACGCGCGACTTCCACGCGAAGCGACTTTTATCCCACCTTCCCCTCTTGCTTCAGAGGCGCATGACTTTCTATACAAAGCGAAGTCTATCCCCATCTCCCTTTCAAGAGAAAATATTGAAATATGTACTTGTGTTTGAAAATTACATACTATTCATAAAAATTGTTTTGTTCACAACTTTTTAATGAATAACGAGTGACGGAAATAATCAGTGATCTTAATCTCCTTGAGGATCAAGGCCAGTTGAAGATCATTTGGGAGGTGATTGTGTAAAGGGAAAGTTTTACCAAATGTTAATTAAATCGATTAAATAAATTTTGAATATTTTGAAAACCAAGCATTTCCACAAATCCGCATTTATCCGGATTTGACTACATTTAATTAATATTATTAGGACCTTGAATAAGTTCTCACTGTTTTTTACAAAATAGAAACTTGTATTTAAAATATAAGGAAAACAAACATTTTATTTAAAGTATTGCCCATCACTAGAGACCACTTTCTCCCATCTTTCTGGCAGTACATGAATCCCGCGTCGGAAAAACGACATGTCTTTTGAGGCTATCCAAGAATCGATCCATTTTTGAGCTTCTTCGTAAGAATGAAAGCACCGGTCAGCTAGGCCATGTGCCATCGAACGGAATAGGTGAAAATTGGAAGGAGCTATGTCAGGTAAATACGGCGGGTGGAGTAGAACTTCCCATTTAAGCGTTTCCAGGTAGGTTTTTACTGGTTTTGCAACATGAGGCCGAGCGTTGTCATGGAACAAATTCACTTTGTCATGCCTTTGCGCGTATAGCGACCGTTTTTCTTTTAAGGCTCGACTCAAACGCATCAATTGAAGTCGATAGCGATCCCCCGTGATAGTTCATAATAAATTACACCCTGCTGATCCCACCAAATACAGAGAAGAAGCTTCGAGCCATGGATATTTGGTTTTGCGGACAATGTGGATGCATGGCCGGGCTTACCCCACGATTTTCTGCGCTTTGGATTATCGTAGTGTATCCACTTTTCATCGCCAGTCACGATATGGTGACTGGCAAAAAACCTTTTCTTTTCTGCCGTTGAAGCAGTAGTTCTCGGCTTCAATTCATACGGCACCCAATGTCCTTGCTTCTGGATCATTCCTAACCCTTTTGAAACAGTTGACTCATCAACTTGTAATATTTTTCCAAGTTCTGATAGCGTCTGAGATGGGTCTTCATCGAGTAATTGCTCTAATTCTTTGTCTTCAAATTTTTTCGGTGCGCCAGAACGTTCTTTATCCTCAAGTTCAAAATCATTATTTTTGAAGCGTCGAAACCAGTCTCTGCATGTCGTATCCGACAGAGCATTGTCACCATAAGTCTGAACAAGAATTCGATGCGCTTAAGCTGCAGATTTCTTTTGAATAAAGTAATGTAATAAAATTCCCCGCAAATACACTTTATTCGGCACAAAAATAGACATTTTCAGAACTAATAAAAAATTACTTTGTTTACACTAAAGTGAACTATCACACACTGAAATGTGAAGCTAGATACAGTACTTTCTTGCATGTGCGTTACCATTCGAAATTCCATGCACGGAGTACTACTACTGCCATCTTTGAAGAAACAGCGAGAACTTATTCAAGGTCTTAATACATACTTGTAAAATTATATCGAAATTGGACTTGCATAGTATATGGAAGTCTTACCAGGATTTTTTGACTCAATTTAATCCGCTCTATTTACACACGAGTACATTGTCAAAACTCATCGGACACCCTGTATAATTATCTTTTGTTACTCTGTACATTTAATAATAAAGCACACACACGTATACAATAACTATTGCTTACTTCTGTGTTTCCTGGCTGCATGAAACATTCATATAATATTATGACATTATTTTTGTTGACCTCTACAACAAATAAGAAAAGTAAAAATAAAAAGTCAAAATAAAAAGGAAAGAAAAGAAAAGAAACCAGTAGAATTTTGAATATTTATAAAAAGATGAAAAAAGTGTAAATGTTAGAAAAATTTAAACAGTATGGATTATACTTCGACTTTGAAATATGTTGTGAAGGGTTTATTTCTGAATGACATGCTTTAAATTAGGCGATGCTATCTAATAAAGTCTAAGATTTTCTTTTATGTATATTTATTGTCTTTTGTATCTTAAATTATTCTATATATACGAAAACTAATAAATGTTAATAATCGGGCAGTGAGAGCATTAATACATCGTGTTAGTTAGAAAGCAATTAATATAATATATTGTTGACAATTTCATATTTGATTAAATAAAAACCATGGTGAAAGGATTTCATGATGTGCATTTCGGCCAAACCACGCCTACTTTTATTCCTCGTAGTCAATAATGCGGAAGTATAAAATGCGAAACATAAAGCAGTATTCATAGTCCGTCTTATTTTGAAACCGTCTTAAAGTCTTAAGATGATAATATAATCCTCGGATTAACTTATGGCATCTTAAGATTGTACTTAAAACTGTCTTAATGATTAAAATTATATAAAATGGTATCTAAGGATTAGCACTTTATTATTTTGAATATATTATTCTGTAACGGTGATACTTCCACTATTTAATATTCCATCTAAAGGTATTTTTGAATCTTAAAAACGGTATCGTTAAGAATATGTTTCAACATATTCGGCAGAGATGACAAATTTCTATTAACAATAGCATCTAAACTCAGAAACTGAAAAACAACTTAGGAATGAAACAAGTGTTTGAAAACAAAGTTATTATTTTCAAATTAAATACATTATTATTTAATATATCTAGTTTATTAAGATTCTATAGTTTATCTAATATATTATACAATAACCAATAAAATTAGAACATATTTAAATAAACTTTACAGTATGATTTTCTCTTAATATTGGGTTGGAGGAAAAGTTCTGCGGTATTTTGTTAGCTCAAAAGTATACAGAGTGTTTAAAAAGTAACGATAAATCTTTCGCATAGAGGAATGCAATAAACTAAGAAAAGTCCTCTACCATTTTACAATTTCCGCGATGATTAACGAGTTACTTATTAACTTCTGAAAATAGTCAAATTTATTCAGCCTACCGCGAAATGGAAGTGCTCGATAGGATTAGATCGTGCAGCGCACGTTGTTTATAAGTGGCAATTGCCGTGTCTAGCGAAAGCGAATGCGCGCCTCACCGCGCTGAGCTCTAAGTTCATTCTGCCCTTATACAAAAGATTTAGTGTTTTCAAACACCCTGTATATACAATATCTTCGTTAAAAATAAAAACTTAAAAAAGGATTTTAAAGCTTGAAATCTCTATGTTTGAATGGCGACTATATTTTTTGAATTTATGTGACAGAATTTTGTAATTTTTATATATAGAAAATTACGAGCTGAAAAGAAAGAAAATTTTTCTTCTCATTTTGTCGGTCTGTCACGTGGCAAAAAAATTGTGAAAATTTCCCATTATCTATATCGTGAAAGTTTGAAGTTTTTTTTCCTTACAAAATCTTTTTTTTTAATGTTTCTACAATTTTTTATTTTTGAATTATTCGCGAGTTAAGTAAAAAGGAGCATTCTAACTTTGTTTGCTCATAATTTCATTAAAAATCATCGTATTACAATTAAAAAAAAAACAGATTCTTAAAGCTAAAACGTCTATTAGTATAATTGCCAATTTAAAAAAATAGAATTTGAGCTTAAAATATGATATTACTGTCCTTATAATTATTGTGCAATAGTCATAACAATAATAATATCACATTTTTATAACTCAAATTTCTATATATTTTACATTTAAAAAATTAGCATAATATGTATTATTTGATACAGCAAAGTTTCAACTTTAAAAATGTTTTATTTATTACGGTACAATGATTTTTAACAAAGTTATGAGCAACAAAAAATCAGAATGCTCTTTTATTTAATCCGCGTGTAATTTGGTAACAAAAAATCGTAGAAACATTTTTTAAAAATAAACTTTAAAAAAAAATTAAGCCTTCACGTTAGATAGTCAAAAATTTTGTAACAAATATATTCTATACATAATGTTTAGCTAACAAAATTCCACATTTTTCACCAACTCAATATTATTTGGTATAATATTGCAATAATTTTACGCATTTGTACAAGTAATCATATTTTCTAATAAATCTTTTTTATATTGATAAAGCTATTACTTTATAACATAACAATACTTTTCATGACTAGCTCTCAATAAATTGATTTAATTTATGGATTGGAATAACTGTAAATTATAATGAAAACTTTCCTTAAATAATCAGTAATAAAGTAAAAGAATCCCGCCATATA
>JAANIA010000071.1:2438294-2462937 GCA_017607525.1 Pseudoatta argentina
CTTTATTGGATTCCTATTTTTTAATTTTAATTTTGGTTTTGATTGAAATTGACATGTAAATGAGTGTTTCGGTTGAGTTTCGGCAAAAGTTTCGGTCGAACTCTGGTGATCAAACCCAAGTAGTATAGCAGCGCTTGCAAAACGCTAAAAAAAATGTTTACATGCGCTTTTTTAGCGCTTTGTTAACCCTTTGTAAGCGTTGTTGTGTGCTACTTGGAAAGAATTTTTAATCCCCAGATGGAATCATTTTTAGCTCCTTAAACAATTTCCTCACCTTTAACGGCCCATCTCTGTCGCGAAGTAAAATTGTGCGCAATAAAATGTTATTAATGTAGTCGAAAATTATCGAAAAAAGAGCACGCTCTCTCGTCTGATGCCCAACTTGTTTAGAAAGCTCTGAATATTTGTGAAAACTCTATCTGGCTGTCGAGACCTTACCTCATACGAAAATTCCTTTAAGGAAAAAAAAGTTATAGAGCACGCAACGAAGTTGTGCCGTTGTTCGCGAGCACAGTCACAAATTTGACGAAAAAATCGCGCATGTGGGTACAGATGGGATTGAACTCGAATCTACAAATCGTGAGTCAATCGCAGAGGAATATTATTGTTTGTAGTAGAAACAATAATATTCCAATAATACAATATAACAATAATATTTAATAGTATTAACAATATTATATTAAATTATATATTATATTAAACACAATAAAAGGCAGGCCAATGAGAATACAACGCAGGTCATCACGCACAATTTAATAAATAGTGAAGTATCAAATACATTCTAAATATAAAATTATTCGTACGTTTTGACTCTCTTTGAAGTCATGCTCAGCATGAAACATGAGATATTCAAACAACTATATCCCTCATAAGATAGTTAAACGATTAGTCACTTCCCAGCAAAACGAGAATGGATTGAAATGGATTAAAATGGATTCAGATGTTTAAAAATACGGATTCATGAATGTCAAAATGAATTCTTTTCAATCGTGAATGCATTTTTATTCATTTATAGGCTCTACTGCATAAAGCATATCTTTATGACTTTCTATCTAAAAATAATATTAGTATAATTAAAAATAATATTTTCTGTGTATCGTGTACACTACTTAATTCAGAATTGTGAATAGGACCCCATACAGTACAGAAGATTGAAGCAATATTATTGCAATGTTGCAATATTGCAGATTGCATTGTAACATTGTAGAGATATTACAGAAATGTAAATTAACAATATGCCTGCAAAATGTCAGTAATATGCTAGTAATATTTCACAAACATTGCAAATCTGTAATTCTTTAATTGTTACAATAATAATAACATAAAAATATAAGTTTTTACAATATTTATGTGATACAGGTGTTTTTATGATATAGTTAATATAATCCACTTTTTATATTTAAATAAAAAATTTATTGATTTATTATTTGATGCCATTTCATTAATTAAGATTTATATTTATTTTAAATATAAAATCAAAAGATTGTATAATATCAAGTTTGGATACAATCAATGCATCATTATCGAATAAAATGATAAGCAATTAAACTGCTGAAAACGATTTATCGAAATATTAATTATGTGATCGATGATAATTATGTGCCTGATGTGAACACAAAAATAAACCAACGCCCGAACTTTATTGATAAATTTCATACCGTCATTCTTTAATTGATTTCAATTGACTCGGAGTGGTTTCGAATTAAAAAGAATCACTGCGATTAACTTAATCTATGATTAACTTACCAAGCGACTGTATTATTATATTAATGTGGATAATATTTGTGCAGTTTGTTCGGGGCACACACATACATGCTTTATCCTTACGAACAAATTTATCTTTCATAATTAATACTATATTTATTGGAATATTTTATGGTTTATCATAAAAAATTGCTTTTGGAAAGCACATATTATTAGAAATGCGATTTGTAGAAAAATTAAAGTTAGTGATATATATGTGAGATATATGAGAAATAGTTTTCATTTTAGAGTTTTTATAAAAAATTTATCCAAATACATTATATTGCAATATTTCTGGAACGTTTTGTTGCAATATAACAAAAAGCGAACATCTTAATATTGTTAGAATTTTGTAACAATGATTCAGCAACGTTTCACAACCACCATGCAATATTGCAATGTTTCAGTGAAATCATTCTGCAATGTTTTTGCAATCTTTCTATGCTGTATGGGTAGTTTTTTTAATTCAGTTAAATTCAAAAATAATATCAACAATTTCTGTGCAACGTGAATACTGCTCAATTCAATATTCTGAATATGAAATGCAGTTTTTCAATCTAATTAAACAAAAAAATTTTTATTTAAAAATGGACCATAAATGCCATTTGAATTATTTAAAATTATAAGTAGGAAATTTTTCGTTTTAATCCAATCAAGTTAAAAAAAGTTGTAATGTAAAAATAATTGAGCTATGTTCTTTTGTTTCTCTTCGATTAAAAATAAAATGAATGATGTGAACACTTGCAAGTCGAACACAGCCTGAATATTAGAAGAGACTAATCACGGCGCGCGACATCGGTCAAGCGAGATTAGATTATCCGACATTTACCCAATGTTGTTAGTAATGTACATTGTTTATACTTTATTATATCTGTTAAATGATGATATTTTTATTATATAATTTCATTATTAGTTTAATTGATTGTAATTGAAGTAGAGAATGAATACCACATTTACCAATTGAAGAAGTGGTGTAGCGGGTAACGTAGAAGATTCATAATCCAGAGGTACCAGGTTTTCGAATCCACTAAGGTGCGGTTTTTAATACCAATTTGAAGTAGTTAGGCCCTGCGCACAACAGAAGGAATAAGGAATTAGAAATAAGGAATAAACGATTTTAATTTATCAGAAATCGTGTATTCCGATATATCCAATTTCTGATAAATTAAAATCGTTTATTCTTTATTTCTAATTCCTTATTCCTTCTATTGTGCGCAGGGCTTTAATTTCAAGTAAAATTATTATAAATGTCTTAGGAATCAAATTTGTAAGCCTTAAATATGAATATGTTTTTTTTTCGAATATTAAATTAGTATCAGTTCGGATCCAATCCATTTTTATGCATCAAATATATGTTAGCAGCTATTTGAAATAGGCATTAAAAAAATTTTAATCTATTTTAATCCATTCTCGTTTACTGAATCGTGGCATGATTCAAAGTGGAATTTGTTTAACTAATGTCGATAACAAATATCAAACTGCACGAGGAACATATTAATAAAAAGAAGAAAGTATGAATAAAACATAGCGACTGCAATCGGCATCAAAATGTAACATAAAAATTATATGAAAAGTGTTAAAGATGTATGTTGTCAGTTCAATGTTTAAAATGTGTCTGACATTTTAATTTCTTTCATGTGACAAATATTTTATTATAGTTTTGCAAAGTTCTTGACCCTAGTAGCACACGTTGATTTTATATACGTTCCTTAAATGTTTGTAGAACATTAGATACGTTTAGGAAACGTATATAAATCAATAGATGCTACCTGGGGTATGATATAAGAATATGCAATGAAAAATGAAGAAAAAAGTTTAAAGTTATTTTGCCTTGACCTTGACAATATCACCCAAGGTCAAACCAATAATTTTATCTTATGTTCACCTTGAAGTTCTGCCAATGAAAAAAGCTTTTAATAACACTATCATGCTATCAACTGTGAACAGTGTGTGATAGTTTGCATTCATAGTGCTGACAGCGTCTCCCCGAACGCACCCTTAGCAAATATATGTTAGCAGCCATTTTTTTAACATTAAAGGCCATAACACACAAAAAACTTAAGGCAGCAAGACGTATGCAGTAAGGAAATCAACATGTTGGATTGGCTACTGCTTATATTATGATCTTACGGATTCTACTGTGATTGGTCAATTCTGTTAAAATAGTGGATCCATGCAATGTGCTAATGAACATTATAATTAGATTTAGTAACACCCAGATAGAGGGCGATAGATAATCTTTATACATGAAGTTTCCAATACACACTATGTGTTTTTTATTCTTTATGTTCTTTTTCCGGTGGCGTCCATCGCACGTGCAGTAGGTTTTTTAAGTTCAAGCTATTTTTTGGTTGATTGTTTGAGCCGTGTGAAAAAGCCGCATTAAATGTATCATGTGCATGCGTAGTGCGTTGTAATTGTATTCTCTAACCCTCAATTCTTGACAAATTCACTTACTACTTACGTTTTATTGTTTGAGTTTTTTTTTGTGTGCCATGGCCCTTATAATCAATTTCTGATTGATCATTTATTATGGACGAGTGCGTATCCATGCACCTTGGCTATTTCAAAATTTACTGTTAGTACTGAAAATCTATAGTACACGTGACGTAAACTATAGACTTTCAGTACTGGAAGTAAATTTTGAAACAGTCTTAGTTTTCTTTCACCATGACAGCATGCATGTGTTATCATTTAAAGAATCGAGCATCGTGTGATTCCAGTTTCAATCCAGCTGAATCAGAGGATCTTCCTCATTTATAAAGATACACTACTCAACAAAATTAAAGAATCACCCGTGCAAAATTCATCTTGCAAAAATAGACAAAATTCAAGATAGAAGAACTTTGCCAAAAATCATTGTATCGAGATGTTATGTCAGTACTTTAGAAAACGGTCTTATTGATATTTTATGGAGTTATACAAACATAAATGAAGATACATCAAATCTCAAAATTTGTTATGAAGTTCCATGGCGTGAATAAAAAATTGTAAACAAATGCGGTTTACAGTTTTTTTTACTATCTTGATGCTGTAAGAAATAAGTGACAACATGAGAAAAATATCAGGATGCTCCGAGATTTGAAACCGAGGCCTGGTGTCTCCTCCGTAATGGTAGACTTTCGTCCTGCCAGTGAGCCACACAGTCTTGACGTTGATAGCTTTTCTGTCGTACCTATTTCTTCTAAATTTCTTACAATATGATGATTTTTGACGAAGTTTTTTCATCTTAAAATTTGCCTGTTTTTACAAGATGGAACAAATAATCCTTTAGTTGAGTAGTATAGTTAAGATAATAATCCTTTCTCATTTAGACTATGAAGCAATGAAACAATACAAGATGACTTTCATTCATGAATATCTACATGTACCGATTGACATATTGTTATATTGTCTTGTTAAATTCATTTATCGTGATGCTTACCATTGTCTTTAATTCCATTTGGCAGGAGCACGGCAGACAAACTAACGTTCACTGCTAGATTATCGAAGTGGCGATTTGTAGCAAGAAACATCTCCTGTGCGGGACCTTTTTCGTCGCTAACAAAGTTATTAAGCCGATGCGAAGCGTAATACTTGGGCGACATGTTTCCTTCCCTCGGCGCAGATACTGCAGCCTGTTCGGCGCTCTCCACTAATCTCTATGAATGGAACAAACAATGTTATGTTTAGAAAATATTTTATTTAGCGCTAAGCTTCAAATGATCTATAACCTATTCTAAAATTCAATATAGAATTCCGCTTATAATACTGTTCAATAAAAAATTATTTTTTTCGAACACAAGAATGGGAGTGATCGTTTCGTGTAATTTTTTAGGTACTAAATATTATTCTGTTTATCACATTGTTGTATTATATCACATTTTTGAGAAATTTGAAATCACCAAGAGAAGATTATTTGAATACATTTTGACATATTATAATTACATTTTACAATATATGATGTGGAGAAGTTTTATTAGGACCTTGACTAAGTTCTCGCTGTTTTTTTACAAAATAGAAACTTGCATTTAAAATATAAGGAAAACAAACATTTTATTTAAAGTATTGCCCATCACTAGAGACCACTTTCTCCCATCTTTCTGGCAGTACATAAATCCCGCGTCGGAAAAACGACATGTCTTTTGAGGCTATCCAAGAATCGATCCATTTTTGAGCTTCTTCGTAAGAATGAAAGCACCGGTCAGCTAGGCCATGTGCCATCGAACGGAATAGGTGAAAATTGGAAGGAGCTATGTCAGGTAAATACGGCGGGTGGGGTAGAACTTCCCATTTAAGCGTTTCCAGGTAGGTTTTTACTGGTTTTGCAACATGAGGCCGAGCGTTGTCATGTAACAAAATCACTTTGTCATGTCTTTGCGCGTATAGCGGCCGTTTTTCTTTTAAGGCTCGACTCAAACGCATCAATTGAAGTCGATAGCGATCCCCCGTGATAGTTCATAATAAATTACACCCTGCTGATCCCACCAAATACAGAGAAGAAGCTTCGAGCCATGGATATTTGGTTTTGCGGACAATGTGGATGCATGGCCGGGCTTACCCCACGATTTTCTACGCTTTGGATTATCGTAGTGTATCCACTTTTCATCGCCAGTCACGATATGGTGACTGGCAAAAAACCTTTTCTTTTCTGCCGTTGAAGCAGTAGTTCTCGGCTTCAATTCATACGGCACCCAATGTCCTTGCTTCTGGATCATTCCTAACCCTTTTGAAACAGTTGACTCATCAACTTGTAATATTTTTCCAAGTTCTGATAGCGTCTGAGATGGGTCTTCATCGAGTAATTGCTCTAATTCTTTGTCTTGAAATTTTTTCGGTGCGCCAGAACGTTCTTTATCCTCAAGTTCAAAATCATTATTCTTGAAGCGTTGAAACCAGTCTCTGCATGTCGTATCCGACAGAGCATTGTCACCATAAGTCTGAACAAGAATTCTATGAGCTTCAGCTGCAGATTTCTTTTGAATAAAGTAGTGTAATAAAATTCCCCGCAAATACACTTTATTCGGCACAAAAATAGACATTTTCAGAACTAATAAAAAATTACTTTGTTTACACTAAAGTGAACTATCACACACTGAAATGTGAAGTTAGATACAGTACTTCCTTGCATGTACGTTACCATTCGAAATTCCATGCACGGAGTACTACTACTGCCATCTTTGAAGGAACAGCGAGAACTTATTCAAGGTCCTAATATTTTAATCAAATTTAAAAAGACACTAGAGTGACACAATGATTACAGCTGTATAAAAATCTTTGAATTGACTGAAGGAATAAAAAATTACAGGATTAAAATAAACGCAAAATTAGGAAGTAAGGCAGTTATACTGAAATAAAAAAAAAGTTAAAACTTATAGTTTCCAACTTATAGAGTGGTCAGTTGACACAAACGTTTTCTTACAAAAGTTCTATAGCTCGTATGGACAAAATGATATTGCACTATCCATCAAATTACGTGAACGAACAATACTGACAATGAGTTTATAGAAGATTGAAAGATAAAAAAAGATTTATACTGTGATTTTCAAATTACGTATATACAAAGATTCAGAATGGTAAATAGAGCAATAATTGTCTAGCAGAAGGTAACAAATCTTGCAAAAAATGGCATTGCAATATGACAGAGAGGGACAGGTATATGCATTTGAATGAGACAAAATGATAATGTAAGATATAAATTAGATGTCATAAATATCGACATTTTTAATTAAGAATTAAAAAAGTATTACTGACATTGATCAGGGCCATGGCACATAAAAAAAATTTAAACAGTAAAACGTAAGCAGTGAGCGAATTGCTCACGATAGAATCTATATCACTTAAGAACACATCAAAGGTGCCGACGTTCAGTGTCGCTACCGAGTATGATTATACTGTGCCATGGCCTTCAAACTCGACTACTTCAGCATCCCTTTAAGAGCTTCCTAAAGTCGTCTGTTTTATCGACTAAATGCAATAATTTTTGTATAATTACTTTTATTCTCTTAGATTCAAAAATTTTTTTCTTAGATTGAAGTACACACATTAATATATTTCTATGGCGTTTTCTGGCTCGGACTTTTTGTTGTTTGGGTTGTTCAGTTCCTTAAAAGAAATTGTGTCGATCATAACTAAAAAATATCATTAGCCCATCATTTACGTAAAAAACCAGAATCAAGAAATGATTTCTATTTATAAAGATGCTCCATCCTGAGGGAGTCAAACCAGTGATTCTCAGAATTTTAATTAGACATTGGTTTCATCGTAAAGACGCCTGTTTCAATACATACAAGACTTTATATAATTTAGAGATTTTCCCAGTTTTGTTATCATAACTTTCTGGAATTTTCACGCGCATGCATGCACTCACATACGCACGCACACATTAATACGTTTTCTTTTAGACTATACAGAATAACTGTCTTCATATTGAATTTTTTCAGACTATATAGAATAACTATGTTTACAGTGAATTTTTCTATAACATATATCTTCTGGATTGCTAATGGAAGTACCAATTTCGATGAGCTCATATTGACTATCGGGCTGAAGGCCTTTTCATAATCGAGTCCAAATTTTTGCACACAATCCTTGGGAGTGATTCATTTGCATACTGCAGCAATTGTGTGTTAACTGTTAATCACATCAATCACATCTGTGTAAGGAGTTTTTTTTATTTTTTTCTAGTACTGTAATTGGCTTGTGTGCAAGTGGCTCATGTACAATTGATATATACTCATAACCTCTCATCACAATTTCCTTGTTTTATATTGGCTATCTTCTTTTACCCTGAAAATCCATTTATTCTATTGAACTCGAGGAGGTAATCACTCAAAAAATAGATGTACATCTGAACTTCGAACTTCAAGACTTCACTGGAATCCATCGGACTTTGTTGAAATTCATGAATTCATCAGACTTCATCGGATTTTATTGGACTTCATCGAACTTCATCGGACCTCGAGGAATTCCTCGGACTTCGTCGGACTTCACCGGACTTCATCGGACTTCTGACAGATTATATACCGGAATTCAAGTGGTTACCCCCTCGACTGAACTATATATACATTGGAATGGGCATCTCCGCTGTGAAACATAGAAAATCGTGGCACCAATTGATCAGCACCATTTTAATTTAGTCAATACATAAGAGCGAATCAGAAGCTTTCAGGTGCTCATGCGCACTTACGTTTAATATTCTTTAGTGAGATACATATATCAGCAAGATCATCTCGTGTGTGTGTTTGTGTGTGTTAAGTGCAGAACACGTCGCGAAGATAATATATCTATGAAGTATGAAATTTTTTTATTTACTAAAACGCACTTACATGTTTCGGCTCGCTTTTGAGCCTTCCTCAGAGACAACATAAACTAACATATATAAAAATTGTGAATAAAAGTTATCCTGTCATGGTGAGCTCCCCTACATCGAGAATTTAAATGTCCGAAATTAAAAAGAGTGAAAGAAAAAAGAAAAGAAAAAAGAAAAGAAATTAGAAAATATCATAAAATAGAATATGGAGAACTAATTTATCAAACAACTTTAAGATGATAATTAATTGTCTAAACAAATATAAGGATGCTCACAGAGTATGGATGTTCACAGAGTCCATATCGCAAATATTACTATAAAAATAATTCAAGAACCGGCTCCTGATAATGTTGGCCTGTCAGTATTAGACACAGTGAGTCATTTTTTGTTTTTTAGTTAGTAATTTTCCGAGATAACAAATGGAAAAATGTATCATTAAAGCGTTAATCAATTCCAAGAACAAGAAAGTTAGAAAGTAAACACGCCAGAAAGATTCATTATTGCTTACTTCATTATTGCTGAATAACACTAACTGACTACATAACTCAAGCCTTTATAGCTTGTCTATGATCGGGAGGTAGGCCTTGGGAAGCCCCCTCTCTATATCTGCAGGTTGAGTTCATGCATTTATCTCCTGAATATCATCTCCGAAATCAGTCTCTTCCTGTAATTAGGCTCCTCATCCAGTATTGTAACGTTGTCCCAATCATGGCCTTCTTGTAATCGATACTCCGTTATGATATTACGAGTAGAGGTGTTCCATCGAATGTGTTCTTATACTCCGTGATTCTTGACCTCAGTTATTTACATATCTGTCCTACATAACTTGCATCGCAAGTTCTCTTCTCTTCCAAGAGATCTTACAAGAGATCTTATAAATAACATTCGACTTCTTGTCACGCGGTAAAGAGTCTTATGCACTCTAATGAATTCTCGCAATTTATTAATATTACGAGAGCAAGTCAATAAGTTCTTAGAAAATCTATCAGAGAGCACTCGCAGTGTCATGTCACATTACTTTTTGACAAGTAGCATCTTTCAATTGATTACTGTCAAATTTTGAGCGGAATTCATCGGGTGTAATGATTTCATTTCTGTAGACGATTAAAGAACAACCTTTGTATTTTTTGCAAAATGGAAAAAAAACGAGTTTCGTGCAGTGATCAAACATCTACATATGAAAAGTTTAACGCCGAAAGTAATCAAAGCCGAGTTGGACAATGTTCATAGTACATCTGCACCAGCGACAATTGAGTGAATGAATATAAACGTGATCGTACATCCACATGTGATATACCTCGTTCAAGACGTCCAATTGAGGCTGCTACGCCAGAAATCATCGATAAAGTTCACGATATTGTTTTGACTGATCGACGAGTGAAAGTGGGCAAGCTTATTGAGGCCACAGGCATATCACATGGCACAGTGATTTCAATTTTGCACGAACAATTGGATATGAAAAAAGTATCGACAAGATGGGTGCCGCGTTTGCTCACTGTGGACCATAAGCGCGACCGTGTGACGATTTCAAAACAATGTTTCAACGTAATCCAGATGAATTTCTGCGTCGATTCATTACTGTGGACGAAACATGGATTTATTACTTCACATCCGAGATGAAGGAACAATCAAAACAATGGACTTCACCGAGTGAACCAGCTCTGAAGAAGGCGAAGACTGTGAAGTCGGCCGAAAAGGTGATAGCCACAGTTTTTTGGGATGCACGTGATATAATTCATATCGATTACCTTCCGTCGAAGCAAACGATCAATGGCCATTACTACTTATTGGACCATTTCAACAACATTTTAAAGAAAAACGTCCCCATTTGGCGAAGAAGAAAGTGCTCTTCCATCAAGACAATGCACGGGTTCACACGTGCCCGGCATCGATTCAACGAATTCCGTTACGAATTGCTTTCCCATCCATCATATTCGCCAGATTTAGCCCCCTGTGACTATTTTCTGTTTCCAAACATGAAGAAATTCGTTCGGAGGAAAGAGATTCATCACCAGAAAGCAGCTCATCGCTGAAACATCGCTTTATTTTGAAGGGTTGGACAAATCATATTATTCGGACGACTTGAAAAAGTTGGAGAATCGTTGGATCATATGTATCGAGCTGGAAGGAGACTATGTTGAGAAATAAAAATGAATCGATCAAAAAAAATGTTTTACTATGTTTTTTTAAATACTTATTGACTTGCCGTCGTATAAAACGATACCCTCATGAGCTTGCTATTCAATCTACTAAACTTCTCAGTGATATTACGAAAGGAACAGTGAACCACGAAAGCTGCACTGCTTCAACCCTATTATCTTAAACGACATTCTTCCTATTACTAGCCATAATAATTTTCTTCGAACGATTATTAATATTCTCAAATATAAAGTTCAATAGATAATCATTCTTTAACAATATTTTGATAATGAAGCACAAATTATCAAAGTAAAATTTAGGATTCAAAGCAAAACTACCCTATCAATTAATCCCGCGATTGTACCTATTTTTTGAGAAACCGGATGCTGTGACCAAAAATTCAAATATCTACCCGAAAAAGACGGCTTGTGGTATCAATTTAATTGTCTATCAACTCATCACTGTAACTCCAAAAAATTCAATCTATCGTTCCCTACCTCCATATTGAACTGAACTCTAGGAATGAGCTGAGAATTAAAAATATCAAGAATGGAACTAAGCAGGTAATATGCTGCCAATAATATATCGTCAACAAACCTATAGTAAAAGGGCAACGGAAATCGAATCAAAAACAAAGTTCTAACCTCCAGCTTTCGTCTAACTAGATCTGCGATGACGGAAGATAATGGGACGCTCATAAGAATCCCGTAATTTTGCCTATATATAACGCTATCAAAACAAAGTAGAATCTAGAATCTAAAACAAACTTAACCACTTTGATGAATTCCTCCTCCGGTAAATAACAATCTCTAGAAATAAATTGCCAATAGTCTTTAATATAGTCCATCGCATAGTCAATGGGGACGTTAGTAAAGAGCTCACAATATCCAATAATATTAATTGAAATTCATTATTCAAATCGTCTACCATCAAGTTCCTTAACAAGTTTAAAACTATTTTCGATATAATCTATCTGTCTTAGGAATTGTTTTTATGATAATATTATGAAGAGACACCGCTAACGAATACAAAGGACTATTTATCGAAGAAACTATTATACGAAAGGAGCAGTCCTGCTTAGGTATCTTCAGAAGAGTGTAGGTCCTCGGAAATATCCCATCATTATATAACAAACTTCTACATTATTTTTGTTTACCATTCTTGTCCATACAGATTCCACACATCGATAGTACATCGATCGATACATCGATCGCAGCGTGCGCGCAAATACTTCTGATATCGCTCAAATATCGTCCCAACTAAAATGACGGCTGATCAATTGTGGCCATGAATTTTCCTCAATGCCCAGTCCAGTGTATATATAGTTCAGTAATTTATTCGTTAATATTTTTTTATCTCCAGCTTCCGATCTAGGAACTAATGACCAGACTTCAATTTTGGTATCAACGATTCCGAAGTACGTAAAAACGTTTTCTTGAGAAAAATTATAAAAGTGGTTCATTGAATCATGAACATAATTATAAAGAACTGTATAAAATTTCAAATCATTTTATTAAAATTTTTGAAAATGCTTATGTTTTAGAACGTTTTTTTTTATTATTCGAATCAAGAAATTAAATGACAGAAAAGTAAGAAATACATTTTTGTGGATTATGCGCTTAATGGATATTGTGTTTTTGAAAAATGGAAAGAAAGTTAATTATATCACGAGATTCAAGAATGTAAAGCATTCTGTTTTAGCGATTTCGATAATACTCCATT
This sequence comes from Pseudoatta argentina, assembly GCA_017607525.1. Classification (NCBI taxonomy): domain Eukaryota; kingdom Metazoa; phylum Arthropoda; class Insecta; order Hymenoptera; family Formicidae; genus Pseudoatta; species Pseudoatta argentina. The sequence continues at coordinate 2,451,190 of JAANIA010000071.1, forward strand.
AGCGGACTCCCTCAATGATTTTGAGCCCGAGTAATCTCCGACAAGTTTTAGCCGTTGCTCGTTATTCGTTAAAAAGTTATTAACAAAATAAGTTTAAAAAAATTATTTCTTTTCTACTATATAAAATAAAAATTTTCTGCTTTAAAATATATTTTACAATTGTTAACGCGATGCGACTACCACCTTGGCAGGGGGAGAGGTGGGTTGGAAGTCGCTTCGCGTAGAAGTCGTGCGCCCCTAAGTAGGGGGGGAAGTGGAGTAGGAGTTGCTTCGTGTGTATTGAAATGAGATGTTATTTTTTTAAATTTTTGTTAATAACTTTGTAACGAATAATGAGCGATGACTAAAACATGTTAGGGATTACTCAGGGTCACAACCTAAACCTATGTCAAGATCAGAATCATCAGGGGAGGGAAGTCCCCTAATCTGGAGTATTACTGCGATTTCTTTTCCTCTTCTATTGCTGCTTTCCAGGTCCTTCCATTGGTCCTTATACGTGAGAAACACGTAATCCAATAATCTTCTAGATCGTTTTCTTTTTCTTCTAACTCAATTTTTTTCTTCATGTTCTTCTTATTTTTTCTTGCTACGCAGAAACATTTTGAACTTTTCTTTCTTCTATTTCAATTGCATCATCTTCTATATCTTTAAAATTTTCTTCTTGTGATGCTTTGTCTAACGTAATATTTTCTGAATTTATTATATTAAAATCCTTGCTTCTAATTTTATTTTTACTTTCTTCTTGTTTTACTTTCTTGACTCTCACAATATAGTCAACTTTCATTCCGTTTTATCAAAAACACGATATCTATTAAGCGCATCCACAAAAAATATATTTCTTGCGTGTCTATCGTCCAATTTCTTGATTTAAATCATAAAAAAACGTAACAGTTCTAATATCTTTATAAGCATTCTCAAAAATTTTAATAAAATGATTCGAAATTCAACATTTATATGGTTTTTTATAATTATGTTCAAGATCTAATGAAAATCAAATCTTTGCGATTTTTCTCAAAAAATTTTTTTTACAGATTTTGGGAACCGTTGATACAAAAATTGAATTCATAAAGTTTTTTAGCAATTTATTCAAGTGGCTTATTTCCTTTCCGGTTATGACTTTTTTAACCAAAAATATTATATAAAATTAGAATATAAATTGGAATGCGGTAAAAATATCTGAAGTACTAAATCGTTATACGTTATACGTTAGATGTTAAATGTAGATATTATGAGAAATATATTTAGCTCCGTAAATTATTTCGAAAGATTGAGCAAAAATGTTTAAAAGTTTCTCTGCGTATTTAAGTAATTAAAAATTTTATATATAATAACAATTACAAATAACACAGTGATGAATAGAAAGTTCATAGAAAATTCATTTTAAAGAATATAGACAGAATTAAAAAATGAATACATAAAGAATTCTTGAAGAATTAACCAATAGTTCGTCTCAAAGTATTCCTCAAACATTTATTATAATGAATACTTTAAGACTTTTACTTTGAATATTCTGAGAATTCATAAGGAATTAGAAGTATAAGCTGTATAAGTGCATGCTGTATAAGAGATGACGCGAATATCCACATTCACATGCAGCTATGGCAACATGCCCTAGCAAGCCACAACATGTAACTTAGACGTAGATAATATCTCATCCTCTGTTCATCGACTCTGGCGTCTGTTCTGACATCCCCATCAGCGATCATTTCGTCCTTAAGCTCGGAATTACACTAGATTTAAGCCTTAAGGCTGCTGACTACTCAGCCAAAAACTCTGTGTTCACGGTGGCGACACAAAATCAAACGGCCGCCTGGTGAAACCGGTAGCCACACATTTAAGCACAAGCCCATGCCTGTGTGCTAGCCTGCAGCGTCGCAAAAGAGTTTATTGCTATCCTCATCTTCTCTCCTCCACTTCTACCTTACTTCTGACGCAACTTTTCCTCTCATGCCACCACTTCTTCTTCCCTCTATATACCCACACATCTTCTCAATTCCTCCCTCCTCAACGATCATTTTATCGATTCTCTTCCTCCTTTTCCCTCCCGCCATTCCTCTCTTTTCAACTTTATGTTCTGCTCCTGCTACTTTTATCTTCGATCATCTCTGTTAAACTCCTTAATATTCTTAAGCATATCACTTACTTCTGCTAGTCCTTACGCTCTCTCTGGTTATATGCTTCTTGTCTGCCTTCCTCAGTATCTGGATCCTCTTCTGCACATCCTTAATTACTCCCTTACATACTTTCCCTATTTCCTGGAAACAAGCTATAATTTTTTCCATTCTTACACGAAATCCCTCCTCATCCTCTTCCTTCCGTCCTATCTCCATTCTCTCTTCCTTTCCAAGCTTCTTAAGCAACTATGTTTTAAGCAGCTGAATTTCCATTTTTAGTTTTATAAATTATATACCGGATTGTCAATCTGACTTTCGAAGATTACACAGTACTTTCACAGAGTGTTATACTTATCTGATTTTGTTTTTCGTGGCTTTGATTCGAAACTTCTAACTTCGATAGTCACTCTTGATTTTTTTCAAGGTTTTTGATACTGTTGACCACGAACTACTGTTGCTCAAGTTTGGTTATAGTCTTACTACTCTCTTACAGTCTCTCTTCCTCTGCCATTTTCCTCATAAGCTCTTTTTTAGTAGGTCAATAGATCCTTTTGTTCAATCCTTACCCTACTTTCTCTCTAGCATATGTATATCATTCTCTCTGGTGTTTCTCAAGATTCTGTTCTTCCCTTATTATTTACTCTATTCCTTCGATCTATCTTCTGTTCCCATTTCCTCCAAATTCCTTATATATTGGGAGTACAAATTAGTTCGATCTGTTTTCCAAAAAATGGCTCCGGCTGTTGTGAATGGTTCATAGTGACAGCTGATTTTGGCGTTTTCAGAGAGGTTAGACATCTGCTAATAATATTCAGTTTATATCGCTTTGAGTTTCATACAAAAATCTTGACTTTTATTGTGTTTGAAATGTCGAATTTTGTGTTAACCAAGCAGCATTTGCGAGAGGTTTTAATTTTCTGCTTTAATTGGAAGAAAAGTGCAGCTGAAACCCATCGAATGCTTGTCGAAGTTTATGGTGACACTGCTCCAACTGATAAATCATGTAGGGAATGGTTTCGACGTTTCAAGGATGGAAATTTCGGCGTTGAAGACAAGTCTCGCTCTGGACAGCCAAAAAAATTCGAAGACAAAGAATTAGAGGCATTACTCGAAGAAGATCAGAGTCAAACGCAAGAGGAGCTTGCAGAGTCATTGGGAGTAACTCAACAAGCCGTTTCTGCACGATTGAGAGCCATGGGAATAATTTAAAAACAAGGAAATTGGGTGCCTTATGAACTGAAACCGAGAAACGTTGAAAAGCGATTTTTCACTTGCGTACAGCTGATTCAAAGACAACAAAGAAAAGGTTTTTTTTGCATCGGATTGTGACTGGAGATGAGAAGTGGATATTCTACGACAAGAAGAAAAAATACTACGCTAAGCCCGATCAATCGTTGCCATCGACCTCAACATCAACACGAAAGCCGAATATTCATAGTTCGAAGATCATGCTCTGTATCTGGGACCAAAAGGGTGTTGTTTACTATCAGCTGCTGAAACCTAGCGATTCCATTACGGACGATCGGTATCGGCTACAATTGATTCGTTTGAGCCGTGCATTACGAGAAAAACGACCGGAATACGAGCAAAGACATGATAAAGTTATTTTTCTTCATGACAACGCTCGGCCTCATGTCGCAAAAGTCGTAAAAAAATATTTAGAAACGCTCAAATGAGATGTTTTACCGCACCCACCGTATTCTTCGGACATTGTTCCTTCTGATTACTGGTTGTTCCGAAGGATGCAGCACGATTTGGCAAGTCACCGGTTCACTTCTCCAAAATTGGATCGCCTCCAAAGACGAGTCATTTTTTCGAGATGGAATTCGAAAATTGCCTGAGAGATGAGAAAAAGTAGTAGCCAGCGATGGACAATACTTTAATTAATCTGTTCATTTATTTTGTTTTGAAATAAATGCATTTTTGAACACAAAAAGACGGACCGAACTAATTTGTACTCCCAATATGTTGATGATGTTATCCTTCTAACTTCTTTTGCTCCAGTTGACTTCTTCTTGACTGAGGCAATTCTTAATCATGACCTCCATCTCTGACTTCTGAGTGGGCCTCGTTGAATTCTCTTCATTTAAATCTCTTTTTGATTACGTTGTCTCCCGCCTTAATTCAAAGACTGTTATCCCTTGTCCTGAATATACAAAATTCCTGTATTTCTTCTATAATGCTCGTAAATTCGATTATTTATCCCCTTTGTTTACTAAATCAGGCTGACTAAAAATTCATCAGCATTTTACTCTTTATTTTTGCTGTCTTATTTATCGTTTACTTCATTCCAATATCCCCTCCTATCTTCGCAATCTTTTACACTTTAATGCTGAACTTCACTCCTAAGATACTCATCTCACTCGATATCATGATTCTTTTTCCATCCATCACTCAGCCAAATTCCGTGCTGCTTTCTCCTATATTGCTGTTAAACTTTATAATACACTACCTCTCCTCATCCATTTTTCCTCTTCTTTTTCCTCTTTTCGATCAGCTGTATTTTGTCTTCTACTTTTTACAAAGCGTTGACTTTTTATAGTCATGAATATTTCTCTCGCATCTCTCTCTCTCTCTCTCTCTCTCTCCCTTCCTCCTTTCCTCCCTCCCCCTTCTTTTTCAATTTATAATTGGCTCGAAAGACCATATCCTTGTTCGATGACAGCTGATGACAGTAACGAAATACGATCCCTGCCCGTGCGACATCATAAAGTCTTACAAAATGCCAGCCTTTTGTTTGATTCCCATGTGTAAAGCGACAAGACGACCATGTGTATATATTTACACCACGTGTAAATATTTAGAAACGCTCAAATGAGATGTTTTACCGCACCCGCCGTATTCTCCGGACATTTCTCCTTCTGATTACTGGTTGTTCCGAAGGATGCAGCACGATTTGGCAAGTCACCGGTTCATTTCTCCAAAGTTGGATCGCCTCCAAAGACGACTCATTTTTTCGAGATGGAATTCGAAAATTGCCTGAGAGATGAGAAAAAGTAGTAGCCAGTGATGGACAATACTTTAATTAATCTGTTCATTTATTTTGTTTTGAAATAAATGCATTTTTTAACACAAAAAAACGGATCGCACTAATTTGTACTCCCAATATATAATTACATTTCCGTTCGATCTCCTTTTGTTAAATAATAATTATAAATAAATGGAGATTGAGATTGAATAAATCGTTTTGTCATTATTATTTTCTAATTTAGTTAACAATGTATTATTTACGACGTTGGTGATATCATTTTACTTATTACTTATATTAGTTACTGGCACTGTGATTGTTCATTTAATTCTTTATTCAATATTTAAGACATAAATTATGAAGGTTAGTAAGAGAAACTAATTGTAATATTCATTATAAAGTATGTCAAACAAGGAAAGATTGAGGGCCGGTTTCGCCAACGCCAATCAAGCGTAATTAACTGTCAACCGCAATTAGTCGATTTTACTAAACGGCAAAGGCGATTGGTCAGTTAACGGCCAAGCTAACTGATGTTGGTGAAACTGGCTCTGAGTATGCCAACTTCTCGAAATATACCTCCTCACGTTTCACAGTTGGTGGCCTTTGTCTCTTATGTGACATTCCTAAAGGTGCCTTTTCATGCTGATGCTCGATGCTCATTTTCAACGTCAAAATCAAATGACAATTTACAATGACAAATATCAATTTGACATTCATCAATTTCTATCCTTAAGCTCAATGTTTACGATGCTAGGGACCAGTTCCACCAACGCCAGTTAGCTTAATCGGCCATTGACTGACCAATTGTGTTTGCTGTTTAGTAGAATCGATCAATTGCGGTTGACAGTTAATCAAGATTAAGCTTGATCGGCATTGGTGAAACGGCCCTAGAAATCGGTCCGAGATCTCGGACAAAAAAGGAATTAACTAATCATTTTATCACATGATCATTGTGATTGATCGATTCTTTCTTTATCTGAGGTATCGGACCGATTTTTAGCATCGTGGAGACAAGGCTATAGACAGAGACGGCGGAGATTTAAAGAGAGATATTGTTCAACTGAGCACACCATGGCCGGTATTCATAGACGGATCTTATATTTAATCTTAAGTATATTCTTAAGATGTCATGAACCAATTAGAAGACCGCATTAGCAACTTAAGACATTACTTAGGCCAGTATTCATAGTCAGATCTTATATTCTTATATTTCAAGACCGTCTTAAGTATAGTCTTAAGAAGTCACGAACCAATCAGAGAGCCGCATTAGCGTCAGACATTACTTAAGACGATCTTGAAATAAGAATCGACTATGAATACCGGCCTTAAAGACGGTTCTACATTAGTGCAAATTGCATTGTGTACATGACCGGACAAAACCTCCGGTTATCAAAATTATCATTTTAAATCATTTGTATTTCGTATGAAGAATTATGAAGTACCATTAAAAACATTTGTGAGTCATTCAAACATTTTAAATTAAATATTAAAATATCATGTATTTGACCGAAATATAGATACAGGCGCTAGGGTTACGGAAATTCCATTAGACATGATAGGTAATTTCTCTAGTATTTTGATATTCCAGGACGTATTATGAAATTGCTTGGAATAAGTTTCGATCGGAATTATTTAGTTTTCCTACAGTTTCTTTAAAAAACACAATAGAATGTAGGAAATAATTTAATTATTTTGATCGGAATCCATTCGAACAATTCCATTATATATTTTCTGATTGTTATTTGATCAACAAGATGGATGAGTAACTAACATTGCAAGACAAAATTCTTTGCATTATTCTCTGTAATAGACCTCAAATGCTATTGTCATAGGATTTCATTGTATCAGGTTTGTATCAGGTTGTATCTAATTTTGGAGGAAACTTCTTGTTTATATAAAAAAATAAATTCCTTGATCAGACTTACGATAATATACTTTAATATACTTTAATATACTTTAATATAAAAATATAATTGAAACTTTACAGCATTACCTGTTCCTATTTCTGTATTTTTTATTAAACATATTGCATGGTTATCTTGGTTATTGCATTTTTTAATTAATGGAGAACATAGTTGCATACGTATCTCGTAATCATGCTTGATGATATCCTCTTTATCTGATGTCAGTTTTGTTAAATTATATATAAAATTAAACTTAACTTCAAACACTTCACAATACTTTGAAGTACTTTAAAACCTACAATAAAACAATTTCTAATTTTATGTTTCAAAACTTGATACAATGAAATCCTATGACAATAGTATTTGAGGAATATTACAGAGAATGATGCAAAGAATTTTGTCTTGCAGTGTTAGTTATTCATTCATCTTGTTGAATAACAACCAGAAAACGTATAATGAAATTATTCGAATGAATAATAAAGAAACTGTAGGAAAACTAAATAATGAGTTCCGATCGGAACTCATTTCAAGCAATTTCATAATACGTCCTGAAATATCAAAATACTAGAAAGACTACCTATCGTGTCTAATAGAATTTCCATGACCGTAGCGCCTGTATCTATATTTCGGTCAAATACATGATATTTTAATATTTAATTAAAAATGTCTGGACGACTCACAAATGTTTTTAATGATACTTCATAACTCTTCATACGAAATATAAACGATTCCATAAACTTTATTGAATTTAGATTCGGTTAATTATTTCGGTCAAGTACATGGTCCAAAAAAGAATGATTAATTTTAATTAATAGAATGACTCACAACCTCTTTGTTTGCACTTCAAAACTCTTCATACGAAATACAAACGATTTAAAATGATAATTTTTACAACCGGAGGTTTTATCCAGTCATGTACATACAAATGCAATTTGTCACTCTCTCATGGGCCGGTATTTATAGTTGGTTTTTAATCGTCTTAAGCCAGTTTTACATTAGTTGCAAGCTGAGTTTGTTCGCAAATTTGTTGCGACAGCCAATCTGAAGCTTGGATTTTGAAATCAACATTTTCATATTGGCTGTCGCAATAAACTTGTTATTAGCTTGAATTAATGTAGAACCGGCTTAAGACGGTTAAAATAAAAACTGACTATGAATACCGGTCCATGAAAGTGTGACAAATTGCATCACGTTAATGACAGCGTTCAATCAGGACGGGGATCATATGATTAGTTTTTTCCAATCTCTTCCACTTTCATGCCTATGGAGCTTTGATGACCGCGCCCAATCAAAGGATCAGAGGAGACAGATCACGTGATGTAGTTTGCTACTTTCTCCCTTTGAGATTCTCTAGTCGCCATTTTCTTCACTTTCTACTCCGACCTCTCGTGTTTCATGTTGGCAGGAATTAAATTTTTGAATTTTTGGATTTTTTGGAAAGTGTAACCGGCTTCAAAATGCGCACAATAATAAGTATATCATATTATATCTGGAGACGATAGTGGCTCGGCGTATTATTTTTGACTGCATAAGCAGCATTTTGATCCTATGGCTGAAGTTGTCGCCATAATTACCATTACCAGGGGCGAGGTGTCAATCTGTTAAATTGTTAAATCAGTTAAGCTGCGGGACCAAAAGAAGAAAAAAATTTTGATGAATTTGCAGCAATACTGCAAGTTAACCAAGAGATGCAAGTATATATTTATTTACACAAATTTATTTTTTTAAAAAAAGACAAAAAAGCGTGCATGCTTTTCGTAAAGAATCATTTGGGCTGGTTTGCTGTTTAGTAGAATTGACCACTTATGGTTGATAGTTAATCACCGATTCAGCTTAATCGAGTTGGTGAAATCAGTCCTTTGTACATAATACTAAGTATCCAACCCAATTAATAGTAATTTTAATTTATTTCCAAGGATATTTTTATTGAAGATCTTCTTATTCCAACCCAAATAATGGCAACTTTAATTTTCTGTCAAAAATTATTACTCTACGAAAAAAATTAATGTATCAAATGAAAAATTAAAATCCAGATGCTAAAATCTTAACCAATCAAGTTAAATTCTATCAAATTAAAAAGTAAAACATAAATGATATCTCTTGTTATTTATTTAAATCTGATGATATGTATCATTCGTAAAACAGATTTGATATCAACAATTGGTGCCAAGTTAAATTCCATGTAATTCGGATACCAAATTAAATAAATAATATTAACTTTAATGATATATATCATTCCTATAAAGGATTTGATATCAAGAATTAGTGCCAAGCGAATTAAATTCGATTATCAAAATAAAAAATAAAATCCAAGTGATACTATCTTTATTATTTACTTAATCCAAACTATCTTTAATTTTTAAACAATGAAACATAAGTACACGTATATCTAATTGAAGGATCTTCCTATACCAATCCAAATTAAATTCTTCTTATATGAAATTATTATATCACAATTCATTCAAAGACATTTTCTCTTCCAACTAAAGTAGTGATTATTTAATTCTCCTTCAAAATAATATACAAAGCATTATCACAAAATTACGTTGCCTTACTTAATTTAAATGTTATCAGAAAAAATTAAAGATTTAACCATATAAAATGAAAAAATTTAATTTAAGTGAAAAAATTTTTCATATAAAAATACTTGACGCTGCTAGATATAATATAATAACATAGTAATGAGATATGAATGTAATATTTAGAAAAATAAGAAAAATAAAAATATAATATTTAAAAAAATAACATATTAATAAGGAAAATTAGAATCATATTTAAAAATATAAATATTTAGAAAAATTAGAAAAATAAGAAGCATTCACAATAAGAGTTAAAGTATCTAGCGTGTGTATGTATGCGATTGAGTTATAGAGTTGTGTAAATTATGAACGTTGTGAATACTATTAAGTTTAAGTGAGAAAAATAAATTTAGATTTGTAAACATGGCTTATGAAAGAGAAATAAATAGTAAAGTTATTATTTAGTATAAAGTTCAGATTAAATTTATTATTACTTTTATTATTATTTTTAAATTACAATTACCTTTTATTATTTATTTTTATTAATTACCATTCTAATTTTTAATTGTTTTTATAGTTTTTCTTACTCGATCTAGCAGCGCCAAGTGTTTTTACATAAAAAAATTTCTACTTAAATCAAATTTTTTCATTTTATATGGTTAACTCTTTAATTTTTTGCGATAACATTTAAATTAAATAAGGTAACTTAATTTTGTGATAATGCTTTGTATATTATTTTGAAGGAGAATTGAATAACCACTACTTTAGTTGGAAGAGAAAATGTCTTTGAATGAATGGTGGTATAAAATTTCATTTAAGAGGCATTTAAACCATTTGGATTGGAATAGGAAGATTCTTCAATAAGATATACGTAAATTGTAATAATACGTCCTATAGACATCCTGTGGACATCCTGCTAGCTAAATGGGACGTCCACAGGACATCCCATAGTCTAAGAATATCCTCAGGACGTCCTGTAGACTATGAAATGAGCGCCTCTTTATGTCCTATATACATCCACTGGACGTTCATTGTACTATTATCAGGGATTAATTTAGAATATATTTAGGACTAATTTAGGACTTTCAGGACGATTGCAGGACTATTTCAGGATGTATTAAAAGTAAAATAAAATGACTACATCCATTCACAGAAATTGATGTCTAGAAAGTATTTTCCACTGTTCAAGCATTTGTGAAGAGGTGGTCAATTGTAAACGTGGTCAAACTACTGTAAGAAATAAACGACAACAGAACGAGAAAAATATCAGGGCGCTCCGAGTCTCGAACCGAGGCCTAATCTCTCCTCCGAGTTAGTAGACTTCGTCCTCCCACTGAGCCACACAGCCCTAACGCTGATAGCTTCTCTGTTGGGTCTATTTCCTTTAAATTTCTTACACACATTTAAATTTCTACACTCTTAATTTTTAGATAATAAAACTCACTTAATTTATGTACATATAAATGTATTTAATATATGTTTTGTTAGCACATGATTAAGTTAGTATCAAAGAAAAGGACACATACATTCCATTGAAATATTTAAAACTGATTCTTTTAATTAATGTAAATATTAAGTTGTTTATAATTTTGTAATATACATATATACTTATTAGATCCTATACAATATATATATTAGGACCTTGAAAAAGTTCTCGCTGTTTTTTTACAAAATAGAAACTTGTATTTAAAATATAAGGAAAACAAACATTTTATTTAAAGTATTGCCCATCACTAGAGACCACTTTCTCCCATCTTTCTGGCAGTACATGAATCCCGCGTCGGAAAACGACATGTCTTTTGAGGCTATCCAAGAATCGATCCATTTTTGAGCTTCTTCGTAAGAATGAAAGCGTCGGTCAGCTAGGCCATGTGCCATCGAACGGAATAGGTGAAAATCGGAAGGAGCTATGTCAGGTGAATACGGCGGGTGGGGTAGAACTTCCCATTTAAGCGTTTCTAGGTAGGTTTTTACTGGTTTTGCAACATGAGGCCGAGCGTTGTCATGTAACAAAATCACTTTGTCATGTCTTTGCGCGTATAACGGCCGTTTTTCTTTTAAGGCTCGACTCAAACGCATCAATTGAAGTCGATAGCGATCCCCCGTGATAGTTCATAATAAATTACACCCTGCTGATCCCACCAAATACAGAGAAGAAGCTTCGAGCCATGGATATTTGGTTTTGCGGACAATGTGGATGCATGGCCGGGCTTACCCCACGATTTTCTACGCTTTGGATTATC
>JAANIA010000071.1:2468788-2486586 GCA_017607525.1 Pseudoatta argentina
CTATAATTATTTTTTCACATCAAAATCTTAAAAAACGTTAATTAAGCTGAAGAAATAAAATTTGAATATTTCGAAGACTTTATTTATGAATTTGGCTACATTTAATTAGTATTATGCACTTGTAAAATTTCGAAATTAGACTTGGGTAGCTTTCTAAAACTGAGTATATTATTATAATAATATTTTTCACGATAAATTATTTAAATGTTTCTAAAAATACTTATTATATAGCATTAATAATAATAAATATGACATTTTCCACTCATGTGTGTTAAATTTTTAATATTTGCTTATCCAAATAATTCTAAAACAACTGCGATTTAAAAAATTAAAAATTTTTTCTTAATGTAGGATTTTCAGAATTAATGGATAGTGAACTTACACATATATGTTATATTATATTTCTTATCGAAAACGTTGAAAAAGTTATTATATTATTTGGCGGATTCAGATTTTAACGTTTAACATCTTAAACAAAGATTGAGATTAAAATTGTATTTGCAAACATTTTATAAACTTTTCTCTATTTTATATCTATTTCATTGTCTATTTATCGATTTCTATCTATTTATATTGATTTAATATCTATTTTATTGTCTGTTATATCGATAAAATTTCGTACAAAGGGAATGATCCGCAAAGAGTATTTATTTATAACTTATTGAATCAAGAACAAAAACAACCTTCATAAACAAATAATACTGTTTACTTCTCATCGATATATTCTTGCCTTATACAAGGTGTTCCCAAATAATCACCAAATATTTTATGGGCAAGTAAACGGACTAAACTGAGTTGAAAAGTTCTGTACCATTTTGCAATTTTCGCAATAGTTATCAAGATATTAATTATTAAAAATTGCCAAAAATTGGTCTTCAATCATTTTTTACTCAAATATTATCAACTTTACAGAAAAACTGTAAGAGATAAAAATTGTTTATTTTCTTCTCATAGAACTTTAAGAATTTTTTCAAAAATTTTTTCAGAATTGTTTAATATCGTATTTTCTCATATTGAAAAATAAGAAACTGCAATACTAAAAAGTTGATAAAAAATTCTGAAAAAATTCTTAGAGCTCTATGAAAAGAAAACAAACAATTTTTGTTTGTTATATAATAGTTTTTCTATAAAGTTGATAGCATTTAAGTGAAAAATTATTGAAGACTAATGTTCGACAATTTTTAATAGTTAATATCTTGTTAATTATTGCAAAAATTGCAAAATGGTACATTGATTGGACTTTTCGACTTACTTTAGTCCGCCCTATCTGCCCATCAAATATTTGACGATTATTTTGGGACTCTATATATCATGAATCTTTTTATTCTAACGAATAATTTGAGTCGCATTAAAATATTGCATTAAAAATGGAAAAATATGTGTTGACATACCATTACAGCATTCATTTTGAAGTCCATCATATTTTTCACCTCCATGGCCATTTCCCGAACAAGGACGAGACCATCTCTTTTTATGACATTGGCCTCTACTTCGTGATATTTCTAAGCATAAAGTGAATAAAAATCAGTACATGAGCGGTAAAATTACTAGATTTTTGTATTAAAAAGATAATTTTAAAACAATAAGAATCTTGTTGGATTGTTCATGTGAATACGTAAATAATAGGAAATAGAGCTCATAAGCCGAGGTCGAAGCCTTGAAGCTGGATCTTTAGTGCTTAAATAATTTGTTGTAAATATATACTACGTATCAAATTGTACCAAACTGCGCGCCGAAATTGATTTTTGATTTTGTAACACTATACTAACAGAACTACTATAAATTAAAAGGATCCCAAAGCCATCTGTATTATCGACTAAATCGTAGTTTTTGCATAACAATTATTTTTTTCCTCTTTTACAGATTCGAAAATCCTTTTCTAAGATTAAATTATATGCATTAATACGTATCTGTGAGGTGAAATTTTACTGAAAACAAAAAATTTTTTTTAAGATTTCAATTTTTTTGTCGTTCTTGGTATAAACTCCACCTCACAGACACGTATTAATGTGTATACTTTAATCCTGGAAAAGAATTTTTGAATCTATAAAAGAAAAAAAAAGTAATTACTTTAGGATCCCCTTAAATTGCCTAGCAAATTTAATAATTTGATGCTCATAGGCATTTCAGAAAATAATTTTTAAAAAATTTTATAAATAGATCTCATTCCTTCTTATGGTATAGATCTTGGTACGATTTACAATCTCTGTTAATACTCGGTCTACAATCTTGCTTTAAGAACCCTTATAAGTTGGCTTAAGTCATAAGTCGAAAGAGATTAAGTGACAATAATTTCTTTAAACTTTTTGTAATGGCTTTATACTTTAACCGTTAAACTTAAGTGAATTGAGCAAAACAATTCTCAGCCTAAAAGCATAAGTTCTATAGCTGATATATCGTCATTTACAACTTACAGCTTATGACTTACGGCTTCTTAAAGCAAGATTGTGAACTTAGCCTTAATGGTTCGGTAAAGTAAAAACAAATATATTTACTAATGGTTATAGCTAAATATATATTAATATATTAGGTATATTTTCTTACTCTTTGTATTTCGCTCATTTTGGTTACTTGTTTACCAAACTCCCATAGATCCACGCCGAATTTTAAAGCCCAGTTTTTCACTCTGCAATAATTATGTAAGTACATATAGATATACACGGCAACGACTGAAAAAATATTTGCAATAACAATAAATATAAAATATTAAGTAAAATTTCGTCGCGTTAGCTTATAATAATACATAATTGTTTTATGTTAGCTCATACAGAAATAATTGGTCACAAATGTAATGTGTTTTTATATTTCAACATTTATTAAAATTATAACACGTGAAGAAATCCTCAGGCATGACAGTTTTGTAAAATTTATTTGAGAGAGAGAGAGAGAGAGAGAGAGAAAGGGAGAGAAAGAGAGAGAGAGAGGGAAAGAGAGACAGACATGTCAAGTACACTTGTAACTCTTATATTAATGATTACACGAGTTGCAACTATTTTCGAAAAATTGTTTTTAATTTTAAAAAGTTTTATATTAAAAAAAAGTCAAACTGCTAAAATCCTTTCTAAGCTTCTTTTTGTTAAATCGGATCCTTTCACATAAATGTATAATATAATAATTTCTGTTTCTCCCTCCTAATCACCTCTTCTTTTCTTTCTCTTTCAAACTTTATACAGTGGAACTTCCACATCTTCTACACGGGATTATAAGAAGTTAGGGAGGTTCTCCCCATTCTTATACTAGAGAAGCGTTAAAAAGAAATAGCATGTATTACATATAGAGTGAGAAACACAGACGCCAACACAACATAACCTATTTTAACTACAAAATTTTTTATACACATCATATACATATGTGGACAGAGAATGAAGAAGTTACAACAGAATACTGAAGTTAGGGAAGTTCTACTGTACATCTTTCTCTCAGATTTTTCTGTTTATATTCTTTTATTATTCTGTATGCTTTTTCTTTTTTTTTTAGGTGCTATCCATTATTCCTAACTATACAGAATGTCCCGAAATTTGTGAATTAAAAAACCATAATAAGAAAGTCTTCGACAAATTAAAAATGTTATTAAAAATGTTATTCAATAAAAATGTTATTTGTAAATTTTTATTTTAAGCAATAGTTTGTGAAATAACAAGGGTTTAAATATGATCAATTACAGATTATATGTTTTAGACGGACTAAAACGTTTAAATGCTGAGTGCACGCTTATTAAACTATCACACGCGCGATGGACAAGTATAAATCTGTAATTAGCTGTATTTAAACTCATATCTCAAAAATTACTGCTTGCAATAAAAATGTACGCACAAAGTTTTTTATTTAATTTTTCGAAAACTTTCTCGCATGATATTTTGATTGGCGAATTTCCCTGTATATTCGCCCTTCTTATATCGTTCACACCCTGACGACTTCTCTTCTACCTCTACCTTCTTCACTTTCTCTCTTTCTCACCCTCCTTCCCACTCTCGCGCGTTTCTTTATTTCCCCACCCTACCGCATGTTCGTTCTCGTCCTCTTCCACTCCTTCGCTCTAGCGTTCCTTCTGTTCTCTATCGAGTTTTGCTCGTCGAGCTTTATGCACCTCATCCGTCCAATCGCTCGCACATCTACCTCACCACCACCACCCTTATCACCCGACTCCCTCTTTCCATCCTTTCCAACACTCCCAGCCAACTTCTTTCAGATTTCTCATGCGTCATTGATATCCAACGATGCACGACATGAGGCAATTTTATACTTAATCACTACGTACATCGAACTCGTGCGACACTTACTCGTTGTGAGGTATGTCCTCCTCTTGTTGACGACTCGAGCCTATCCATAACAGAAACAGTAGCCCGAAACGTAACAGCCTGTCGATGCGCAAGAACATTATTTCAATGGTTCTAGACAATTATTTCTCAAAATCCTTTCTTTCTCCCTCTTCCTCTCACCCTCGCCGCGTTCTCGGCGCGTGGCAAAAGGTCTCCTGTGGTAAGTCTCCACGATAATTTCGCGTGATTGACAATCGATCGTCGAGCCGAGGACCAGGGACGAGTCGATTCGGCACTCGTCGATTTAATGATCCTCGCGCATCGTTCATAGGTCATCACCTTACTCGGATCTCTTCCACCTCCCGTTTCTTTTGCAAACCGATCTCGAGCACATCTATTGCCACGTCCACTATATCGCCAACTCACCAACCCTCTGTCCGCTACCCGCGCTCGCTTGCGCGCGAGCGCGCGCGCGCACTCTCGTACGAGTGATGTACAAGGTCACGAAATCGGATCACGCACAGAGACGAGACCACCCCTTCATCCCCGTCGCGTTTGTTACTTTACGGCGACGGTTCGCGTCAGAGCAAATCCGATTGCCAGTTCGATCATTTCAATAGCGGGCGAGAGAAGATAGTAGACGGCGGTGACGGCGGCGTTCCGGGCTGCGTGTATCGTTCCGGAACGTGCGCTTGAAATGTCACTGCCTTTTCCGGAGCTGAGCGTGACCACATGATCTCACCGCGCAAAGCGAGGATGGCATAATTCTCTTATATCGCGCCTCCGTCGCTCTTCTTACGCGATTTACTCACACTGTCGGTCCTTGGATTCCCTCGGAATCTCGATTGTCCCACGTTGTCGCACGATCTCTCTCTACAAGGATGATTCACGTCGTAAGGCGTAAAGACATGAAAAGAATGAGAAGCAGTGATGAGAATGTAAAGAAAGAAGAAGTGGATTAAGGAAAAGGAAATAAAATGGAACGAAATAGCACTTAAGGAGTCGAAAAAAAAGCGGAGCTCTTCAATGAGTACTAGAGCAATGCGTGCAAAAAGATGAAAAAAAAAACACAAGCGAATAATGAATGGCTGGAACGAGGGAAAGTGAGAGAACAAATGACGCTCTCCCTCGCGACAACACTGCTTTTCCAAGCGGGAAACGGCGTGACGGACTTCTGATCTCGTTGCTTGGTTGGCGTACGATGCGGAAAATCACGCAAGAACAGCGCGGTGGTAGCTTCGCGCCGCTATCTGTGCTGCTGCTCTCTGGTCGCCGTCGCTACCCCTCCGAACCATGACTCGGCGCGCGCGCATTACCCCTTACTACGTCTACGATCAGTTCGTGATTTTGGTAGTACGTTATTTTGAGAGGTGAGGAAGGAAGTGAGTCATCTCTCTCTACCGCTCTTCCCACGGAGGGGCAGGAGCTAACGAAGGTGGAGCGCTCCATAGCGGCGGCGACCGCGACATCAGCTTCGTCGAAGCTCGTTGGGCTCGTCCTTAGCTCGACCAGGTGGATCGCAGGGCTTGCTCCGCAGAGCTTTGCGCGGGGTGGCAATGAGGCGAGGGAGTAGGGAGTACGTCGCCAGAAAGACGAGTAATAGTAGTAGTGATGGTGGTGTTGGCAGCGGTGGTGGATGCGAAGCGCGCGAGGGTAGACGGGGGATAGGGGATAAAAGCAGCGGAAGGTGGAGAAAGCACGGTGCTGTTTCCCGGAGGACGAGGTTAGGGAGTGGGGAGACGCGGTCTCGACCTTACGCCACATTACGGGGGTGTAACGCAGCGCAAGTCCAGTATCATTGATTTAACATATATCTATATTTTACATAAAGACAGCGAGAGCTATGATGAGAATAGGGTAACGTCGCATTACATTTGTCCACAGGACGGTGTTATGCGTGCGAAGGAGAAATCTTTCTCCCCATTAATAAAGAAACTATATAAAATTATCGACTATATAGAATTATTGAAGATTATGTAATTGTTGTGACGATTGTTTAAGAGTTTATGTGACGATTTCTAGAGAATATATATTAAAAATGATTTTTGCAAAATAAATCAATAATTAATATATATGGGACGTTTCGCATCAACTGGATTACCTACGTGCTCAAAAATCAGCGCAACAAAAATGAACGTTCAAGATCTCAAATTATTCGTAGATGTACTTTCGAAAGAAACGAACCTTTTGAAAAATCTAATATGGCGGATCTAATATGGCGCCGAGAAGCGATAGAGGCTCCGCACAATAAAAGGAATAGGGAACAGAGAACAGAGAATAAGAATTTCTACCTATCAGAAATTATGTATTGTGGAATACATAGTTTCTGACAGGTTGAAATTCTTGTTCCTTGTTCCTTTTATTGTGCGGATAAACATCATGATGCAGTCACAATAGAAGGAATAAGGAATAATGATTCCAACCTATCAGAAACCGTATTTTCCAATCCGATTTCTGATAGATTGAAATTTTTATTCCTTATTTCTTCTATTGTGTGACTGCACCTGATTCAACCACTTTCTTGATTAAACCACTGTATTGATCTCAATTGGCTTGAAACCTATTAGAATTCTAGAATTGGAAAGAGATGAGAAATACGTTGAATCTCGGTTAAGAGTTAACCGTGAGTTGTAAAACTGGGCCTAAGTGTCAAAATTAAACGCATCTTTGGATTCGCATAAAATCTACGGGAGCTTTTTAACAAGAAAAAATTGACACAAGAGTCAAGTTCTGTCTTTGTTCAATAATCAGTAAGAAACAAAGACGGAATGACTCTTGTGTCGATTTGTGCCTCTGCTGGAAAGCTCCATAGATTGTGACTAATGCCCATGTTCATAATGAAACCTTGTACTTAAGGCTTCCTTAAATTTATCTTTAGATGCTTTAGAATGCAGTAGCTAATGAAATAATTCGTAGAGCATCTGAAGATAATTTTAAGGAAGCTTTAAATATAAGGCCTGACTATGAATATGAGCATAAGAGTCTCTTTCACCAACCTCAGTTATCTCTTTGATTAACCGATGATTACATGGGGCCCGTTCTACTAATGTAGATTAACTCATTTAGGTATAGTTTAAAATTAAATTATATTAGTAGAAATGGGCCTTAGGTCCAGTTCCACAACTGACCTCATAACTGAGGTTTAATTTATTTTATTCGCTAGAGTCTAGATCTCATATTATAAATAATAAATAAGTTGAATCTCGGTTAAGAGTTAACCATGAGTTGTGAAACTGGGCCTTAGGCACAATCTAGGGAGCTTTCCAGCAGAGGCACAAATCGACACAAGAGTCATTCTGTCTTTGTTTCTTACTGATTATTGAACAAGGATAGAATGAATTTTGTGTCAATTTATGTCTCTTGTTGGAAAGCTCCCTTAGATTCTGTGCGAATCCAAAGGTACTTTGACACTTAGGCCCAGTTTCACAACTCACGGTTAACTCTTAACCGAGATTCAACTTATTTATTATTTATAATATGAGATCTAGACTCTAGCGAATAAAATCATCACAAATAATCATGTCAATAAGAGCCGACACATGCTGTTGGTGTATATGTATCTATTCAAATATATATATATATATATATACGAATGTACAAAATTTAATGTAAAGCGTCATACGTAGACTGAACGAGTAGAATGTTAAAAACACGAATAAAAGAACATAAGAACCAGATCAATTGGAATACTAACACTATAACATTCGGTTATAACGGAGCATAGATTGGATTCAATGCACAAATTTGATTGGGAGATGATAAAGATTTTGAATAAAGAGAGTGTTTTACAAAGATGGCTTATATCCGAAATGATCTATATAAAACAGCAAAAAAATGGTTTAAATTAAAAAAATGATACTGATCTATTAGATTCTGCATATTCAGATATATTACTTACAACATGAGATTTTCTCCCTCTCCACAACAATTATTTCGCATGAAAAACATCGATTGTTTATCGTATCCTCACACGAGATCCACATATCGAATGGACAACAATCTAACATAGCTTAACATGTAAGTTTGTTAAAATATAACTTGTACCTTACTTACTTATGTATGTAATTAATTTATTATTTAGTTAATTTGTCAATTTTATGGGGATCTATATATTGGACGAAGGAACGCATTACGACTTAATGCATTGATAATCTGTAGGAACTATGTAATATGAAAAAGCGACTTTTAATTGTAATTCTAGTTTTAATTCTTAATTCTTGACATTCGCGACGAAAGTCGCATTAATTTGAATAGCATTGAAGATGATCTTAAACAAAGGATCAAAACGTTCGCGTAATTAATCTTTTATATATAATTGAATAAATATTATACATGCACATCAACAGCATGTGTCGGCTCTTATTGACATGATTACTTGTGATTATTCATTATCTCTTTTCAATTCTAGAATTGGAAAGAGACAATGAATAAGTCGAAATTCGGTTAAGAATTAACAGTGTGGAACTGGGCCTTAAATGAGCCTCATGTAAACCGTCGGTTAACTTAACCGAGGTTGATGAAAGAGATCCTAAAGAATGAAAGTCAAATGTTTTTTACATTTGCACGAAAATAATTTTCAATAAAAAAAAAATCCGCATTTATAAATTCAATAATTATAAAATTGAAAAATTTTATATCTCTCTAATAAAAAGATGCGCATGTGCCTTTTTGCGAAATTAGTCTTTTCGCTAGCTTTATGCAAAACTGCGGCTAGTATGATTTAACTTTTTTCTAATTTCATCAAAAGGTTACGTGCACCTGGATGTATATTTTATAAATCTCCATACTATTGAATTCTAAATTTCATAAAAAATTACAAGATTGCAAACTAAAGAAACACGTAGAAAAAATTTTAAGTAGTAAATCATTGAAAAAATTAGATGTAAAAGACAGAATTTGTATATTTATTTATATTTGAATTCATTTAATTTTTGTAACACAGAAATCATATGTAAATATCTTATTAATTTATTTCAATTTTAAAAGAGTGAAAATTTAATTTTATTTTTACAAATATTTCTTACACATATACGTATCCTATCTCTTTTTTGTGTTTGCAACTATATATTGATTTCTTTTTTTTCCTTGATAAAGGTTTGTTTATTCTATTATTTTTCTTTATTCTAGCACTACTTGAATTGATGCACACGGTGCAATAAGTTAAAATGAAACAAATATATGTTTGGCTTCAATTTATTGCACCTTATAGGACCACCAGTTCAAACATTGCAGAAATAAAGAACGGACTTTATGTTTTAAGGTTTCTGAGTAATCATCACAGCCATATCGAATCGTGATGCGAGAAGCGAGAAATGATGCGTTAATTTTTGTTACTCACGTCAAAATTCAATATGACTATGGTGACTACTCAGGAGCCTTAATAATGAAAAAATCTATTATGCACGTTACATTAATAAGTTTTCACAAGATACATTTTTTCATGTCTAACTTAGCGGCGTAATATAGAATACAAGTTCATTATATGCAATAATTTATACTCGTGCTAATTACTCATTACTTTTATCTAACCTTCTCGTTAATATGCAAAAAAGAAATGTTCAAAAAGATGAAAAAATCAATGTGGAAACAGTAGTATATACATTATACATATTATAATGAGCGCACATGTAATACATACAAGTTACTTTTCATATACCTGTATAATTGTGCATCTTAGAAAATATTTGACTTGTCTATGTTATTTCAAACGCAATAATATAAATTATATAAGGAAGAACCACGATATGATAGAAATATTTCTCTGCAAAATACAGAATGTTTCGACTCAACCGCGATCGATTATACTTGATTACGTATTACATATCTTCATACTGTTAGTTTTATTCTTAAATCACGAGACAATTTTAAATCGATAAAAAATGTAAGAAAGACTTAAATAGTATCACATATTGATGTATATTTTTGCTAAGTATTTATAATTCCATCTTTATCTACTGTATGAATCACGCAATTTATTAGTACACCGCGACCTGCTGTTTGTATATACTGTATCAGAATTACTGAAAGGTTCTTCAAAAAATTTTATGCTTACTTTCCGTGTGAAATTACAGCTTACAGGCATGTGTAGAAAAAATAGGTCCGTTAATAAAAGAATTTTACACAACTATGTGACCGATAAATTAACTTATATATTATTTCGCATTATGGCATCACTTCTGTTACACGCATATTAACGATGGGTCGCAGTTCCTGTTGTGCATAATCTTCCGGTAATGGTAACTGAGATATCAAACGGACCAATAACTTCGTGACAGATCTCTGCTCATTTTTCTGTAGCAATAGCATATTTCTAGCTAAATGTAGAATCCTTTTTGCAATTTCAGCTTGGCATAATCTAGAAATACGGAAAAAATTCCTTTCACAATTTCCTCCAGCACAACACTATAAAGAAGTAACAACTTGCAATAGTATGTATTTGCTATACTTATGTTTAGCAGTTAAACACGGGAATTGATCAATTTTATGACATAAGTTCGTTAATCGAGGCTTCAGTGTTTCCAGTTGATAAGTTAGTCCACAATAGTCAGGAGCGGACTTTAACAGACTCTGAATCTCGCTAGTTATTTCCATATATTCCCACAAGAGCTGTCCTTGATATGACCATCCGCTAATCGTGCCGCTACATTCAATTGGTACTAGTGAACTTAATAATGATTTCAAATATTCGTAGTTTTCTACAACAT
This sequence comes from Pseudoatta argentina, assembly GCA_017607525.1. NCBI lineage: Eukaryota > Metazoa > Arthropoda > Insecta > Hymenoptera > Formicidae > Pseudoatta > Pseudoatta argentina. Next base: position 2,479,752 of record JAANIA010000071.1, read on the forward strand.
AAAATATTAAATAAAATTATTTATAACGTATGATGTAAAGTATTTATAAAGTCCTGAAACGGTAAGATATCTCGAAAATAAAAATTTTTTTGGAAGAAAAATATTGAATAGAAAAGTTGCCGGATATCAAGTAATGCGTTAGATGGGTATTGCCATTTGATCTTGAACAAAAAGAAGATTGTTTCGAGTATTTTAAATGAACTCTTTTCTACTTTTTATTACGTATTGTCATAGCAATTGTCGAGCCATTTTTTTTCGAAATACTGGTCATAAATTGATCATAATTATTCAATACATAACATCTTGTAAAAAAAGAAATTAATATCATTCATTCACAAATTCACTTGATTCAAGGATTATTATATAAATAATTATTTTGATCGTTGAATTGAATTTAATTATAATTAATGTAAATCGACATAATTGCCGAAACGATAAAAATTCACGTTGGACGTTACAAGCACTCACAAAAATTGAAACTTTTGAAAACTTAAGTTCTTCCAAAACACTAGTTAGAAAAATGTTTATGATTAGTATTTTGAAAATGTTACGTTATTTTGAATATGCAATAAAAAATAAGAAGATTCCATTTTTATTCTAAAGGACCTAAGTAACCTCCAGTAGACTTTGAAGACTCAGGTCAAATTGTTATATTCATCTAATGCATGACTTAATTACTGATACTGACTTATACCTAGCTCGATACCCAGCAACTTTTTAAATATTATACTTTTAAAATTTTATTTCAAAATATTTTGCTGTCCCAAGACTCCTGAACAATTTTGTATAAAAAGAAGAAAGAATTAAGAAACCGATACCATTTATTATAGCATCGGCTGCCAAATGCTCTATAATAATTTCATGGGCTTGGGTCCATTGTTCCGCCTGGATGTAATACCAAGCTGCTTCGCCATACCTGAAAAAGTGTCAATTTTCTTTAAATAGCCCAAAGTTTTATTTTAATTAACAAATGTAATAATCTTTTTAAATTCCTTTTAAATTTAAGTATATGAATGTATCCGAATATATTATCAAATACCTCTTATTGATGCTACTTTTAATAGCTTTGGCTTGATGAATCCAAACCAATGATATACCAAGTTCTTCCTTCAAGAATTGCTCACGTTTCACGTATTCCGGAGTGTCGTCTATTTCTATGTGACGTAACAGCAAGTCCTGCACAGCAATTCGTCGCCTAGACGAATCTCGTAGGTGCAATACTACGAATATTGCCCAATGCCAAAGTCCATGTGCCTCCAATTGTGTTGCAAAGTTTGTATGTGTTAATGCAGCAACATGATCAGAGAGATGCGTGTAGCCCAAAGCTACGAGTGTTTGTTGCATCAACCAACTATCAGGATAATATATTATAAAGTATAATATACAGAGAAAAAATATGGAACCGATCTCGAAAAATAGCTCGAAAACAAGGCGTTGGAGAGAAAAATATTTCATATAAAAGTTTCATATAAAATGAAGTTTAATAAATGCATTAAACGGTGATATTTATTTGACCTTGAGTGTAAGTATAAAAGAGCTCTGAAGGCCAATTTTAATAAATAAGTATCGCCGTTTGATGCATTTGTTGAAACCTTATTACTCTTATATGAAACATTTTTTTTCTCCAATATCTTTTTTTTCGAAATATTATATCAGTTCCATATTTTTTTTCACTCTGTGTAAAAAAATTGTGTAATCATACTGAAAATGATTATTTATAAAGATTGAGAAACGTTCTGTTAATTAGCACTTCCTTAATATACATTTAGACTAATTACACTTTTCTAAAATAAAGAGCATAAGAAACCACAAACACAAGTTATCAAATGTGCTATTTCATTATTATTGCAACAAAATTAAATTATTACAATACAAATAATAATGTTAAACATTTCGGCCACCATCTGGCCATCTTCAGTAAACAAATAAAAATCTTTATTATATAAAATCGTATTTGATGTATTCATATACAGACCTTAGTCATAATATTGTTCATTACAAATTAAATTGACAAGTGATTTAATTTGTACTCAATCAGGCATCCTATTAGAGAGATGTTCATATACTGAAAATCTGTAAATAAATTTATTGCAAAAAATATTACCTCGCCCAGAAGTCGAACCCGGATCTTTAGTATTTCGGCATTGATGGTCTAAAGACTCTAAAGGTTTAGAACGTTTGCACGGAACGCTAGAGATCCGGGTTCGGCTTCCAGCCGACGTAATGTTTTTTGCAATAAATTAATTTTTCGCAACAAGTTTATTTACAGATTTTCAGCACATTAACATCTCTCTAATAGGATGCTTGATTAAGTATCAAATTATTAAATTGCTTGTCAATTTAATTTGTGATATTACTACAGTAATTCAATTGTGTTTCTAAGTTTGATAAGCCAATTCGACACGCAGTTCAAATACACATACGTAGTATATAAATTCACACGCAAATTATTTAAGCATCTAAAATCCAACTTCAACCATTATAAGCTTTAACTCTTATTTGTTTTTTATAATCATACTTAATTTTTATGAACAGAATAATGAGATAAATCAATTAGAGTAAAGAAAACACATAATTGCTTTAGAAAAAATATGTATGCAAAATGGATAACATTTTAAATAAGCAACTATGTGTTTTCTTTACAAATTGATCCATCTCATTAGCCTATGCATAAAAGTATTAAGAATATTATATAGTTATTAAAAAATGAAAAGTTTACGAGGTATTTTACATTCATGTCAAAATGTGTCCAAAGATGTATCACCAAAATCCGGACAAATCGAACAATTTCTTTAAACAAAATGTTTTTAATGAAAAATTAAATATTACAAAAAATTCTTTTACATGGCACTTAGGGGAACCCTGTACAGCACAATTATTCGATATATCCCCCATTAGCTTAAATGACAGCCTCTATTCTCGGTCTGTAGCATTCGCACGCACGCTGTAGCGCTGTCCATGCTGCCTCAATAGCAGTCCTTAATGACACACATTGGGATGCCGAAACTTGTTTGTGACCCCTTTCAACTACACTCCATAGTAATCCAAGAAATTTAAATCTGGGCTGTTGGGAGATCAGAATTCCTTGGACCAAAACATATCGTTTTCTGAGAGCCAATTTTGAATTCAAATGACTCGTATGAGCCAGTGCACCGTCCTGCTAAAAAACATGGCCTTCTGGATGCCACAATTTCTATCTACGACTTTACTACATCCATCAGAACACGTAACGATTGCCCTAGATCATCCGAAATCAGTCCTTTCAACAACTGCGGAGGTCCTCGCGGTGTATTCTTTCGAGTGACTCTTCCTCGCTGGCATACTGGACTGTTCTAAAGCCGTATATTTTGCCACAACGTCATAAACGGTTGATATCCAAAGAATCGAATTATTTCCGTTGCTGAGCGCCCAGCGCGAAGGCCTTCGATAATCGCGACTCTTCGATTATATTTCGCACTTAGTTTCAACATCGCGGCCATTTTGAGAATATGACTATTTATTGGAAGCATCAGGCTTTCTTGGACGCCAACAACTTTTGGCGGAGGCACAATATAGCGGAAAATTTAAATTGAAATTTGTCCGGATTTTGGCATCTTGTATATCTCGGAATGAACTTAAGAGGATTGTATTTATGAAACATTTTGATCCTAACAATATTATATTTTAGTTAAATTTCGAAGTTATTAAATGTGTAAGAGAACCCACATAAAAATGAGCGAAGTCTTTCTTAAAATTGTAATTTGGTAGAGGAATTTAATAAACAAAGTTATATTCAACTTAAAAAAATATGAGAAATGACTACTTTCGTTTCTGTATTTTTTTTTTGTTAAACAGTGTTATTTACATATTATCACCTACTAGTTAATTCATGCATGCTTTTATGTTTTTAGGTATGCATACACGCATACGAATTTGTGTAAAAGTTGAAAATGTTTATAATTAAATAGAAAGAAATAGTTTATATATAGCTTTGATGTTATCTCGATTTTATATATGCCTCATTACCTATACTGTTTCTACTAGGAATCTAGGATATCGCTATAATACGAAATTACCTCAATCTGTAATCCAAAGGATTGGCGGTATATGACAGTGGATTCAGAAGTTCGCCCAAATCATGATTTCCCGTGCAGTACAATTTTAAAAGTTGAAAGCAGAGATCGTATATCCGTTTGCCGTTATTTAACTCGGCGTCGTAATCGTTCTCTCTATACTCAGGTTCAGGAATTGCCGCGTACGCTTGAGCTTCCGTTGTATTGAAAGATGCTTCATAGAGATCTAAGGCATCAGTGATCGAGGAAGTCGGCGGTGACAAATACCATAGATGAATGGCAAATGCCCGTTTCCAGTCCAGATCCTCGCACACATTAATAGTGCCGTGTTTGCTGGAGATAAGCGGTTCGCCCGCAACTAACATGAATAGCTTTAGACGATCAATTGTAAGATTTTCGTCCACATTGGTTTCCTGCCATAACGCGAGTTGTTGCTTAATCAGTTTCTTGACTGTCGCACCACTTCGTAATTGCGCCATCAATAATGCCAGACAATGATCTCCGGCCTTCCGTGCTTCCTGACAAGCATCTTCCAGTTTGCAAGCAGAAAGCAGCGACAATATTATTTTCTCGTGAGAATTCTTAGTTACAATATCGATATTTTTGATCTCTCGTTCGATCGTGTTCTGGATCACATTCCTTAACCACTCGCCTACGGCTTCTCTTCTCACTATGATGTTATAGTGTTCCTCATTGGCGTTATTAGCTGTGTCTTGATCGTAATTTCCCCAGAGTGCTACGCATAAAGTCCACACGATACTCGCGTATTGACGATATGATCTTTCGGTGGCACTGCCACACTGCATCTGTTCATCATTGGCATCCTCGCTTGGTCTTTGTTCCTTTTCAGCAAGATCCTGTGCTAGCGTGCAATGTAATTGCAACGCTTCGTTCGCACTGTCAGTCGTTATGTCAAACGTGGGACAGTCTCCCTCATGACCCACCACACAGTGATCCAGTTGGATTCTCAACTGACATTCTATACTATCCTTGAACATCTTCGTGTCATACTCGTCACCACCTACGATTTGTAAACGTTGAACAATTACAGTCGATGAGACATCGTCTGATGGACGACCAGAGACATAACGGCTTAATTGACTAAATGTGTTTCTTAGTTGCATCTTGATTGCCTGCTCCTGCGTGCTCAGAGATAACAATGTCAGACCAGCACCCCAACTCGGTCGAAACGTCCTGCCCATATATATACCGGTGTCGGCAACGCAACGAAATCGCAACTTATTCAACCTCGACTCTTCAAGCGGAACAACCTCATAGTGATACTTCAACACGTTTGTCACTGGTGTAATCACAGGTGGTGGAATAGCTTTCTCAATAAACTGTTTGTCTTTGACACCGATACAAGGTAAATGTGATTTTCTACTCGACGTGTAAAGCACGTTTTCTGGACACACAGATAGTGCTTTGTTTGTGATAAGAGTCGCTCGTAAAGTCGCGCTGTATGGAACTTCGTCGTTCTTGGTTTCTGTAACATCTGGGAAATAATTTGTCAAGGTTTTCTGTACGGAAGAGAATATACCATTGCTTGTTTCGTCGTTTATATCTTCATCGTTTACATCGAAAAAGCTTGCTTTCATAAGTTGCAATTTATGACTGTCTGTACCGGTTACACGAGCGTTATTACCAATAGGACTAATGGTCATTCGTTTTTCATAATTGTAATCTCTAGAAACAAAGCCAGAATGGCCAAATGAAGTTTCCTCGACTGGACTGACGATCATTCCTCGTTCCTCGTAATTGTGATCGCTGTAGGCAAAATGGTTAATTGGAACCTTTCCTAAAAAATTGCTCTCAATCATACTCAGATGCTTGCTGTTTCCAATCTTCGTACTGTCAAGCGTTCCGTTGATCGCTTCCTTATTTATCACCGACGATGGATCAACAAATTTGCCCTTTTGTATGGCCGTGGAGAATCCCTTCAATTTCTTTGCTTCTGAAGTTGACGGGATCTGACTGTCATCCTCGTCTGAATCACTGAGACCATACTTGGAGAAGTGGTCGACCTTGAATACCCATGAGCCAGTCTCCGGTCGATACTCGAGGAAACGGGTGTCATGCTTCGCGGATACTCTACGTAATTTCCCTTCGTAGTTCATCGCGGCGAGTCGCTGTGGATCCATAATCGGCTCATGCAACGACTTATCATGCGGCCATACCTTATCTAAAGTGACCTGTGCCTTTCGATTCAGACCTTGTCCCACTGGTGGCTTCTTCTCATCGTCAGGATAAATAATCACCTCTTTATGACGAAAATGTACTGTAATGGCAATGTATATCAGTCACACATAATATGTAAATATAATTCTTCTTTCAAAGAAAGACGTTTATATACATAGTATATCATAGTATATAAATATAGTATAGTTGCGGTAGAATATTTAATTATAGTGAAATTGACAAATACAACGCAATATATTACAAAATATTTATAAAAAGTTAATATATTAATATATTAATATATTAATATTAATATATTAATATTAATATATTAATTAATATATATTTCTGCAAATTACCGATTTCATCAAGATTTAAGCCGTAAACATCAAACGAATCCGGAAAATATACGTTGCCATAACCCTCGCGACCGATGGTAAAGTTCGGTACGATGCACGTCTCGCCGCAAACGAAATCGTCTAGTTTATCGAGCGATGGAATGGTATAATAGCCTGCTCGTCGTAATGTAACTTTAGCCATGTTCATAGACCAGTTTGATTGTAACATCGAAAATGAATTTTCATCCGTTTCCTGGCCGGATTCTT
>JAANIA010000071.1:2486673-2510621 GCA_017607525.1 Pseudoatta argentina
GTTTAGTTACTTTGGAAATTAACTATATACATAAATCTATACCATTTTATAATCATATTAAATAATAACAATATAATAATGACAATATAATTTATTAATTATTTAATAGTTACTATAAATTATTTAACAGTTTACCTGCACTTTGCATGGTAAGATTCACAGAATTTTTCTCATCAAAAGTAGAATTTAGTGGCACTTCGATCAAATTAATCGGGTCTGAATGATTTGATATATTATTTTGCGTTCTTAATTCAACCACTGTATTATTCATCTCTTCGGATACGTTTGTTCCAGAAAAGGGTGATTGCTGTCCCTCAAGCAATTCATCGTTTGAAATTTTATTCTTCCGCGGAAGTGTTGACTTCAACCTGTGTAAATTACATTAAAGATATTCAAATTTATTTTTTTTTTATGTTTGTATTAACTTAAACAAATTCGAGATATGAAGATCCGAAAAATATATTTTGCATTACCAAGATGTAGATGATCGTCGATCATTCACAAATCGATTATTATCTTGGCTGTGATTTTCTTTGTCATTAACTTCAATATTGTTACTATGTATTATATTTGTATCTGTCCTATCATCTGCGGTATCATTTGTCACAGATTCCACATTTTCTGTGGGAGATTGAACCGAAGAATTTGTCGCTAATTTGGGTCGTAATACTAAACGTTTTGCACTTGGCCGAGGTTGAAAAGCTTCGGTTATCACGGGATCCTCTTCTTCGAGACCATCAAATAAAGATTTCTGGAAAAGCATTTTGTAAAATAATAATTTAGTATTCCATTTAATAATGATTTAAAAATATTTTATAACAACATTCCATATTTTAATATAAACACTAACTTAATAAAAGAGGATTTTAGTCTTCAAATTATATCCGAATGAATCTTGAAAAATGTTTGAGTCTTTAAAAGATAGAAAATAATAATCGTTTTTTCGAATCAAAAATAACAAACCGAGAAGTAGTGGAAACATTGGTAGAATGCCTCAAATATAGTAAAAAATGCCATTATTCTCGTATATGATTATTAATTGCAAAATCATAATTTTAGCCAGAGATGTAAGTATATTCTGTATGCAAAGATCTCGAACCACTTTAACATTATCTAGGATGCATCACATAGAGGTACAGTCCACATAGAATCCCTTGGCAGAGATAAGGACTTCACAGTTCGTCTTCCTGTGGCATTTGACCCTTCCTCTCTGCTCTGTGCGTGCGTGCGCGCGTGTGTGTGTGTGTGTGTAGGGGGGGGGGCACGCACGTGTAATGCAGATAAAATGTGAATTTCCATTTCATTTACATTTTTATCATAATCTGATACAATAATGATTTTTCTTTAAAATAACCATCAAGAAATTGAAGGATCGAAATGTTTTCTTAAAATTGACCAAAAAATTACTTCATAAAGAGCTCGATTTAAAAAAAATATTTCCGTGGTCAATTTCTCGATAGTTATTTTGAAGAAAAATCATTATCATTATCAGATTCTGGACGAAAGATGAAATGTAAATTCATTTCCATTTTATCTACATCATAAGTGCGCGCACACGCACGTACACACGCACACGAAGTAGGGTTCAATATCAATAAATACTACAGGAATGATGAACTGTGGGGTCCTAATTTGTCACGGGATGTTAGGCGGACTGTATATCCACGCGATGCATTCTGGGTAGTGTTAAAGTAGTCCGCAATCTTTATATGAATGTACTTACATTTCTGGTTAAAATTATGGTTTTCCAATTATTCGTCATAAATATGAATAATACTATTTTTGTTATATTTAAGCCATTCTAGCAATGTTTCCATCACTTCTCAGAGAAATGATTGTTATTTCCTATTATTTTATTTATTCAACAATAATCTTTTTAAATCTACCATATTCAGATATAATTTGAGGGTCAAAATCATTTTTTAACCCCCTCATTTACCTTAGATAGTTGTGTAGAACTGACAACTTTAGCTTTAATTTTCGGAGATTTATTATTCGCAGTAACTCTATATTGTGGACTGTTCAATACTTTTGATGCTGGATTTGTAGGTTTTAAAAGTTCCTCAGTCTTCCCAGATGCCTGAAAAAGATACACATTATAATCAAAAATTACAATAGTTCTTTCAGGATAATTATTTAAAATCGACAAGGTACTTACTGGTAAAAGATTCTTCAATAATGGTGAATCACCGAATGGTGCAGAAACAAGAGCCAAAATTTGCTGATGTACTGGTACTGAACCGTTTGTTTTAGTTTGGTTTGCCACTCTAAGATAAATTTGTAATACTTATTCAATCTAATTATTAAATATCTAAATAACTAAACAAGTTTTTAATTAAAATTAATAAAATTAGAGATATTAATGAAAAAGAATAAAGGCTATTCTATAATTACGTAAACGTAAGAATGAGAGTAGTAGTATAGGAGTAATAGTGAATATATAACAGACTAATCTAAGGTCCAATTTTTCATTAACTGGTTAACTTAATCAGATAAGTCAAGCTATCAGGTTGAGTTAAGCTTAACCTGATGTTTCACCCAATGGGCTTCACCTATAATATCATCACAGATGAACTCCACTGGCTAAAACAGATTAAGTCTAATTACAAATTAACCAGAAAATGAAAAATCAGACTTAAAACAGAGATTAAAGATACATAGTAACTTAATTATGACAATCAGTTTGAATCTTCAAATTGAATATTTCTTAGAACAGTATTCTCTTCGTTTATATTCCATGATATATTATAATATAACCAAAAACAATACAATAAAAAGCTTGACATGATATGAATTCTCATATTATCGACAAAAAAATGCTGGTAACATGAACACGTGCATAACAGCACTCGGATTGATTAACTTTTATACCTTATAACATCGTAGTTATAAAAAAAATTAAACTATCTTTCACAACATATTTTATAACTGGTAATATTAGTTTTACAACTATACCTTACGACACTTTATAATCATTCACGATTACGTTCACGCAATTGTAAAACGGTCTTTAATAAAATTAGAGCATAAATATTGCATTACCCTCCGCTGAGCGAGCTCATTCCTGTTCCAGATATCATATTAGAGGTCGTTCCAAAAGTAGAAGAACCAAATGTTCCGGAAGTATTAAACGTTGTATTATTTCCAGCATTTCCAAACAAACTGCCTGACTTTTGTTGCCCAAATAATGAAGAACCACCGCTCAAATTTAAACCAGTACTCGTGCCTATACACATATACACATATATGTACATATATTATATATGCATTCGCACACATATTCATATACAGGCTATAATAAAGCGACTACATCAGGCTTGTTTTTCGAAAAATGCATATGTTCCAGACAAAAGATGTAGAGACGTGTTAGATAGTATGTTAGTATGGCCTTAAATAGCGTTATTAAAGGGTGTTTTCCAGTAAGAGACAGATAATGACACAGTGACTACTTTTACACTCTTTAGTCCTGTTGCTCGTGTCCGAGCGTGGTGACTTCTCTTATATGCCTGTGGTGCGCATGCTGGTTGTACACAGTTCATATGGAACCTACGGTTTAATGTCGATTCCGAACGACGAAGTTTTTGTTTAAAAAACTATTTTTGACAAGGATAAGTGGCCACTTCCTTCCAAGAGAAGGAGTGTATGAAAATATTTTGGTATTACCGGGAATCGAACTCGGGATCTCTAACATAGCAGACCAGTGCGCTGTCTATTCTACCACATTCGCTCTCATACAACGTTTACACGGACATCCTTAATCGGGTTTAATAATATTCGCAGTTATGATACTGGCCAATCATAGCTATTCCTCTGAAGAATGGAATGATCATGATTCATGTAAATGTAGTCAGTATAACAAAATGAAGCATCCTTGTTGTTAAACAAAGATGACATGATCACTGTGTCATATTGTGTCGCTTGCTGGATAGCACCAAAAGTCACATAAAAACTAATTTGAAATTTTTAAATAAATTCTTATTTTTTATTGTATATCTGTAACTGACTTCAAGAATTTTTCAAAGCGCTATAACAAAAGTTAATTCTTTATTAAGTTCTTTCCGAATTACGAAGCTCAAAAGTTACAGTATCATCGACTTTAGTACTGTCCGATTAACAAGCACAACTTTTTAAATGTTGTTAAAGATCATAATCTCTTTTCGATTTTTATTGAATATTATATTAAGGTCATGATAATGTAATGTCAAGGTCATCATCATTGGAAGTTGTTTCTCCTATTTTCATTATTACATTCTTTTTCTTCTTTTTTTTAAAACCTCTATTTGAATTTCCGATCATTACAAAGAATTGCAGAGTTACAGTATCATACAAAGAAGGATCCAAGGATAAACTCCTTGGAGAGGCTTCGCTTGTTCACAATTCTTATAGTATCGTATCAATTCAAAGTAAATATTCAAATAGACCTTAAGCCTTCCATATAATTCGCAACAGCCTTAGAGGACCTGCACACACTTTCCACAACAGTAATCACAAGACGTACCATTATTAGATTTAGCCAGAGCTGAAAATTTTTGAAAATTCTTGTCTGTGATTGACTAATTTTTACGTTATGTCTTATGATTAGTATTACGGAAAGTGTGTACGGGCCCCCTTAAGCCTTCTAACTTAATTACACAGGTGGAGCAATAAGGGCTGCCACACATAAAATTCCACAACAGTAACCGTAAGACGTAAACTTAAGCCAATGAGCCAATCAGAATATTGCTTTAGGTCTACATAATCTAACGGAAATGGAAATAATAGTAAACTTACAAATAAATACTAACCTCACAATAAGGTGAATTTCAACCAGTTGAAACTCACCTTATGGATAAGTTTATTACTATTTTTATTTCCGTTAAAGTACGTAGATCTAGTATCCTGATTGGATCACTGGCTTAAATTCACGTCTTAAGGTTACTGTTACAGAAATTTTGTCTGCGGCAGTCCTAAGACCTGGTTGCACCAATGTTACTTTGACTTTAAGCAAGACTTAAAACTCTCTCCGTCTCGTTTTAAAGCAAAAGAGAGACAGAGAGTTTTAAGTCTTGCTTAAAATCAAAATAACGTTGGTGCAATCAAGCCTAAGTCCGATCTACATAAGACGTAGAACACGGATCGCAAGTCGCAAGACTAAAAATTAGAGATCATGGTTTTGAACATACATTGATATACGAGAGCAAATCAATAAGTACCCGTGTTTCAAGATAGGCGACGTTGCTGATGCAAGTTGGCATTACCATCGTGTACTATCATCTTTCAAACGACGCCATACAAAATTTCAGTGATTCATGCAAGTCTTGATTTGACAGCAATTCGTAGTGAGCGTATTTGATGTTTTCCGATACAATGGAAAAGAGCAATATCGATCCATGATTCATTTCTTATTTTTGGATGGAAAAACATGCGAAGAAATAAAAACGAAGTTAGATGCCGTCTATAGGAACTCTTCACCATCTATGACAATCATCAGATATTGGTTCAATGAATTCAAACGTGGTCGTTCGTCTGTTTTTGATGAGGAGCGCCCAGGCCGCCCGGCAGACATGGTTACTGAGGAAATCGTCGAAAAAATCCACGACATGATTCTCGCTGATCGCCAAACGAAAGTGCATGAAGCAGTGGCGTGTCGTATGGAACGGCATTCAATATTTTGCATGATAACTTGGGAATGAAAAAGCTGTCGGCCCGATGGGTGCCGCGATTGCTCATAATGCACCGGCTCATTCCTCCGCCACAGTCAAATTGGTCGAATTGCGCTACGAATTGCTGCCGCATCCACCGTACTCTCCGGATTTAGTCCCCTATGACTTCTTCTTGTTTAAAAACTTGAAAAAATGGTTCGATGGAAAGAAATTCACGTCGAATGAGGAGGTCATCGCCAAAACAGAGGCCTATTTTGCAAAGTTCGACAAATCGTATTTTTCTGAGGGGTTAAAAAATGGCAGAAGCGTTGGAAAAAGTGTATCCTCCTAAAAGGGAATAATATTGAAAAATAAAAAAAATTTTTTGTGAAAAGCTTGCATCTTCACTAACATGGGTACTTATTGATTTGTCTTAGTAGGTTGTACATTGCTTTCGCAATCTACACAGTAAGGGTTGATTGTTCTATCTTTTGATAAATTTTATCTATTAGGTAATTCTGACAATCCACGCATGTGATTAGTTAATCTTGCTATTTACGCAACAGGTAAAATTTACTAAAAAGTGGAACAACCGGATCTAAGTCGGTTTGTCTATATATCTGCCTATGGGCAGAGGCATGCTTTACTGGTAACGCAGAATAAGATTAGATCGCAAGAGTCCGGCGGGGAATGAAACAAAGAAAATTGAATTTTACATTCTGATATAGTGTAAAATTCAATAATATGATATAAAATATATATTTAATAATATAAATAATATCTGATTTAATCTAACATAAATAAAATTTAATAAATATTTTAAAAAATATATATTAAATATTTATAATTATAAAACAAACATTTTTTTCTTAAAATGTCTATATAATAAATATTTGCTGTATAATCAACATTTTTAACGCAATCTTGCACATAAAATAGTTTCTCTTACTTGATCATAAGGGAGGTGGGAGGGGGAGTGATCTCTGAAAATTACTCGGTATTCTGTAACTCTGTAATTATACAGTAGTTATGAATACGTAACGACTGCATAATTATAGTCGTTACGTATTCATAATTACTAAAATATCTGCGCAACTGTCATTATGAACACATAATGACTGCATAACGAATTACAGAATTTCGCCCCTGGTACCCTATTCTGTAACTCGTTAAAACAGTAACGACATCATTGCGCAGATATTTTATAATATAAAAAGCGTTACTGTCTTAACGAGTTACAGAACAAGGTACCTGCTCAGAATGCTTTGCTCGCAGTATTGCGTAAACGAACAACAAACCGCTCTGTAGTCGCCTTCGCAGGTTGGATATCTTGCTGTTCATAATACTGCCAGCTATAATAGCCGAGATTGTATTACTAAAAATGAATTTTATTAAAATATTAAAATATTACTAAAAATGAAAAGGGTTAAGAACAACTTGTTGAAATCGATCGAAAGTGAAAATAATGCAACATAAAATATATAATGAAAAGGTGTGAAGTTTGCTAATTTGTATTTGCGATCAGATTAACCTAAAAATCACACCTTTTGGATGTAGATTGAAAATACACGAGATTAATAAATTTTTTATAAATAAATTTTATAATATTTTGGGGTTTATTTAATATTTCCGGATTTTTTATTTAAGCCCAATTTTACAACTCACAGTTAACTCTTAATTGTTCAATTTATTCCTCATCTCTTTCTAATGCTAGAAAGCCCTATTTTTGAGCACATATGAATAATTTTTGCATATGAAAATGACAGTTTCTCGATTGTGATTGGTCGATTGTATACGGAATTGTTATTTGCGATATTTGTTCAAGAATAGGGCCTCTGAATCTTAGTTTTCAATCAGCTCAGCTTTACCACATTCTATTGGAAAAAATGATCCAACACGATATGAGCAGCTATATTCATGCAGAAGTCCGTTTAGTAAATTTAGGTCATATGACTAGCAGATGAGAAAGCAGTGGATGCGCTACCCACTGCATAACCCACGAATGCATCCTATTTCAAACTTGATTGTGTTCATTATTTCGACAACGAATTATTTGTGATTGTAATGTTTATAGTTTATACATTAGCTCTTTCTTTTGATCCAAGAAGAACGCATTTACAAAATTTTTTAAATACATTTATGACTATATTACACATATATTCACACACAATACTAACGTTAATATATATAAATTGAATCATATATTAAAAAAAAGAATAATTACCAAGTCCACTTGAAGACGCAGGTGTAGTTCCAAATGAAAACCCTGATGTTTGTCCAGCTGGTTTAAAAGATGAGTTAAACAATGAAGATCCAGCATTAGTGCCAGAATTAAAACCTGTATTAGTTCCGAATGTGGAAGACGCAGTTGCACCAAACGTAGATGTTGTTCCAAATCCTGTAGTAGTAGTTTTGTTACCAAATAATGGTGTGGTGGTATTTGTAGCCGGTTGACCAAAACCAGTAAAGACGGTACTAGTCGACGTCGACGGAATATTAAAAGCAGACTTGTTCTGATTGAACAATCCAATGCTCTATAAACAAAATTTAAGTATCATTTTGATTTTTACATATATGTAATGTGTGTATTATATATTACCTGATTAGGTTGTGCAGAGCCAAATGTAGATCCAAATCCTGTATTTTGTCCAGTATTAATGCTACCAAAACCTGTTCCAGCAGTTTGGTTAGTGCTGCTAGTGCCAAAAAGCGGCGTCGGGGCAGCTGCTATAAATAAAATTGTATACTTTATTAAAAACATATATTTTTACATACTTACTACTTTATTAATAAAATAATAGCAAATAATGCACAAAAAATCATGTAATATTTGAAGAAAATAGACAAAAGTTTATTTATTCAAATATTATAGGACCTTGAATAAGTTCTCGCTGTTTCTTCAAAGATGGCAGCAGTAGTACTCCGTGCATGGAATTTCGAATGGTAACGCACATGCAAGGAAGTACTGTATCTAACTTCACATTTCAGTGTGTGATAGTTCACTTTAGTGTAAACGTAGTTTTTTTTTATTAGTTCCGAAAATGTCTATTTTTGTGCCGAATAACGTGTATTTGCGGGGAATTTTATTACACTACTTTATTCAAAAGAGATCTGCAGCTGAAGCGCATAGAATTCTTGTTCAGACTTATGGTGACAATGCTCTGTCGGATACGACATGCAGAGACTGGTTTCGACGCTTCAAAAATAATGATTTTGAACTTGAGGATAAAGAACGTTCTGGCGCACCGAAAAAATTTGAAGACAAAGAATTAGAGCAATTACTCGATGAAGACCCATCTCGGACGCTATCAGAACTTGGAAAAATATTACAAGTTGATGAGTCAACTGTTTCAAAACGTTTAAAAGGGTTAGGAATGATCCAGAAGCAAGGACATTGGGTGCCGTATGAATTGAAGCCGAGAACTATTGCTTCAACGGCAGAAAAGAAAAGGTTTTTTGCCGGTCACCGTATCGTGACTGGCGATGAAAAGTGGATACACTACGATAATCCAAAGCGTAGAAAATCGTGGGATAAGCCCGGCCATGCACCCACATCGTCCGCAAAACCAAATATCCATGGCTCGAAGCTTCTTCTCTGTATTTGGTGGGATCAGCAGGGTGTAATTTATTATGAACTGCTTAAACCGAACGAGATTATCACGGGGGATCGCTATCGACTTCAATTGATGCGTTTGAGTCGAGCCTTAAAAGAAAAACGGCCGTTATACGCGCAAAGACATGACAAAGTGATTTTGTTACATGACAACGCTCGGCCTCATGTTGCAAAACCAGTAAAAACCTACCTAGAAACGCTTAAATGGGAAGTTCTACCCCACCCGCCGTATTCACCTGACATAGCTCCTTCCAATTTTCACCTATTCCGTTCGATGGCACATGGATGGCCTAGCTGATCGGCGCTTTCATTCTTACGAAGAAGCTCAAAAATGGATCGATTCTTGGATAGCCTCAAAAGACATGTCGTTTTTCCGACGCGGGATTCATGTACTGTCAGAAAGATGGGAGAAAGTGGTCTCTAGTGATGGGCAATACTTTAAATAAAATGTTTGTTTTCCTTATATTTTAAATACAAGTTTCTATTTTGTAAAAAACAGCGAGAACTTATTCAAGGTCCTATATAATACATGATTTTCTACAGTTTTTTCTTCCTCAAATTGTAAAAATATATTTGTAGACATGTGCATGGATAGATATATATGTTTCAATACTTTTTAAATTACCATATATATTTTAATATTAATTTTATAGGTTCCATTAATGTATAAAATTATAAGCACATATCAACATCTATGATTAATATATTAAAATATGAAATAATTAGAGAATATTTATACAGGATAGAACTCAAAATTTGAATATAGAATGTACAATATAATTCTATGCGTAAAAAAAGTAACTTTTTTCTTTGATAAAATAGTCTTTAAATGAGAACAATTTAAGTTACGTATAAATACTAATATGTCTTTATACTATTTTATTATCCCTCTAAAATAAGACTTCCAAAACTTGCATGGATCGCGATCCACTTTTTAAAATGGCAAACGTTATATTAAGTGTAGTAAAAAGAAATCCATTATTTTTACTACACCTAATATATTGATTATTTGCATCACTTTATTTATATAATTTTATCTCACTATTCCTTCTATTTGTAAATTTTTTTTATAAAATTTTATAAATTATTTGTCAGATACATAATGAGCTATGTGTAAAGAAAGTACTTATTATTTGTATTGATGACAACTTTGACATCGATATGGGCGCAAATCATTTTCAGGTGTAAAGAGTTTGATAAATGTAGTCGAAAAGATATCATAATTAATAATTATCAATTATGGAAAATTGGGTCGGGAGAATTAATTTTCACATATGATGTAATTTATAATTCAATAAATAAAATATCATAAACATTAGGCTTAGTATTAATCAATAATAGATATTATTAGGGGTAAAAGAGATACATTTTAAGAATGGACTTCTTTTTAGAACTCAGACTTTTGTAGTAACAAGATGATCATTATGCAAAATCATCATGCGCTGCTAATATGTAACTATTTTATTTCTAGAATATTTGTTCATATTATGTATTAGGTTTTCATTTATGTAATTTGCATTGAGAAGGACCGAAATCATCGAAATGTCGACACTTTAGTTCAGAATAAATAATAAAATTTTGCGCACCGTTAACCGCGTTGACTCTCTATTGGCAATTTTTTCTCCTTTTTTTACACCTTTAATACATCATAGCTCAAAATCTATCTACTATTATTGAACTTGATATCTACATCTTTTTTCGTTTATCAGATTATAAGCTATATCATCGAGTAGATTTTCCTATTTCATCGTAAAAACTAGTTCATTTCAGCAAATTCAATTTTCCGTACAATTAAAATACTTTTTTACATTATTATTGAAAACACACATATACAAAATCACATATAAAAGAATTAGTGAGCGTAAGTTTGTACAATACGCAAAATGTAATTTATAATTCTAAAATGTTTTTTTTACGATTCACTAAAAATCAACTCGCGATCCATTAGTCCATACATTGAGAAATCCATGTTTTAAAGATTTCATAACAACTATTCGTGATATTTAAATATCGTTATTTTAGATATGATTTATAAGAAAAAATTTTTCAATTGATATCTTTTGCTCTACGAGTAAGGATCTTCTTTTAAAAATTGCCGTTTACATGTTATCCAATTTACTTTCAGTTGTTGTTTCAGATAAAAAATTCTCTTATTAATATATGAATAATAGCGATATATATCATAGTCAATATCATATTATACATACTTGTTATAAAATTTTCAAAGAAATAGTAAATATCGCAGCATTCCTGATTCACGTGTAACCTTCAATTAACTTTAAATAATTTAAATTGCTCTTAGCAGCGGATCACGACTCGACAAGTCGATAACCCGCAAATTCTTTGGCCTTCTTAAGGCTCCTAAGTACTCAGCTAAGAACTCTGCGTTGACGGCGGTAACATAGAATTAGACGACGGCCTGGTGAAATCGGTAGCAACGCATACAAGCACGAGCCAACGTACATGTGCTTTCGGCGCGCCAAAGGTGAGCACATATACATGGACTCGTGCTTGTGTGCGCGCGCGTATATATATGTGTGTGTGTGTCTGTGTTTATGTGTTACAGCGCTTCGCCACGATAAATAGCTGAACTTGTAAGCATGGAAAAGTGACGTTTTGACGACGAAATTTGTGTTGCATGACATTTCGTTATTATTTGCTTAATTGTGAAAATGTGAACTTGTCTCATAAGTACTTATAAAAGTCCTAAAAATGAGCAGAAACTACAGTTCTTTTGGAATTTTATACGTAAAAGTGTATTTCACTCGTTCCCAGCTGTTGAACTGTGTTTCTGCCTGAGTATAGGCTCACTTTAGGCTCACCTTTTACGACCATTTATTGACCATCAAGGGAGAAAAGTTTTCGGTCATTTTTACAAGTGTTTTAAAGCGATCTCGTCATTTAGATTTATCTAAATTGTCTTTATTTACAATTGGCATGCAACATAAATTAACATTTCATTTTTCGCTTCTGGCGTCACGATTCCAACACGGCCGCGGCGACTACTCAGGAGTCTTAAATTACTCTCATTTAAAAACTGTTGCACAAATACAATTTTGCTAGAAAAGTTTTCTTAGTATAGAAAATCACATTGTGCATTTCAAGTGAACGAATTCATCGTATATAACATAGATTGATAGAATTTATGACATGTATATATGTAAATATATATATATATATATATATATATGTGCGTATATGTGTGTATGTATAAATAAAATAACTTACTACCAAATGGTTTTGTTTGAGTATTAGTACCAAACAAATTTGTAGTAGGTGTAGAATTGAATGCAAAATTATTTGTTGTTGTAGTTGCTGGTGTCCCAAAATTACTAATAGGTTTTCCAAATAGTCCAGTTGATCCTGATTGGCTAGTAGTACCAAATCCTCCAGTCATTGACCCAAATCCTCCAACAAACAAGAAAAGTTAGAGAAATCTCTTCCGTTTTATATAATAAAAATATATAAATATTATGCATAATATTGTTTATATGTAAGGACTATTTGTATTATTAAAGATAAATTAAAAAAAGAATTATTATTTATTTCTAGAAATCATCTAAATATTCCGGTTTTTATAAGTCAATATAGTGTGCCTTCCAACAAGCGACAAATGACACAGTGTGACACAATGGATCATTATATCTTTGTTGTTTGCCAATATTAAACAAAGATGACATGGTCACTGTCGCACTGTGTCGCTTGTTGGAAGGCACACATAAATATCTGTGCAACATACAATCTATATATATAGGAAAAAGTTCGTGGCGTTTTTTTTAGTAAAATTCAAGTGTTTTTCTTAGAGTATTAAAATCAATTTATTTAAACCAAATATGCTCCATTATTTTCAATAATATTTTGCCATTTTTGGGGCAGAGCTATAATCCCACCGCGATAGAACTTCTGTGGTTTCTGGTCGAAAAATTGCTTCAAGTGATTTTCACAGGCCTCTTTTGAAGCCAGTTTTACACCATTAAAAGAGTTCTGCAGAGACCTAAACAAAGGATAGTCTGAGGGTACTATGTCAGAACTATACGGTGAATGCATTAAGACTTCCTAGCCAAGCTCTCGCAATTTTTACCGAGTTATCAAAGATGTGTGTGGTTGAGCGTTGTCGTGATGGAAGACGACACCCCTTTTATTGATTAATTCTGGCCGCTTCCTCTCAATTGCTTGTTGTAATCTCTCCAGTTGTTCACAGTAGAGTTCGGAATTAATTGTTTGATCGGGCGATAACAGCTCAATTCCCTTCCAATTCCACCACACACGCACAACATCACCTTCTTCGTCGTTAATCCAGGTTTTGCGATTGCTTGTACCTTCTCTCCTTCCTTTATCCACGATCTTTTGCGAGTTCGATTGTAGTACGTGATCCATTTTTCACCTTATCATTCTCTTCAGAAATGGCTCAATTTCATTCCGTTTCAGTAGCGTATCGCAAATGTTAATTCGGTCCATCATGTTCTTAACACTCAACTCGTGAGGAACCCAAACATCGAGCTTCTTTTTGTATAGAGCTTTGTGTAAATGATTTAAAACTGGTCGATGCCTAGTTTCCTGGCAATTTCCACAGTGCTTACATGCTTATCACGCTCGGCTTTTTCCATGATTTCATCGGACTTTTCAGTGATTAGTCGATCGGAACGAGGTTCATCTTTCACGAAATTTTCAGTACGAAAACGAGCGAACCATTTCCGTGCTGCTGATTTTAATAAAGTATCTTCACCGTAAATAGCACAAATTTTTTCACAGGTCTGTGCAGCGTTCTTGCCTTTATCGTAGTAATGCAAAATGTAGCGAATTTTTTCTTTATTTCCATTTTCAAAATAAAATAACTTTTGATCCACTTCACCGATTTCAATCTTTTTTGACTCAAAACAAAGGTTGAAATGTCAATTTTTAAACGCACGTCTAGTGTTGTCGATGCGATTAGTAGTTACCGAGTGATGAGCATTTAATGTCATCTAGTGGAAAAAACGCCACGAACTTTTTCTCACGCCCAATATATATCTTTATATAACAAAGAAGAGTTTAAGGTTCCTGACTACTCGGCCAAGAAACTCTGCGTTGACGGTGGCGACACATAATCAGATGGCGGTCTGATGAAACCGGTAGCCACACACTTAAGTACGAGCCCATGTCTGCTGTGTGCTCGCGCCTGCGGCGCGCCAAAAGTAAACGAGCTCCTTCTCACACTAGTTGGTTGTTTCAAGCGACTAAAAACTGCTTTCTCGACATTCTCGGCCACTATGGTGACCCTAGACATCAATAAGGGGCGAGAGGCATTCAAATAACTTATAAGTTTTCATAAATTATATTGTAATAATAGTGTATCCCTCCCATTAATCCAGAATAATATAATCCACGTTAAAACGCAACAGTTTATGAGATATTTAATTGTTTATGATTTTCCATGCGCATTATACCTCTCTTTCATAAACCCGAGTAGAAAGAATAGTTCAGCAGAAGTAAAATTTTACTGGAAAAAAATTATAAACCAGTATTTCTTTTCACGAAAATCTCAAAAAACCATCAGAAAAGAAATGCATATGTTTAAGACTCGAGACTTGTGAAGAAAATATGCGAAAAAAAATTAAATAGTTGCAAAAAGTAACGTTTTTCGCTTATAAAACAAAAGATATCGATTGTATGGAAAAAAATTCCGTATAAAAAAATGTAGGTTTTCGAAATACCTACAAAATGAGACGTGGAACATTAAAATCGATCTATTAGTTCAGTAGAAAAAAAATAAAAAACACCGAAAAGGCTGAAAATTTTTTCACTCGCACTGTATTCATTGAGATTTAAACGCAAAGCGCTGAAATTCTCGTAAAATGTAGTCCTCGTAATGACGAACAAATCTAGCCCTAAACAAGCTTGAAATGTTCATTAGTTTTTGCAAAAAGTCAGTTGTTTACTAAAAACCTATCCGCAGAAAACTTAATTTCTTCATCTTTGAGCAGACGCACTTCAATTTACAGGAGTGATTTTTCTTCTTTAAAAGTTGCACTATCAAATACACTTAATAACAAAACAATTTTTTGCAGCTAAAATAAATTAAAAACAACTTTAAAAAATGAGTATCTTTTTTCGTATAAAAAAATGGAATAATTCCATTAATATGCATCATATCAAATAGCCATGTGAAGCATTCGACAGCAAACATTCTGACATTTTTCTACAAATTAAAAAAAAATTATCCTCCTATTATTAGGAGTCGAGATAACCTTTTTTTTTATTTCAAAAAATCACTATGACTCTAATTTTTAAGATTCAGAATACCATCTGACACTAATTTGTCAAGGAAGAATTGAATTTACTGTTAAAAAAATTTCTAATTACAGCTAAAATGAAACTTTTAGTTTTTTGTTTCTTGAATTTTTATTTTTTCGGTTTATTACTAAAAAATCACGTTTGAGTACGGAGTGCATGTCTGATTAACAAATTTAAGTCACATTAGCTATGTTTCTTTATTTATAATAATATACTGTAAAAAGTGGACAAATAAATGTCCAATTGGACAAATAAATGTACGGAATTATCAGCACAAAATTGTTTTTATGAATTTAATTGCAGATGCAAATATGATAACATATGTAAACAAATAATTAATAAGTAATTTGCTAAATATTAGCGTAACTGTTAAAGATATAACACTAACTTTCGCAAATATAAAAGCAAATTAGTGTTAATGAAAAATATATTTTGCAACTATATTCAACAGTTACACTAACATTTGGCAAATTATTTATTAATTTGTTTATATATGTCATTGCATCTGCAATTAAATTTACTAGAACAATTTTGTACTGATAATTCTGTACATTTAGTTGTCCAATTAGATACTTTTCCTAATCGGAGGATAATCTTTTTTTTTTAAATTCGTATAAAAATATCAGATGTCGAATGCTTTAACACTATTTAATATGATGCATATTAACGGAATTATTCCATTTTTTTTATAAAACGACTTTAAAAAGTAGATATCTTTTTCGTATAAAAAAATTGGAATAATCCGTTAATATGCATCATATCAAATAGTGGAAATAGATACCCACTCTTTAAAGTCGTTTTATAATAGTTTAATTGCAAAAAATCATTTTCTTATTAAGTGTACGTGATAGTGCAATTCTTAAAGAAGAAAAATCACCCCTGTAAATTGCTGTGCGACTACTCAAAAATGAAGAAATTATGTTTTCCGCAGACAAGTTTTTAATGAACAAACGGCTTTTCGCAAAATCTAATGAACATTTCAGGCTCGTTCAGGGCTAGATTTGTTCATCATTGCAAGGGCTACATTTTACGAAAATTTCAAAACTTTGCGTTTAAATCTTAATGAACAAAGAGTAAATGAAAAAAAGGCCTTTTTCGGTGTTTATTTTTTTTCTGCTGAACTAATAGATCAATTTTAATGTTCCACGTCTCATTTTGTAGGTATTTTGAATACCTACATATATTTTTTATATAAAATTTTTTGCCATACAACCGATATCTTTCGTTTTATAAGCGAAAAATATGCTTCTTGCAACTATTCGAGTTTTTTTTCGCATATTTTCTTCACAAGTCTCGAGTCTCAAACATACGCATTTCTTTTCTGATAGCCTTTCTCGACTTTCGTAAAAAAATGCTGATTTATAATTGTTTTCCGTTAAAATTCTACTTCTATTGAACTATTCTTGTTACTTGAATTTATGAAGGAGAGGTATCTGGATAATTATATAACGTGAAAAATCGTAAATCGTAATAATTAAATATCTTGTAAACTATTGCGTTTTAACTATTGTGATTTATACTATTCTGGATTAATGGGAGGGGTACACTATTACAACAATTTATTAAAACTTATACGTTATTTAGAATGCCCCCTATCCTTTATTGATGGGTAGGGCCGCCGAACGATCGAGTTTGCCGAGAAAACATTTTCGGTCGCTTGAAACAAGCGATTAGTGTGAGAAGGAGCTCGCTGTCTCGTTGCGTCGCAGGCGAGCACACGGACATGAGCTCGTGCTTGTGTGTGTCTGTTACAGCGCCGCACCACGATAAATGGCCGAACTTAGGCGAGAAAAATGACGTTTTGACGATGAAATTTGTGTTGCATGACATTTAGTTATTATTTGCTTAATTGTGAAAATGTGACTTGTCTCATACTTATGAAAGTCCTAAAAGTCGGCGGAAACTACAGTTATCTTGGAATTTTGTAAAAGCGTATATTTTACTCGTTTCAACAGCTGTTTCTGCCCAAGTATAGGCTCTATACTTTACGTGCCTTTTACGACTATTTATTGACTATCAAGAGAGGAAAGGACATTTTTCGCCCATTTTTACAAATGTTTTAAAGTGATCTCGTTATTTAGATTTATCCAAATTGTTTTTATTTACAAATAGCATGCAACATAAATTAACATGTAATTCCTTACTTCTGACGTCACGATTCCAACATAGCCGCCGCGACTAGTCAGGAGTCTTAAAGCTTGTATCGGTCGAAGCTGGATTTTAGATGTTTAAATAATTTTCATGTGAATTTATATAACGCGCACGCGCACGCGTGCACGCACATACACACTATATATAAATTCATATGGAAATTATTTAAAGGGTTACATCATTTTGAAACTTTGAAAAAAATCGAAAATTTTTTTGCTTAAATAATAGTTCATCGGGTTTATACATGTAAAAATATAACTCCACTAATTAGAATGAAAAATTCTAAGTATTTACAAAATTATAAATAGATTCTTTGAAGTGCTTTCTCTCACGGTTTAAACGCAGTTTTTTCGAAACATTTTCGAGGTTTACATCATAATTTCTAAAGTTTTCATTCGATTTGTAATTTTCAGAGAATCTTCTTTTGCTAATTATATAAAGAAGTACGTAGCAATTTTATGATTAATTATAAACTATTATTAACATTTTTGTGTAAAATTTTTTAGCAAAAAGATAATTATTTTTTTTATCAAATGTTCATCATTTTCACAAAAATGCTTATTTCTGAAAATCCCTTACTTCTTTAGTAAATGTTATATTAATAATAAAAATTTTTGGTTTTTTGTTCTAGGTTGAACTGTTTCGTAATAATCTTGTGCACGCCGATTAGGCGCACACGCTGAAAACCAGCCTATTTCAATCAATCCTAGTGCTGTCATTTTCTTTTAAAAAATTATCAAAAATCTTTTTTTATACTTCAATGTATAATAAATGTCTCTTTATACATTTTTAATTTATTCTATCCTTTTTGCAAAGAAAGCTATTTTTGGGAATTGTCATAAAAAAAAAGCTATTATATTTTTGGGAATTTTCATAAAAAATTTCTAAAAATAGCTTTGCAAAAATAGCTTTCTTTTTAAGGGTCCAAAGTGATGTAATCCTTAAGCATCTAAGATCTAATTTCGACCGTTATAAGCTTTAAATTCTTCTTTGTTGTGTATTCACATATGTGATCTTAATAAATCGTTTATCATTATATCTTTATATGTTAAGCTTCCTTTATTAAAGCACCTTCAGTTTACTGATCTGTATTAATTCACTAAGAGGATTCTAAAATATTTTCTAAATACTTTAGAAAATATTTTAGAAATTCTAAAGTATTTCTCTGTATTACCAACTAAACGTTTACCAACTAAATTTTTGTATGATTACTTTTTTTCTTTTTTACAGATTTGAAATTTTTTTCCAAAATTAAAGTATACGCATTAAGGTTGTTGTATCGCAAAATGACTTTTTTTAAGATTTGTTTGAAATTTTTACTGTTTGAAGATAATTATAGATAGAAAAGAAAATAATAGAAAGAGAAAATAAAGTAAAGGAATAGATAGAGAAGGCGGAGAAAAGGCTTAGAGAGGGATGAGAGGAATATAGTAAAGAGATAAAAGATAAGTTAGATGAGATGGAGAGGAGGATATACATCAGGAGAGGGAGAAGGGGAAGAGAGGAGTGTATAATAAGAGAGGGAGTATCTACAGTAGGACTGCGAGTGCATGTAGCTGAGAGTGGTCAGAAGGAAGCGGATAGGTTAAGTGGGAGAGAGGTAGAAGCAGTTCGGAAATTGGTGGCGGATAAAGAACGAAAGGAAAAAAAATGCAATATTGCTATTAAGGGGATTAACTGGGAAGGAAATAAAGATATAGAAAATGGCAAGGGATAGGCTCAGAAATTTATAAAGGAAAAAATAGGAGTAGATGTAGATGTAGATGTAATCAGCTGGAGGATGAGCGGACCAGTAGTGATCATTAAAGTGGGTAATGAGGAAATGAAGAGGGAGATGATGAGAAACAAAAATAAATTAAGGGGAGGAAAAATTTTTTTCGAAAATGATTTAAGTTTTGAGGAAAGGAAAACACAGATTTGGATAAATAAATGGGTGAAAGCACAGGAAAACAAGGGGGAGATATAAAAATAGGATATGGAAGAGTGAAAACAAGGGGAATTTGAAAAATTTAGGCAGAAATAGAGAGAGACAGAAGGAAGAAAAAAGAGAAATGGAAAATAACAATAGAAAACATGGGGATAGAGAGAGGAAAGAAAGAGATAAGTCAAGGGAAGCGGTAGAAGAGGAGTTAAGGAAGATACACGGGAAAAAGGGAATTCGAAGGCAAATGAAAGGGGAGGAAATATTATGTTTTGGAACATTACGGATGTAAGTAATAAGGATAAAGATTTTTGGAACTATGTAGACAAGCTTGATTTCGTAAGCCTATGTGAAACATGGACTAAAAAGAGTGGAAAAAAGTTGAGGAGAGGCTACCTAGTTCACATAAATGGGAATGTATATGTGCACTTAAAGAAAATAAAAGAGGCAGGGCTGTTTATAGTAGGCGTAAAGAAAAACTGGGCAGAGGAATCGAACTATAAAAATAAGAAAGAAAATGTCGACTATAGGTATAGGCGAAAAGAAGGTTGTAATAATATCGGTATACAATAGGGGAGCTGGAAAAATTTAGAAGAAAAGTTAGAAAGAATTCTAGGGGACATGGAAAATGAGGAAATAGTAATAGGTGGGGATGTAAGAACAGGCGAATTAGGTAGTGTTGAGTGGGAAGAAGAAGAAATAGAAAGAAGAAGTAAAGACAAAATGATAGGAAACAGAGGAAAAGAGTTGATAGATTGGGCACAGAAAAGGATGGTACATTTTAAACAGATCGACGAAAGGAGATTGGGACGGGGAATTATGTGATTGCAAATGAAGGTATAAGAGAAAACGTAGGCGAATTTGTGTACGATAGGAGATAGGGACTCGGATCACATGCCGCTGTTGTTTAACATGGAAGGAGAGGCAGAAGACAAAAAAAGAGGAAAAAAAGCAAGGAGTAAAGGAGATATTTGTATAGAATGAATAGACCACAATAGAATATCAAGAAGACAAAAATCTTAGCTGGCGAAGCAGATCAAAAAGAACAATAGAGGAAAAATGGCAGAGAATCAAGGAAATTGTGCATCGAGCGATGATCAAGAAGAAGGTAAAAACCAAAAGATTTGAATACAAGGAGACTAGGATACAAGGATTGGTGAGATAGAAGTTCTAGAAAGAAGAGGGAAATACAGAGAATATATAGGAAATAGAGGAAAAATAGGTAGTAGAGAATACATGGAAGAAAGAAGAAAATTTAAGGAGCTGAAGGAGAAGAAGCAAAAGAAAAGAGAGAAGAAAAAGAAACAGAATTGAGATATTTGAAGAGAGAGATAGATGTATGGAAATTTATAAACAAAAAAAGAAACAAGAGAATATGGATAGATAATAACATTGACAGAGGAATGGAGGCAACATTTTATGAATCTAAGTACTGAGGTGGATGCACAGGAAAAGGAGGAAATAGATGCAAAAAATAAAGACAGGAGGTGGAGGAGTTGAAACACGAAGAAATTAAGAGGGGCACTAAAGAAGAACAAGAAGGCCATGGGTATAGATGGATGGGTACAGATTTCCCGATGAAAGCGTGGAAATATGCGGAAGGTACGTTATGGAAGGATGATGGAACTATTGGGACAAGTTTGGAGATACCTGAATACAAGAAGAGATACCTGAAGATAAGAGGCAAAGTATTATTGTGTCATTATACAGGGTGGCATGAATATACGACCTCACTCGTCCCGAGCAGGTAGAATGGACTAAACTGAGTAGAAAAGTCCTCTACCATTTTATAATGCTCGCAATAATTAACGAGATATTATCGTTTAAAGATAGCCGAATACGCGCGTCCGCTCGACTTACTATTGTCGAAGGTACGGCCCATCGAGCGAACGGCGCGCGAGCCGCGAGGAGCGGGAATGGCCTAGCAGGCGCGCCGCGCCGTTTGAGCTTAGATGCTCGCGACGGTAAACCCCGCTCCTCGCGGCCCGCGCGCTCGGTGGGCCGTACTTTCAGCAATAATAGGTCGGGAGGACGTGCATATTCGGCTATCTTTAAACGTTAATATCTCGTTAATTATTGCGAGCATTACAAAATGGTACAGGACTTTTCTACTCAATTTAGTCCACTCTATCTGCTTGGGACGAGTGGGGCCGTATATTCATGCCACCCTGTATAAGAGAGAAGACACAGAATCAGTAGGAAATTATAGAGGGATATTGTTATTGTGTACAGAGTGCAAATGGTATGCGGAGATCCTAAGAATTAAATTGGAAAAAGAGATAGGGAAGAAAAACATAATCCCGGAGACGCAAACAGGAGTCAGAAAAGGCAGATCGACGAAGGATAATATATTTGTACTGAATCATCTGATTCAAAAGAGTAAGCAGACAGAAGATAGGGAGAGGAAAGTATATGCTCTCTTTGCAGATCTGAAGGCAACTTTCGACAGAGTAGATAGAAGTGTACTATGGGAGTAATTAAGGAAATATGGAAGGAGCAGCTGATAAGGACAGTACATATATGAGGACATGGAGGTTACGGTCAGAACAAGCAGAAGTTTAACAGAGAAGTTCCAGGCAAGAAGAGGAGTTAGGCAGGGCTGTGTCCTGAGTCCACTCCTGCTTAATTTGTATATTGCGGACTTTGACAGAGTTAAAAAATAGAAATATAGGAGGAGTTGCGGTAGGTATAAGGATATGGAACTTAGCGTATGCAGATGATATAGTGCTGTTAGCGAAAAATAGGGTTGCGTTGTTAGACATGATGGATACACTAAGGAAATTTTTAAAAGGAAACTAGAACTGTGCGCTGAAAAAACAAAGATAATAATATTTAATAATCATGGGAAGAAAAAAAAGAAAGCATGGAAAGGGAGGGTAGAGAGATTGAGGAGGTACAATGTTTTAAATATTTAGGCTTTACTTTTAGAAAAAATGATTATGAAGATCATATAATAGAATTGAGCAGGAAAGGGAGGGCGGCCAAAAAGGTATGGGGTTTAGGGGAAAGACTATGCAGAAATGATTTTATAAGGAGATGGATACTGTTTAAATACCTAGTACAAAGTGTTATGAAGTATGGAATGCAGATCTGGGGATGGGAAGAAAGAGGAAGTCTGGAGAAAATTATGTTAGATTATGTGAGATATGGATATTCAACATAGAATTTTGCATTCTGATATGTGATAATGAGAGAATTAGCTATGAACAAATTAAGGATAGGTTGGGGAATAAGCCGTGAGATATGAGAGGAGATTAAAGAAAAGGAGGGAAGACGACTTACTTCAGTGTTGTTGAAAAGAAAAAGAAGAGGATAAATGGAAGGATTATATATGGTAAAGAAAGAGAAAGGTTTTACAATAGGAATGGATGGGGTATAAGTGCTAGGGAATTAGGGGACGATGGAAATAAAGGGAGGTTAGAGGAGGAAATAATTAGGAAAGAAAGAAATGGGCAAAGACAGTGGGAAGATAGTAGGATGAGGACTGTGAGATACAATAAAAGGTACAAAGAATTTGATACAGAAAATAGATGTCCCAATTATTTAAGGAAGAAAAACCTATGTAGGGTGGGAGTGGCCGAAGGCATGCGAGGTTTAGTTGGGCTTAAATGCGGGAATATGGAGGAAGGAAATAAATATTGGCTAGATAAGGAATACAGGGAATGCGTATTTTGCGGAATAGGGATAGATTGTATGAAACACTACGTGGAGGAATGTTCAAAAGTATATAGTTGGTTTAGGGAACTAGGAAAGGATAAAAAGGAAATATGAATGAAACTTTGGAGCGAAGAATTAGATTCAGTTAAATGTAAAGTTTTAGGTAAATTAGAGAGAGAAAGGAAAAAAGAGATTAGGAAAAGGAAAACGGAGGAAAAGACAACTAGCGAGGTAAAGGAGTAATATATTTAGGTAGGAGAACAAATTTGCGAACACAATTCTAGAAGTGTGTGAGATACGGTTAGAAATGCTGTGATATAATATTAGGAATATATATTGTACTGCGACATATCTATGTATAATTGTAGCTATAAATCGTACTATTGTATTGTATTGTATTATGTAATATAATATATGCAATGGTCAGGCTGTGATATGTAGGTAATAAATATTATAAGATAGAGGAACATATCCTGTGATATTCAAAAAAATGAGAATAAGAATATTAAGAAAATCTTTTTTTTTATTTTTAGAGTTAAGTACTAGCAATATGGAAGGATGAATGTAGATAAGAAATTTATGTAAACTAAGTTCCCTTCTTGGCTATGTAAATGCTGAAGTGTAATAAATTCTATAAAATATAGTAAGAATATTATATTAATGTTTGTATAATATAATCAAATATTATATTAATTATTGTATAATCAAATAT
>JAANIA010000071.1:2511198-2559663 GCA_017607525.1 Pseudoatta argentina
ATATATATATACAGGGTGGCATGAATATACGGCCCCACTCGTCCCGAGCAGGTAGAGTGGATTAAACTGAGTAGAAAAGTCTTGTACCATTTTGTAATGCTCGTATTAATTAACGAGATATTAACGTTTAAAGATAGCCGTATACGCACGTCCTTCCGACCTATTATTGCCGAAAGTACGGCCCACCGAGCGCGCGGATCGCGAGGAGCGGGGCTTACCGTCAATACCGTCGCGAGCATCTAAGCTCAAACGGCGCGGTGCGCCTGCTAGGCCATTCCCGCTCCTCGCGGTTCGTGCGCTCGGTGGGCCGTACCTTCGATAATAGTAAGTCGAGCGGACGCGCGTATTCGGCTATCTTTGAATGTTAATATCTCGTTAATTATTGCGAGCATTACAAAATGGTAGAGGACTTTTCTACTCAGTTTAGTCCACTCTACCTGCTCGGGACAAGTGGGGCCGTATATTCATGCCACCCTGTATATATATAATATATATATATATATATATATATACATATATACTGTATATACATACATATATACTTATGTTTTTGCATTACTAATATTAATTATATATTTCTATTTTCCTTCCTTTCGCATGCTTAGTCATCACAGATTGACTACGCCATTTCATATCCAGCTAATCAAAAATTGGACCATTTATGCCAATCTCTTACTATAGTCTCTAGCACAATCGCTTACTGAGCGTTCAGTGAGTGATTGGAGTATTGAATCCAAAGATATGTCGATGTGTCGCATTTTATTTATTAAAACAGCAATCTCGTTGGAATTCGGACTTCACTTTAAGATCCCCTGAAGTTCCAAGAGACACCCCAATGTATTTTTCTATTTTAAATTCTTGTAACTCGAGTTCTAATCAACATTTTTAGACCGTAATTGGTATTTAAGTATAAAAATAGTGACTCGTTTCAAAAATCTAATCGGTAATAAGGTAAAATGTTTAGAAAAAAAGATAAAATATAAAGATTACAAGTGGAAATAAAGAAAGGTAAGTGACCTCTGTTTTTTTACTAAAAAACATTCAATAAACATTTTTGTCTATTTTTTGAGTAATAAAGGACTCTATATAAATAAATAATAAATACAATCTAGGGCAAATAAGAATCTAACATATAAATTTATATTCAACAATCAAGAAATTACAAATTTGAAGATATTATATACTAATCAATTATGTTTACCCACGCTTGCGAATTTGTTCACGTTGACATTCAGAGCACTAGGCAGAAATTACATTGCATCAACCGCGAGGGCCATCGTTGAGATAATGACGGTCTGCTATGCCATTAACATAATGTTAAAATAATATCTCTGGAGAATTCGTTCTTTGCACAAAATTAATTTATTTTCATACGGATTGTGAAGTATATTTATCGTCACTATCTTATTTTTTTCATTATGTTTTATACATTTTTAAATAATGATTTTGACGAAGTGTTCATCCTACGAAACAGTAACTGCAATCATGATGAATATCATAACATTCCGTAACACTCGACCATCTAATCGTTTGTAAGTATCGGACATCTTCCATGTAACAGTCATCAAGATTGCTACATAAATTGGAACACATTACATTATGTTTTTTTATCTCTTTGACGATGATAATGTAAAGCGAGAGGAGGATAATACCTGAAGATGGCTCAATGTAAGAGCTGAAACATATATAATATTTCTAGTTTCCATTATATATGTATTTATTAGGTGTATAACTTTGCTTCCGCCGTTTTCCTATAGATGGCTTTAGCGGTAAGTGGTGGTCGAAATAAATAGATCATAGACGTCATACAATAAACTTGGGCATCTGTTAACACAACCCCATAGAAACATTAGTCGAGTTGTGTCTGCATCATAAAGTTATTCTCGATTAAAAATGTCAGTTTACGAGCCAAATTCTCGTCATTTGCGGGAGATTTTAATTTTCTGCTTCAATATGAAGAAATCTGCGGCCGAGGCCCATCGAATGCTCTCAAATACTTATGGTGAGACCGCTATTAGTGAAAGAATGTGTCGTGAGTGGTTTCAACGCTTCAAAAACGGTGATTTTGACGTCGAAGACCGGCATAGTGGTGGAAGAGAGAAAGTTTTCGAAGATGCAGAATTGGAGGCATTACTTGATCAAGACTCAAAATCAAAATCAAAAAGAATTAGCACAATCATTGGGAGTGACTCAACCAGCCATTTCAAAACATCTCAAAACCATGGGAATGATTCAGAAGCAAGGAAATTGGGTGCCGTACGAGTTGAAGCCAAGAGATGTTGAACGGCATTTGTTTGCTTGTGAACAGCTGCTTGAAAAGCAAAGACGGAAGGGATTTCTGCATCGCATTGTGACTGGGGACGAAAAATGGATTCATTACGATAATCCCAAGCGCAGAAAATCATGGGGAGTTCCCGGCCATGCTTCCACCTCGACGGCCAAACCGAATATTCACGGCTCCAAGGTCATGCTCTGTATTTGATGGGACCAGCTCGGCGTAATGTATTATGAGCTGTTAAGATCGACTGAAACAATCACAGGCGATCGGTATCGAACGCAATTGATGCATTTGAGCCGAATATTGAAAGACAAACGGCCGCAATACAATGAGAGACATGATAAAGTGATTTTGCAGCATGACAATGCTCGACCCCATGTTGCGAAAGTGATCAAGACATACTTGGAAACGTTGAAATGAGAAGTCCTACCCCACCCGCTGTATTCTCCAGACGTTGCTTCCTCTGACTATCACTTGTTTTGATCAATGGCACACGGCCTAGCTGACCAGTACTTCCAGTCTTATGAAGAAATAAAAAATTGGATCAATTCGTAGATCGCCTCAAAAGATGACCAGTTTTTTCGACGCGGGATTCGTACGCTGCCCGAAAGATGGGAGAAAGTAGTGGCCAGCGATGGACAATACTTTGAATCATAAATGTATAACCAGTTTTTTACAATATAGCCTCGAATTTCGGAAAAAAAACGGCGGAAGCAAAGTTATGCACCTAATAATAATGTTTATACACTCTTATTAATAATCTTTATACATTCATAATTTTTAAAAATCCATTCTTATTTGCCCGTTTATCGTTATATTGTTATTGAATTTTTAAGAGTCCTTGACTATTTTATATTATTTAAATATTTCAATCAATAAAAAAGAAATCACTTTTATTCTTAATTGCACTTCCAAGCTTTATATCTTTTTCTCCAGATACTCTATTCCATCTCCAACTTGATTTTCAGAAAGAGCTCTTTTTATATTTAAATACTAATTATGCGGCCTAAAAATTTTGATTAAAATTTTTAAGTTACAAGGATTTAAAACAGAAAAGTCATAATGGTCTTTTGGGATTTTATAGGTCAATATAAATATTCCTATTTAATTAATAAATATTTTATATCGTGTAACTTACCTGTTCCAGCTGTGCTAGTACCAGCTGCTGCGCTACCAAATGGTGATGTCTGCGCCGATGTCCCAAAAAGACCTGTTTGTGGACCTGTTTGAAAAAAGAAAAAAGAAAAAAGCTAAAAAATATTTTACTTTTCATTTTAGGTTAAAATAATGAATCAATATACAATATACCTTTTCTTCCAAGTTGATAATCTTCAAAACGTAACTCTTCGTATGATTTAGATTCATATTCTTTCATAGATGCAATGCAACAGTGACGGGCTGAAATGCTGTGTGATATTCCATTTTTTGACATAGAATCAGTTGTAATGACAGGTGTGAATTTCACAGCGGTACCAGCTGGTATAGTAGTGGGGTTAGTATTGCCAAAACCTGTACACAGAGAGAAATCAAAGTGCTAAAATTTTAAGTATTGTTAACTTAATTATACATACATAGTTGTGCTCGTGATCTACCTGTGGTTGTACCAAAAAGATTTGTATTTGTGGTATTGGTTTGACCAAACGGAGTAGTTTGCTGTGCATTCTGTTGTGGTTGTCCAAATAGATTAGTTCCAGATGTTGTGCCAAAGTTAAAACCAGGTTTGTTCGCTTGACCAAATGCTGAAGTCCCTGTATTTGTACCGAAAAGGTTTGTGCCAGCATTTTGTTGGGTGCCGAAAAGATTGGTACTTGTATTTGTTGTCCCAAAACCTATAAAAATAAACATGCATTTGTCAGGCTTTAACAATGTAAAATATAGAATATCAGTAAATCAAATTAGATTTGTTTGCTTGCTAATCACATTTAATATTTACCGATTTATATTTATTGATTTAAAGAAGCTACCTGCTACCATTATAATAATAAATTTTAGTGTGTATAATAGTTAAATAAAAATGTTTTATACTACAAAAAATAATAAAATGAATATAAAATACATTATTTTGAATAAATTTTAATAAACCAATTTAACTTTTTAATTGTTTTTTTATGCTTTGTTACCTTTTTTAAATATACAAATAATTCTTGAAATATAATTTGCAAAAATTATTGTAAATAATTTGCAAAAAATTATTGTCAAATATTGTATAACAAAATATTTCGAGCCCTTAAATTGTGAAATGTTTTCTATATAATGAATGTTTCAAATGTGTGTATATTGCATATTTTGTACATGCATAAATACATGTAGGAAAAAAAATATATATGTATATACATACAAAAAAATCTTTTTTTAAATTGATTTACATGCAAATAAAACGATAAATTTATAAATTGCTACCTCCAAAAGACTGAGTGTTAGTTGGCTGTCTGAATGCCGGTGGTGTTGTGGTATTTCCAAACAAGCCACCTGTGGTAGAACCTGTAGGTTTAGAACTAAAGAGTGATGAAGTATTGCTACTACCAAAGACAGGTGTTGCGCCACTACCAAAACTTGTTGTAGTAATGGATTTACTAAATGCAGATTGCCCAAACGGACTGTTTTGCGCCGCTGTACTAAATCCACCTTAAGAGTAAATACATATTTCAAAATACATATTAAAATAATTCTCAATTATAAATCTCTTAGATAATATTTACATATACAGGATGTTCCGTATTTAAATGGCCCAATTTCGGAAGAATGAAGGGAATCGATAAACTAAAACAAAAAATTCTTGGAAGATATGCTTATTTCGTTTTGAAGAAAATCGCAAAAAAAGGCAAAACATTTTCATTTTTGTACTTATTTATTACTTATTCATTCTATTAACATACTTTATTCATGTTATCACTTGTCTAATGCAGATATTGTTCAAAATGTTGATCTCTTGTAATAGTCACACGCATTGCATATAATATGGATAACTTATGTTGCCAAATACTGATCTGGTTAGTGTAATGACTGCGTTCAGTAGAGAAAATTAATCAGTTAGTAATGATTCTTTGATGTAATTGATTCTTTTTCCCGTACATAGATCTAGTAAAGAATTAAAGATAAAATATCATATTAAAGAATTACTAAGCGCTAACTGATTAGTTTTCTCTGTTAAACGCAGTCAATTGCCGATTCGGCGTTTTTATATCTGGAAATCAACATACTCTCGCACTACTTCTAAAGCATTATCGTTGAAGTCGTATAGCCGATCATAGAAAGGGAGAAAGGCTGCAATACTTTTTTTTTAATAAGTTTCGAAATGCAGTTTGCTTCCGAGCGATTAGTTCTTATTCATGGATCCACAAATAAAAATGGGTCGGAGAGTATATTCTGAAACCCATTTTTAAAAAAAAGTGTAACTTTTCTATGATTGGCTGTACACAAAAACAATAATATTCCGCTTTGATACAATAATATTCCGCTTTGAAAATAATAATATTCTGAACATTATGTTTTGCGATTTTCTAAAAAAACGAGCATATTTCAATAACAAGCAAAAATGAACATAAAGAATTTTTTTTCTAATTTATCATCTCTAAAGAACTTTTTTTCTTAATTTATCTATTCCCTACACGCTCTTGAAGTTTGGCAATTTAAATTCGGGACATCTTGTATAATGTACTTACTGAATGATGTATTTCCAGTTTGTCCAAACATATTTAATGTTAAGTAAATTACAGAATCTTATTACAGATTCCTGAAATAAAAATAAATTAAGATTATCTCGATATAAAACAATTTTTTTATATTAACGTATAATTTATTTATTAGGACCTTGAATAAGTTCTCGCTGTTTCTTCAAAGATGGCAGTAGTAGTACTCCGTGCATGGAATTTCGAATGATAACATACATGCAAGGAAGTACTGTATCTAACTTCACATTTCAGTGTGTCATAGTTCACTTTAGTGTAAACAAAGTAATTTTTTATTAGTTCCGAAAATGTCTATTTTTGTGCCGAATAACGTGTATTTGCGGGGAATTTTATTACACTACTTTATTCAAAAGAAATCTGCAGCTGAAGCGCATAGAATTCTTGTTCAGACTTATGGTGACAATGCTCTGTCGGATACGACATGCAGAGACTGGTTTCGACGCTTCAAAAATAATGATTTTGAACTTGAGGATAAAGAACGTTCTGGCGCACCGAAAAAATTTGAAGACAAAGAATTAGAGCAATTACTCGATGAAGACCCATCTCGGACGCTATCAGAACTTGGAAAAATATTACAAGTTGATGAGTCAACTGTTTCAAAACGTTTAAAAGAGTTAGGAATGATCCAGAAGCAAGGACATTGGGTGCCGTATGAATTGAAGCCGAGAGACGTCGAACGACGTTTTGGCACGTGTGAACTACTGCTTCAACGGCAGAAAAGAAAAGGTTTTTTGCACCGTATCGTGACTGGCGATGAAAAGTGGATACACTACGATAATCCAAAGCGTAGAAAATCGTGGGGTAAGCCCGGCCATGCATCCACATCGTTCGCAAAAGCAAATATCCATGGCTCGAAGCTTCTTCTCTGTATTTGGTGGGATCAGCAGGGTGTAATTTATTATGAACTGCTTAACCCGAACGAGACTATCACGGAGGATCGCTATCGACTTCAATTGATGCGTTTGAGTCGAGCCTTAAAAGAAAAACGGCCGCTATACGCGCAAAGACATGACAAAGTCATTTTCATTGACAACATTAAATATTTTCAATATATCTGCTTGAAATTTACTTCCATTACATGTAACAGAAGCAAATTTTTTTTTTTTTAAGTGTAGGAGACACAGGCTGCATTCTGTTATATATATTCATTGCAAGTACTAAAAATCCGTAATATATGTAACATGGAACTATACATTGTTAAAAATGTCATGAAATTTAATATACTTTTAAGTTACATAAATTCAATTTTATGACACTAAATTAAATTTAATGTATCTGCAACTGAAAAGTATATTTGTGTATATGTACATGAAATTTTGTGTACTTTTCATAAAATTTTACAAAGCTAAGTACATTTGTTATTAAATTTTATGTACATTTGCGTGAAATTTTGAATATAAATAAATGTTAAAATTAAATTACTTAAACTTCATTTTCATTGACAATATTAAATATTTTTAATATATCTGCTTGAAATTTACTTCCATTACATGTAACGGAAGCAAATTTCTTTTTTTTAATAGGATAGATTTTTACTACTCACAGTGAATAACGGAATGCACTTACAGTTGACACAAATGTTGTTCTATCCTCTTGACATTCAATAAATAACAAAGATAAAATAATACTTTTGTTAACTGAAAACCTGTTCTTTTTAACGTAACTTCTTTAGTTTATCTTTTTTCTTTTCTTCCCCTTCTCTTTGAAGGAAAACGTTCCACAGAAGAACAAGCATTTGTATTTCCTAGATAAAAAGCAACTTTATATAGAAAGTTACATGTCATACTTTTCATCAGTGCTTTGGAATATAAGAAATCAATGCTTCATAAATTATAAAGCACAAAACTGTTAGTCCACAAACAAATATAAACAAATAGAAATAATTTGATATAATAAATACACCATAAGTATTCGTATTTAACAAAGCAAATGTTCATTTCTATTTGTTTGCTCATTTGCTGGATCTTGCTTCATACACACCAAAAAAATGAATCATTCCTCTTCTAATATTTCTTATGTAATGATGTACTGTGTACTGTAATAGTAGTAAATATGAAGTCAAAAGTTACATATTGCTAGAATGTTCCTTGCTTCCTAAGATCATAAAAATAAGTTACATTTCTTTCAGATGCAATATGCGCAATATTATGCGTGCAAAGCACGTTATCAAAGTCATAAACAAAAAAGGAGATTAATACGAAAACAATGTTTTCTAATGAATTTAGTTCCTACGTTCCAACTTAAGATATATAAAATAAAACATAAAAAATATTTAACATATTTAATATACTTAATATACTTAATGTATGTACATAAGTTCCATAAAAATCGTTAAGCTTCTTTTTCGTTCATCGTGTTTCAGTGATAAAAATACGTAATATACATTAGATTCGTTATGATTATAACCTGGTTAAACCAGAATTATCATGTGTGCGGGGAGAAGGGGGAGGGAAATATTTTTGCGTATTATCCGAACGAAACGGATAATTGCTCTATTACACATACCTGAAACTTTGATTACCTACGTAGATAAAGTGTTTATGTAAATTCGTGCTCGAAGCACGAAGATATCTTTCACAATTATCCGCCAATTTGACACAACCGCATCTAAACGTAATTAAGACAGAAACTGCGTGAAACTGTGAAACTGAATATGTACGAATATTACGAATAAGATTACAAAACTTGCAGTGCGGCCAACATCGTAATTAAAAATAAACAAGGAGGTCGATTCTGTATCTTCAAACAAGGTGAAAATTACAAAAATTAGCAAATTTATTATGTGTTGAAATTATCAGTATTCTCGTTCACTTTTAGATTTCCACCTCGTTTCAAGGTACAGAATCGATTCCAAAATTCTGGATTCCTATTCTTGAAAAGTATCACATACGAATAACTAGGGAAATGCTATAATATACGTTACAAATACTATAGTATATCTCTAATATGTTGTAATGGATGCATTTAGTACTATACCGTTCATACTTACGCGCTCAGTGAGCTCTTGCATCTGATAGGTATATTTCGTTAGATTTAAAAATATAGACCAAACAAATACAAAAACTCATTGAACGCTCAATGAGTGGTCATAGGGTGCTTTCTATTTGATGACATAAGTCGACACAAGTGTTGTTCTAGCTTTGTCATTCTTTAAATATCAAGAAAGATAGAACGATGAATGCGTCAACTTGTGTCATTAAATGGAAAGTACCCATAATTACAGAAGGTATGGTCAACGCGATGTTGCAAATGCTCTGAAGCATTTTTTGATAAGTCAATTTGTAAAATTCTTTCTTCTAATTGGTCCATCAAATGCTTCAAAGCATTTATAGCGAGACTTTGATTACAGCCACAGAGAGAGAGAGAGAGAGAGAGAGAGAGAGAGTGGCAAATTGCACGTGAATGCCCACGTCCAATCAGGACCGGGGGGGGAAGGACTGTGACCAGTTTTCTTCAATCTCTTCCATGCCTATGGAGCTTTGATGCCCATGTCCAATCAGAGGAGACGGGTCACGTGATGCAATTTGCCATTCTCTAAATGCATTCGGTAAATCTGAGGCGTCGGATATATATTATAGCATATGTCACGTGCACTGTAGAAAAAAAGCACTCTGATATCTTAGATCTGCATTGCCGAACGCAGCTTCTGTGAGGTTCTTTAGTCACAGTATAAAGATATACAGTAGGGACAAGACCCCGTTTTCATTCAGCCGCCCATATTTTCTTGCACATTATTAGCGGCCATTTTCGGTGATATCAATCTCGATCAAAGCAGAGAACCTACGGTTTCTCCGTTACTGCAATCGCTCCATGACATATTGCTGCGCTTGCTTAATGATGAGACACTACAATGAGAATTTCCATGATATAAAAATATAAGGTATTTCATTCCCGAGGATGTGCAGTAGTCCAAAATGGCGGCTGCTCCTAAATCAATCACAATTTTGTCCAAAATTGTAAAAAGCAACATGGTTGTTATCATAGTTGCTACATATGCTACGTATGTATATACATTAGGTTAGAAGTGATCACAAAGCGGAGTCTCACGTCGTGCATAAATCAGATCTCGTATTCTTCTTGATTGCATTATTCTTTCGAAAAGTTTGTTCAGTTCGAAGTGGCCGATGAGTGATTAAGAGCGAAGTTCTTTAAGTAACAACAACAGTTAGAGTAACGATATCTATAAAAAATTGTGCTTCTCATTCATTTATAAATTATTTCCTTTATTGTAATTTATTAATCTTTTTTCTAAATAATTAATTAGCATATTCTATTTGTAGAAATGCCCACGTGTTATGTTCAAAACTGTAAGAATCGTACATTAGTCGTACATTGAGCCGATCTTAAGTATCAAATTACATTTACTAACATTATTATATTTATTAACATTATTGTTATTAATTTTATTAATATTATTTTATTTCATACTCCATTATTTTATTCATTTACGAGCTTTTGTATTTTTTCAAATTTTAATTTTGTTTTTACAATTGTTATGTACGTATTTTTACCAACTGCATTTGAATTTAGCCCTAAATTTTGGACAAATTTCGGATTGGTTGTTCTAGTACTTTTCCGTCATTATGCGTAATGAAATACCTTA
Source organism: Pseudoatta argentina (assembly GCA_017607525.1). NCBI lineage: Eukaryota > Metazoa > Arthropoda > Insecta > Hymenoptera > Formicidae > Pseudoatta > Pseudoatta argentina. Next base: position 2,521,769 of record JAANIA010000071.1, read on the forward strand.
TATTTCTTATACTATGGGTACTTCCCAATTACAATATCTCTAGATACTTTTGTACACACGACGACACAAGTTGCGTTCCAATTGTCGTTATTATTATATGCTGGAATTAGACACATTGGAGATTGAAAGATTGAAGTTTGATAATCAGAACAAAAGGAGCCAAAATTCTGTGTCCTCGTGGGTGAAATTTCAATCTTTAATCTTTAATCTCAATCTTCAATGCATAGTCTGATTCCGGTCTCACAAGGAGAGAGTGGCAAACAAAAAAGTTTTGCTAATTCATATTTACGATCAGATTAATCTAAAAATATACACCTTTTGAATTTTAATTATTCGTAAAGCCTCGATGGATTTCCGACACATTAATTATGACACATTCTCTTTATTTATATTGTAAACAGTCTCAGCTTCGTCCGGTTTTCTATTGAAAGATACGATCAAATACTGAACAGCTATTAAAATATATCCATACAAACTTCCATAGTCGCATAAACGTATGCATAAAAAAAATTATCCGCATTTCTCCTATTATCACGTCCGTTACAATCTCATTTTGTCCAGTAATAATTTTGAACAGACTTGGAGTAGCGCAGACAATCTCTAGAGACCATCTAGAGACATATCTGACGCTTTTCCTCAGTGCGGAAGGGGGAGTTAGGAACGCCCACGGCGAAAATGTAAGAGAGCGGCAGAATAATAACGCGCGTCGTCTCGAGCGGTTACGCGCGAATCATCGACCTCCCGTTGACCGACCAATCGCCACCGTTTTAATTTAAGTGCTACGTGTGAAACCTAATTTCTAAATTTAGAAGAACTTAATTTCTAAATCTTAATTTTCTAATTTCACGGCCTAAAAGTATTAGTCTTCATTTTTTTTCTTCTAATTCTACAAGCGTCAATTCAAATGTTTAAATCTAGAAATAATTAGCAATAAGTAGACTATTAGTAAGTAATGTATCGGTGTGAATTATAAATATACATTTAAATAAACTAACTCGAGTCAATGTTTTGTGGATGCCCCATCTCCTTGATAACTCCGCACAATATAATCATCCGCACTAGGAAGAGAGAGAGAGAGAGAAAGAGAGAGCAGCTTTTCTGCGAGACCTAGGACTAATAGTTTAATCCACTTCGAGTTGCGAAAGCCTGGGACGTCGATCACCTATTCCTGTCGATATTTGAGGGCATCATATACAATCGAACATTAAGTAAGTGAGCCTTTAAATACGTTGTTAAACAACTGTTACCTATTAAAGCCATTCTACATTGGTAGCATCAGAAGCGTCTTAAGCATCATGCGACTATAAAATTGAAGTATTGGATTGGCTGAAGCAACAAGATTGACTTGCGACGTCAATCTACGATACGACCAATATAGAATGATTTGATATGATCTTTAACCATGTATAGCATGTGTCCCACACATTCATATTCGCGCCCTTCCATCGATGCTCGAATTTTGACGATTAGCCCGCGTATTTCCTGGTTAAATAGTGCATGCTGTGTATCATCGCTATTTTTCCAACATAGAGAAAGCGGTACGATATGTCCCGAATGTAAAGGCCATTCTATATTGATTGTATCGTAGCATCAAAAGCATCGTAAGCATCGTGCAACTTTAAAATTGAAGCATCAGATTAGCTGAAACAACAAGCTTGTGACTTGTGACGTCTACGATACGACCAATGTAGAATGGCCTTTATATCTCCGCACCAGATACCGAAAAGAGAAATTATCAAGGGGTCTTGCAGCATTACATCCACTTGGGTTGTCCCAAACGCTTTGAATTTTGTAACGTGTGCTCAGTATTAACAGTCACTCTGCATGCTCTCGCGAATTACTCTGAATGCCCTGAAATCCTCGTAAGATTCGTCGCATATCTAGGGAGAACGGGAGAGCAGCCGTGGAGCGATCCGAAATTCACTAGTCGGCGTATCTACTGCCCGATTTTAGCCAATCAATTGATCGGACAAATATGACCGAGACCCTTCTCGAGGCGCAAACTGCGAAAAAATTTTAAACCTAGAGTCTCGGGTTAGTTCGAAACCGAGGAACCGGTCGAACCTACCCGGGATGTAACACTATAAAGATGCATGTAAAATGTAACTGGATAATTTTCTTTATGCATACGTTTATGCGGCTGTGCAAGATTGTGTGGATATACCCTTAACCCCGGATCTACAGTAGGTTTTTAAGTCTTAAGGAATGGACGAATCATAATTAATTATTCTCCTCGCATTCGACTGTAGTTGGTCAATTTCTTATGACTTAAGGCTTAAAACAGCTATTGTAGATTCAGACTAATGCAGAAGTTCGTTCGGTAAATTTAAGTCATGTGACAAGCAGATAAGAAAGCAGTGGATGCGCTAGCCATTGCGTAAACAAATGCACCCTAAAAAGGTGCCTTTCATGGACAGCATGCAACAAAAATGTTACGAGATGCAAATTTTTCATAATTGCTTCCGCTGCATTTACTACACATAAAAAAAACGACATATGTATTAAAGTTTAATCTCAAATGTCTTTTATTTGCTCGGCTCAAAAATTAATATAGAAAACTTAAAAAAAATTTAAAAACTTGTGATTATATGGCAACTTATATGGTACTTATATGGTACTATTAGTACAGTTACAATTTGAATAATTATTATTTCAAGTAATTATTTAAAATTTAGAATATCTCCCCATCATTTTAAATCTGAATAAAAATGTATTTATTTTTATATATTTATTATTATTAATTGTATTTATTTTAATAAATGTACTTAATTTTCACATTTTTTGCAAATATTGCAGATTTTTTCGACTTTGAATACTTTGCTGCTCGTTGCTCGTTCGATTGAGCTTCAATGAGATGCGGTAAAATGTATTTTGCGTCGGAAGTGCATCTCGTACAAAATTTTTAATCAATAGTAACAAATTGCTGCCGCAGCGTATAAAAAGTCAGTTTAATATGTCGATGATATTGGCGCCAATGCATGTGCCTAATGCTGATTGGTTTCGCTTAAGACGGGGAGTACAGATTCTTGCATAATGCATAAAACATGAAGTATAAGAAAATTAATCAGAGTCTTTTATTTCATGGGAAAGAAGAAAATAAAAGATTTTGATTGGTTCATTTTTTTATGTATTATGTGTTATGCGTTATTTAAGAGTCTGTGCTCCCCGTCTTAAGCTGGGAGCACAAACTCTTGCATAATGCATAACACATGAGGCATAAGAAATTGACAATCAGAATTCTTTATTTCATAGAAAGGAAAGAAATAAAAGACTTCGATTGATACATTTTCTTATGCATTATATGTGTTATGTGTTATGCAAGAGTCTGTGCGTCCCGCTTTACTATTAGTTAGAAAAAAGACAACGTTAAAGAAAAAAGAAATTAGCACGAGGAATTGCGTCATATAAATACCTCGGATGTAAGACATTAAATGGTAACTTTTGACTAATTGGCGTCACTCTTTTTAATTCGGATCTATAAAGACCTCTTTTACACCATTAAATTGATTAGTATCAAATTGATGTGTATCAAATTGATGCGGATTAATTATTTGACAAGTCCTTACACCGATCTGTTTCAGAACGGATCAGATTAGGTGGTATGATGTCTTCACTCTTTTCAAGATATAAAATCTCTAATTTTAAAATCTTTAATCTGAACTTAAAAGCAGTAGCGAATTTTAATATACGATCCAAAATAAACCAAGCGTTTACAGCACTCTGAGATTCTTTAATACACGTATCATTTGATACACGTACCAGCTTGGTCTGATACTCGTGATTCAGACCAAAATAATCCGCCAGCGTTTATACCAATCGTATCAAGTGATTTAGTACTTAATGCATATCAAATGCTCGGTCTAAACTAGTCTAAAGGCGTATTCAGATTCCTACCTGGGTGCTCCTCAGGTGTCATGTCATTCTTGTCTAATGTACGATAAATAACAAGAATGGAATGATACCTGGGTGACACTTGAGTGGGAATCTGAATTACAGTCAATAGATGTCTTAAGCCTTAAGCCATAAAAAATTAACCAACTACAGTCGAATGCGAAGAGAATTGATTGTGATTCGTCCATTCCTTACGGCTTAAAAATCTATTGTAGATCCTATTGGGATCCTATTGGGATCCTTTACGGTAAATCAGAGAGAAGATTTGTTCGCGTCGCACGCTCCAACATGTCCAACATGTGCTCCAATAGGTTCGCATCGCGTTAGAGCATACTCCATGGATCAATTAAGAACACGCTCTATTTGCCTCACTTCAAAAGATAGTATGATTAAGGCATGTTACGCACGCATGCGTAGTGGTTGAAAACGTACTTTATCGGAAAAAGTATTTTAGATTCATTTTGTATAAAAATACAATATATAACAATATAATATAATATTAAATAAAATAAAATAATAAAATAAATAAAATAAAAAGAATAAATAAATAAAATAAATAAAATTAGAAAAATTAAAAAAAAATATATAATATAATATAATATAAAAATATAATATAATTTTTATATTTATTAAAAACCATTTTGTATTAAAATGCTTTTCAAATAATCGAGGTAACACAAAATATCCGAAACGAAACGAGACTTATGTCCGATCCGTTCAAGTGATCTCACAGATTAGGTTAGGTGACATGCTCACTTGTCTTAAATCCGTTCATGTCACTGAACATTGGAGCACATGAATGCAATTGCTCCAACCACCTTACCTGTGATACAAGTGCTCTCTGGGTTAATTTGGAGTATGCGACGCGACAAACCTAGAGAGAATCAAGGAAGAGTGTGTGTGTTCCTCTTCTCTGATTAGTTCCGACATTTATAGTGCACTTCTGCAAATGTGTATGTGTATATATATGTACAATGTAGTGCATTAATTCGCTGGGTCATAGTAGCGGCCCGACTTATCGATAGAAAATAAGAAAATACAGTGTTAAAAAGTTGATAAAAAATTCTTAGAGTTCTATGAGAAAAAAATAAATAATTTTTCTCTTGCAATTTGTCTGTAAAGTTAATAGTATTCGAGTAAAAAATAAACGTCGATAAATCAGTATGATGAGCGCGCCGTTAATCTACACCAACGTAGGTATGTATTACACCGAAGTACAAGTTTATTTTTGCTCCTCATACACGGCAGGAATGGATCCCTTGGCGTTCGGCGCGCGCTACATACTCATATCAAAGCGCACACATACGTGTTACGCGGAGGAGGCGAAGAGCGCGAAGGGAGAAAATAGTGGAGGCGCTCTCCAATATTCTGTCCTTAGTGCAAAGTGCACGATTGAGAGAGAAAGTGTAACTGGACGTGATGCTGGCTCATGATGTCCTTTCGCTGTCTCACACATATGTTACTAGTATGAATAAGATTCCCCGGTGTCTCTCATTCACTAATATTCATAATAATACTTTTATTATGCACAAAATGTAATTATGCATAAAAATTTTTAATATTGTAAAAAATTTTTGTGCATAATTACAACATTACATGTAATTTTGAGACTCATTGTAATAGCTTTGCATGCATTTATAAATTTGCAAATGAAATTAATATTTTGTATCATAAGATTGCAAAATTAAATTTATAGTTAAATATAAGAACATATAATAAAATAAATAAAAAATACGATATAATGTAATGCCGCACGCCGAACACTAGGAGACACTATTCCTGCCGATGCGTACATATGTCATACATAATACTAGTGCGGTACAATAATAGAGTATGCAATACCGTATTTTCCATCACCGTATGCTCCTAACATATCTTCTACTTACTTCAACGATACACTAAAAATGGCGGCTTTCGGATGAGTCAGCTCCACTCTCCAGTATGACTATTCTCTAACTTTGTAACGACGATATCGTCATCATTACGTAGCGACAGTTGTCGCTTGCACTGACGATGCTATAACGACGAAGCTATTCTGTAACACAGGCTAGCGAAACGATATTGATACAAAATACGATTAAGACATCGTTATCGAAACGAGTATACTCAGTTTCATATAACTCTGTCGTCGTAGTATCCAGCCAATCTCCTATATTTCTTGATGAGTTTAGGAACGTTAAATAACTAGGTTAGAATCTTTTAAGTGATAACATTAAAGTGGTATAATTATCAAGAAAAACAAAGCTTTCAGTAAACACAATGTTACAAGAGTAAGTATATATGTATTAGGACCTTGAATAAGTTCTCGCTGTTTCTTCAAAGATGGCAGTAGTAGTACTCTGTGCATGGAATTTCGAATGGTAACGCACATGCAAGGAAGTACTGTATCTAACTTCACATTTCAGTGTGTGATAGTTCACTTTAGTGTAAACAAAGTAATTTTTTATTAATTCTGGAAATGTCTATTTTAGTGCCGAATAAAGTGTATTTGCGGGGAATTTTATTACACTACTTTATTCAAAAGAAATCTGCAGCTGAAGCGCATAGAATTCTTGTTCAGACTTATGGTGACAATGCTCTGTCGGATACAACATGCAGAGACTGGTTTCGAAGCTTCAAAAATAATGATTTTGAACTTGAGGATAAAGAACGTTCTGGCGCACCGAAAAAATTTCAAGACAAAGAATTAGAGCAATTACTCGATGAAGACCCATCTCAGACGCTATCAGAACTTGGAAAAATATTACAAGTTGATGAGTCAACTGTTTTAAAACGTTTAAAAGGGTTAGGAATGATCCAGAAGCAAGGACATTGGGTGCCGTATGAATTGAAGCCGAGAGACGTCGAACGACGTTTTGGCACGTGTGAACTACTGCTTCAACGGCAGAAAAGAAAAGGTTTTTTGCACCGTATCGTGACTGGCGATGAAAAGTAGATACACTACGATAATCCAAAGCGTAGATAATCGTGGGGTAAGCCCGGCCATGCATCCACGTCGTTCGCAAAACCAAATATCCATGGCTCGAAGCTTCTTCTCTGTATTTGGTGGGATCAGCAGGGTGTAATTTATTATGATCTGCTTAAACCGAACGAGACTATCACGGGGGATCGCTATCGACTTCAATTGATGCGTTTGAGTCGAGCCTTAAAAGAAAAACGGCCGCTATACGCGCAAAGACATGACAAAGTGATTTTGTTACATGACAACGCTCGGCCTCATGTTGCAAAACCAGTAAAAACCTACCTGGAAACGCTTAAATGGGAAGTTCTACCCCACCCGCCGTATTCACCTGACATAGCTCCTTCCAATTTTCACCTATTCCGTTCGATGGCACATGGCCTAGCTGACCGGCGCTTTCATTCTTACGAAGAAGCTCAAAAATGGATCGATTCTTGGATAGCCTCAAAAGACATGTCGTTTTTCCGACGCGGGATTCATGTACTGCCAGAAAAATGGGAGAAAGTGGTCTCTAGTGATGGGCAATACTTTAAATAAAATGTTTGTTTTCCTTATATTTTAAATACAAGTTTCTATTTTATAAAAAAACAGCGAGAACTTATTCAAGGTCCTAATATAAACAATTTAAATTATATTATATGAAAAAATTAGTAAATCATGTATGAAATTTACATCATTTATTTACATTAAATTAGTTTTTGCCGATAAAGTTTATATAAAGTCCGAAATTATCTTTGTTTTTTATAATGAAATTAATGATTTTTCTAATTATTTTGCATATAAAATTATTAAGAGTTATAAAAAAAATCAATTGTGCAGATATTTCATACTTTATTCTATTTATATTTGGACTTGAAATATGAAATATCTTCTAAACTATTAATTTTTTGATATTATCTTCATACCTTAATATTTTTATGCCTTTATATTATAGAATAAGGTGAATCATTTGATGTAAAGGACACAGAGTTCCTTCAATAAAAGTTACCTAATTTTTTGAAACTATGTTTTCTAATCATATTACTTGTTTTTCTTAAATTTAGCCTATAATGTTAGCTCTTCTTTTAGAAAAACTAGAAGAATTCGACAGGGCAGAGCCACTCAACAACAAATTGAAGCTCTAATAACTTATTTAGAACAATATTCTCATGTAGCATCTGGCAAATTTACTATGAACAGTAACATACAATTACAAGGAAATTGGGAATTCTTAATCACTTTCTTAAATTCATTAGGATTTAAAAGCAAAGAAAAAGATATAAAGTCATGGAAGACTATAAATATATGGTATATAATATGGGATGCTTGGCAACAGGTGAAAAAATTTAAAGAGTAATTTTAGATAATTAAACAAGAAAAAGTAATAAAATTATAATTAAAACATATGTATTTCGGATATTTTTTACGTGAACGTTTAAACATTTATAATTACAAATCCAAGTTTTCACCACAATTTTGTTATAAGTATTGATTTTCGTTTTATTTTATCATTTACATGCACTTAAATCTTTGCAAAGTCCCTTCTAATTTGTCCTAAAATTTTTCCCTTATTGCCAAACACTTTGAACATCAATATTCAACAATTATTGACTACTAATAAAGTTTTTTCCTCTTGTATTCTTTCTGTTATTGATCGTAAAACTTATTGAAATTATCATATAACTTTTTGAAGTTATTAACACATTTATTAAGTATACTTATTAAGTATACTGCTTTAACATTTAATAATTTTTTTATTTTCTTACAGACATGGCGAGATCTTAAATGTAAAGTATCAGATAAAGCACAAAAATTGAGAAAAGGAAGAGCAGCAACAGAAAACATGTATTATACGCTCATAGAATGCCATTGAAGAATTGACACCAGGAAATGAAAATATTTTAAACGAAACACCAGTTCCAATTATCATCCCAGAATTAGAAGACATAGGTACATATTATCAATACTCTATTTTATAAAGAAATATATACAATTTTATTTTTCAGCTATTACAAATGAAAGTGAATTGAACAATGAAGGAAGTGAATTGAACAATGGAGAACATTTCATTGAACAGAACGTAATAGAGGTTCCATGTACGTCATCATCACAAGGTACAGGATGTTAGCTTAAAATTAAAATTGGTTTCATTACCCTAGTTTACACCGAGCACTTAATACTAATGCCTGATTCCACCATAATGACTACATTTACATAGTAATACCCTCAATTAGGTTTAATAACATCCGTAGTTATAAAACTGGCCAATCACGGTTGTTCCATTCTTCTGAGGAACAGCTATGATTGGCCAATTTCATAACTAGATGTTATTAAACCCAATTAAGCATGCCGTGTAACAGACCCAGTGTGAAATAACAATGAAATCGACGTCGAATCGACATTGACTCAATATCGATTCTATTATTATTTCTCACTGGAAAGGTCAATGATAGTTTAATATTAAGTTAAATTATCATTGATGAAACTGCACATTATTACGTGTATCAAGTACGTGATGTAAATTAGATCGTATTGTTAAACTTTACTATATATTCTAAATATTAATACTTTTTTATATTTTAGCAAATAGAACACAAATCAGGTCGAGTGAATGCAAAAAACGTAAATATACTACGGCCGGTATTCATAGTCGATTCTTATATTCAAGGCCGTCTTAAATATAGTCTTAAGATATCACGAATCAATCAGAGATCGTCTTAAGACATTACTTAAGACGGTCTTGAAATAAGAACTGATTATGAATACCGACCTACAATACTAAAATTCTAAATAAAAAAATAATAAATCATATGTGTATATTTCCGATTTAAAATAAATTTTTGTATTTTTTTTTTGTACATATTTGCAGGTAGGCATGCAGAACGTTTAGGAGTACAATTATATGATGCTCGAGAATCTTTTGAGGCAATAGCAGACAAACATGCTGAAGCAATGGTTGTTAGTCTTATTGTCAATTTAAGAGTATTTTAATTTTAATAATAAGAAAACTTTGACCAATTTATGTATACACAACTAACTTGGTAATAAGCCTTATTTTATCAGAGCTGGAACATAGTGCTTAATATTCTTTGTAATTTTATATACATTTTCAAGTTCATCAAACTAGTGTGCCGAGTACATTTTCATTCTTAACACACTTCTAAATTGAACTAGAATAGTAATATTATAATAATAAATTGATAATCATTGAATTTAATATTCATTTAATATTGTAATATTATTACTTTTTTCGTTCAATTTAGAACCCACAAAATCGAAAATTTGTTCGATGCGCAGTTTGATGAACTTAAAAATGTATATAAAACACAAAAATATTAAGCATTAAAAATTTAACTCTAATAAGCTTATTACTAATTGTTATAATTATACTTTAGTTTAATAATATTATATGTTTATTGATGCTAGCTGAGGCTATGAAATCGCAAGCTGAAACATTATTGCAAATAGGCGAAGTTATGGATAGAATGGCAAAGAATGAGGAATGGCAAACACAGTTATTAGAAATTATATTTGAATGTTTGAAAAACGGTATATAAATTCAAGGATATGTAAACTTAATTCTTTTTCATTATTATTTTATAATATTTTATAATACAAAATATTTTATCATACGAATCAGACGTTTATATTCATCGATGTAATAAATTCAAATTATTTTCATCTAAAATTACTCATTCTCATTATCCCATGCACATTGGTAATTGGGAAACCAATCTCGCATAATTTGCTTCTGTATACGCTGTGCTACTGCTTTAGGCCCTCTGCGTATTACATTTTATTTTTCTTCTACATCATTTGCTTCATTTGTATGAGCATCGTCAAAGACGACATTTTCTTCTATCTCCAATGGGAATCGATAGTGTACACGTATATTATGTAAAACTGCGCATGCATTTATAATTAATCCGCTAATATCTGGAGCATACATCAATATACGTTGGTAAGACAAACATCTCCATGTTTCCTTTAAAATTACAAATAATCTTTCAACGATACTCCGTTTACATAATTTCTGATTATAATGATACTAGCGACTCCACTGAGGATAATTTGTCAACGGTGTCATTAACCATGGCTCTAATGGATATCCAGCATCTCCTGTAAATAAATATGTGATTTAATTCTCCGGACAAAAGATCTTAAGTCTATTCTCTTTATCTGAATTTCTTACACAGTTCATCTTTCCTCTTTTTTTTCATCATTTTTTTCCTCATTTCTTTTCAAAGAAAAAAGAGAAGAGACGAATTGTGCAAGAATTAGATCAGCTAAAAAGAACAAATCTATAACAGTTTATTTCATGTTACAAGTTTACTAAATATTTAAATCTTTTTGGAGAAAACTATTGGAAGTGAAAAATCTTTCTCAGTGATGTACATTCCTATAAAGAATATTGCTTTTAATGGAAATATGAATACTTTTAACTGTATATAATTAAATGCACAATAAAAGTTGAAAAGTTACCTACGTAATCAACATTCAATTAATGCTTACCAATTAAGATAAATTTTCCCCTTGGTTATACCAATGCTCCATGACACGTTTAATTGGAGAAGCAGATATATGCATCATTCCTTGCACCTGGGTATCGTGCATTTATATTTAATATTTTCATATCTGAATCAACTATCTGTAAAAATATTAGAATTAACAGGATACTTTCTATAACACTTTACACATGCATGCACGCACTGTTAATATATTTGTAAAGTTCAAAATTAGCTAATGAAATATAAAACACGCCTGTTCAACTTTAGCTATAGACCGAAACGCAAGATCACACAAAAAATCAATACGGATAAGATTTCGGGGATTGTAAAATATTGATATGCATTACTCAGACGCATATCAATTTTACAGTCCCGAATTCTTACTTATATTTTTTTTACAGTCCCGAATTCTTACCTTAATTTTTTGCGTTGACGGTCTTGCTCCGAAATTGAACAAAAGTTGGACAAGCTTGACATAAAACATAGAACATTTTTATTATACTTACTGCTTTCAAAGAATGATGGTGATTAACATATACTTCTTCATGAACATGTAATGCAAGAATATTTATGTACGTACAATCAATAGCTCCAACAGTTCCAGGAAATGTCTGTGCAGCTAGTGCAAATTTGTCTATTGCAGTAGTCTTTTCATGTGGCATCATGGGAAATTTTATCCATTGGCATAATGAATGTATATTTATTAATTATGCCACTTTATGTATGCAACGGCTAGTAGTTGGCTGACTTACTAATTTGCATTGGTTTCCAGTCTTTGATAAGAACCATGAGCAAAAAAACCAATTGCAACCAAAACTTAAATTTCTGGAGACCAGTTATACGTTGTTTTTCTAAATCTTGTCTTAAATTATTAACAATTTGCATGATCAAAACTTGGTTTAGTCTGAACTGTGCAATAAATTCTTGTTCAAATGAATTTTGCGCATCGCGCAACAATCTTCTCTCTACTCTTTTTTCAAGATCTGTCTCCGCATTCTTTCTTGTAAAAATAATATATTCCATTCTTAATACTCTTCAGCGATTTTATCTTAAAAGTAAGAGGAAATCTTAATAACATTATTATGAAAAGCATATCTCATTTACATTGCGTATAAAGTTTATATAGAACATAATCTAAATTTATTTGTTTATTTTATATTTTCAAATATTACAACATTTATAATAAATTACTTTTAATTAAAATATTTTGCTGTAATATTTCTTGCGTGCTTTTCTACATATTTAATATGTACGATGTTTATTTAAATTACAATACCATATTTATACACACTTTCGTACCACCATTATCCAGAGCCGGAGTTGATTGCTATATGTCTAGTTATATTGTCGCTATTGTTTATCGAGGGGTCTTGTACCCCTCGATATGCAACGATAAAATTCGATACTTTATCGATACTTTTATCGACATCTATCGTTATAGTAAATTACAGAATACTATTTTTCGTTATCATGACGCTAAATCTCTGTAATGATATCCCTAGATAGTGGTGATATTGTCGTTACGAAGTTAGAGAATAGGCATACAGGCGCAGCACAGACTCATGCATAATAGATAGCCTATAATCAGTGTGGCGCCATACGAGAGACGTCATATTTTAGCGAAATTCTGCGAGAGAGAAAGAGATATATGGTCTCAGCCTATCCAACAGACTGTCAGTTTTAGGGTTAGGTGCAACAGGATTGAACGACGTAATAGATACGTAAAGGTACATTGATAAAAATAAAATTATCGAAATTATTTTAGAAATATGGTTGGATGTAACAATTCGTTAAAAAAAAGGATATGTTATGAAAATAATTCCGAAAGACACAGAACGCCGAATGAATTGGTTAAAGAATATAAATGGCAAATATAAAAATTGGACCCCGTCAAAAAATTCATCTGTATGTGAGGTAAAGTAATTTATTCTTTATAAATAATGTATTTAAAATATTAAAATAAAAATGTAACATAAAATATACACAGATTAATTATAATATCTGAAGACACGATAGTGTCTTGGCACTAAGTATATGTATAGTCATCACATTGGTTACGAATTTAATTCTTTCTCTTTTTGTCGTAATCTTTTAAATAATATCATTGCATTGTGAGTTTAAATCAAATAATATGATAATTACGATATTTAATATATAATATTTTATGAAATNAATAAACTAGCGCATTTAATAGCGCAAATAATGTGCAATAAATAACGTTTTGTATAAAGTAATGTGCAATATTACAAAATGTACAATATTGCAATAGTACAAAATAAATGAAATTTTATAATAAATAATATATGTAAAAGTGTTATTATTTTATATACAATATTTATTTATTATCATTTTTGAATTTGTCACAATTTTTGAGCATTTTTTAACATGAATTCAAAATTTAGAAAATAATGCGTTTAAAAAACTGGAGGGAATGGCTAAAACATGACGGACCAATCACAAGTGATATCCGTATGGCGTCACTCTGATTGTAGGCTCTCTAATGTATAACGCATAACGCATAGTGCATAAGAAAATCAATTAATCAAAGCTCTTCTTTTCCGTTAATTGGAAGGAAAGGAAGAATTCTGATTGATTAATTCTCTTATGCACTATGCATTATGCGTTATGCAAAATCTGTGCGGCCTTCCCTCAATTTTTTCTGTGGTAAATTGTTGCATGCTTGTTTGCCAATGTTAAAGGGGGAGTACAGACTCTTATAACGTATAACACATGAGGCATAAGAAATTGCATCAGAGTTCTTTATTTTATGGAAAAAGAGGAAACGGAGGACTTCGATTGACATTTTTTTATGCATTAGGCTGCATTTTCATGTTGCTGCTCTATTCGAACGTCAAAATAGGTCACGCGATCAAAATTAATGCTTGGTATTCGTCAATTTTAATCACGTGATCTGTTTTGACGCTAAAAATGAGCGTCAAGCGTCAGCATGAAAAAGCAGCCTTATATGTTAGGGGTTATATGTAGTCCATTCTACAATCAGTCGTATGTCGATGTCGCTAGTCGTTTATTGTATGTTATATGTCGCACATGAATACGACTTGCTATTCTACAATTGAGTCGTTGATCGAAGTCGGAAAGTTGAAATAAATGTTAAGAATGGATATTGAAATGTTAAACACATATTCAAATTTATTATTAATTTGGACGCAAATTATATGATTGTAGAATAATGCGACTCCACTTGCTTGATAATTACTATGCATTTATTTAATTAATTTTATAATATTGAAAAAGATAAAAACAATGATCGAAACGTATATTATTCAAGTAATTAAACTTGAGTAAATTTATATACAGATAGATACCCAGTGTCAGTTCTTATAAGCATTTCTTAACTTTGATACAAAAGAATTAAATTACAAAATATTTTTATATTAAATAATAATAATTTAACAAATAAAAAATTACATATTTATATCATAACAGTTTCTCAAATTTGTGGATATTTTTTGCTAACATTTTTAAAATCCACATTTATCATACAAGCAATAATTTTCGCGAACAAAATCAATATTTTTTTCATCTACACTCCATAATATAATATAAATATGTCCATATAAAAATATCTGTTTATCTATACACAAATGTGTCCGAAGGTTATGTTTTATCTAGTCTAAGCGGAAAAGATTGGAATTGACCATATTCTATTCCAACGACAGCCGACTTGCGACAACTTCATTCGATAGCCAATAATTTAGTGCGCATGCGTACGACTCCGACATACGATTGATTGTAGAACGGGCCTTAGGATGAAATCACATGGTCCGGAATAGGACTGTGAAATACAGAATGCATCATTAAAACAACCAATCAGCGCAATTCCGCACTTTTTCATTCCGCAAGTTTTGTATGCTATGTTCACATGATGTCTCAAAGATGTATCCAGCGTGAATATAATTTAAAAACTATTAACTACATGTTAATAATTTGCTTATTAAAATGAAATATAATTTTTCAAATTGTAAAAACAATTATGAAGTGTTGCGTGACCGTGACAGATTTCCTAACCTGCATAGTCCTCAACTTTAATTTGAAATATCTCAGTTCGCGGGGCAGAGCAACACTTTTTTCTTGTAAATTCTTCATTTTCATAAGAAAATGCATCGATTGAATATATTTTTGTCAAAATTTGAGTGGATCGGGGTCTTCTTAACATTTATCAAAAATAACGAATTAAACCGCGAAATCCTCAATACATTTTATTGTGGTATTTAATAAAATTTACATTGCGTATTTTATTAATTAAGATTTCACTTTTGCATTCAATTAGGTTAGGTGTATAATAGCTTTAATTTGCACTGAGTAGGCACCAGTTCTGCCAGTAAAAAACGCAAATAGGTACTCAGTTAATTGAGCGTCATGCTTATGAATACTTTTGTTCAGCATCACATTAATAAATATTTCCCAGAGTTCCAGAAAATTTGACTAAATGGTTTTTTCCTGTGGTTTTGGATGAGGTTCTTTACAAAGAATTTGACAACAAATGGATGGGAAAAAATTAAAAAAATGATTCTAGATAAAATATATAGTGGTCAATAGAAAATGATTCAAGATAAAAATAGAGAAAAATAAAATGCGACGATAGATGCTTCGTTTAATTTTAAACGTCTAAATATTCATGTACTTTTAATAATTTACTTTTTATGTGAATTTTGAAAATCTTTAAGCTTTAATCATAATTTTTTCGTTCTTATTCTTAATTTCGGTCTTATTTTATCATTTAAAACTACTCCTTGAATTTTCTCTGTTGCTAAATATCTTATATACTTAAGATAAAATAAATGTATATACCACTAAAAAATTATTGATAATATAGTATTTTTATACAACACTAATCAATCTAATTAATCCACAGAACAAAAGATAATTAATGTTCTCATATAAAGTAAGCTTGATCTGTTTGTTTACTTGGGTAAATCAAAAACAAAGAAAGTTGAAAAGCTGATAAAATACAACCCATAAAATTTGGTATTTGTATAAATTGATCACTGAGCAGACATCCATATGCAAACCATTGGCAAGATACTACCATAGAGGATATTATGACTGGAAATGGTAAACTGTCTGTGCTTTTCATTCTAATCACATGTGCCTATAACAAATTTGTAGTTATTTATTATCAATACATAAACAGTTATAGTGTAAAAGAGGAGAGTGAATAAGACCGCTTAGTGGATTTTTAATTAAATAATTTTTTTATATTGTACGATCACTAGGAATGTGAAAAATATTCATTATACGAGATAAAAATTCGATTCATAAAGCCTTAATTCATTATTAATCTAGATATAGCATTATGATATGCAAGTCCTTTTCATAACTAAGAAATGAATTAATAAAATATTTCGTTTTTATTGTACATTTTATTTTATTTTATTGTTTTTGGTCTTTGAGTTTTTCAATTTTTTTGCAACTGAAAATCACATCATTGCATACGAGTGCAATATATCCCCATATGTCTCCATAAGTGTAATAAAAAAATGTATTTGCTGTATTCATTTTAGGGGACGATAGTCTAAAATGGCGTTAATATGATAGCAGAGCAGTATAATAAACAAAAATGTTTTATTAATTTATTTATTAGTCATGAAAAAGGCTTAGGTATCACAGAGCGGTATCATAGTTCGTTCTTATTTCAAGACTGCTTGAGTAACGTCTTAAGACGGCTCTCTGATTGTTTAGTGACTTCTTAAGATTGTACTTAAGAAAGGTCTTGAATATAAGATATGACTATGAATACCGGCCAATGATATATGTATATATAATATAATTAATAATTAAGGCTTTATGGATCAAATTTTTTCTCATATAATGATTATTTTTAACATTCCTAATGATCATGCAATAAAAAAAAATTGTATGATGTAAGTCTGTAGGAAGCATAAAAATACCTATATAAGACCATAAAAGATACAAGGACAAAAAGGAACAAGATTGAATTTGTATTAATTTGTATCATTGAAAGTAAGTTAATATTTTATATTTTTTTCCTTAAAGTGATTTCATTAGTATATACTTACAATCTATATGTTAGTGACTTCAACACAGAACCGATGTGAATTAATCACTCAACTTAAAAATATTTTTAGCATATAATAAATTAGTACAAACAGCAATAAATTAGTTTGATTTGTACTTGTTTGTCTCATCTTTCTTTTTGTTTTTAGATCAGTGTTAGATCAAATTTTGAAAAAATATTATCACCTTTTTTGAGACATTACTATTTCCAAGAAAGAGAAATGCCTCAGCATCACTTATACCTGTTTGTATCTTTTTTTTTCATTTCGTTTATATCTTTAAGGGCAATTAATAATTAGTAATTATGAAATTTCAAAATAGAGGTAAAGCTAACTTCGTTATTTCTGAAGATATTTTTAATCCGCAATAAGTTTGAAATTTCAGTGCTATTTCGGATTGGTTGAGTACGATTCCGAAACAAAGCACCTTGCAGGTTTAAAATATTTTGAAGTAGGGTGTTAGGATTTTTTCCTTTTTTTGAACTCCTTAAGGTACAAACAAAAAGAAAACGTTACAAATTTAGTTCAATTTAATGCTCATTGAAAAAATTTTTTTTTCTTAAAGTTGCCAGGCCCATAAGTTTTGCTGTTGAGGTCACTAACATATAGATTAAAAGTATATACTAATAAAGTCACATTTTAAGGAGAAAAAAGAATATAAAATATTAACTTACTTTCAATGGTACAAAGTAATATAAATTCAGTTCATTTTCTTGTTCATTTTTGCCCTTGTATTATTTTTTTTATGGTCCTCTAGCGTTTCAATATTACATAAGTTAGTAGCGCCACTGTTTCCTTAGGAATGATATAATATAGAATGTTTTTGATAGTACAAATTAGTACAAATTCAATCCTATTAATTTATGATATATTATTTTTCTTTTATTTTGAATTGATCCTGCCAGCTTAATATTAAGCTAGCAGCGCCATGATTTTTTTTTTAAATGGCACACAGTACAAAATTATCATTAATTACAAAATTAAAAGTATAATTAATAAATATTAAAAATTCCGGTAGGTCTGATTTGATTCTGCTGATTTGATCCTGCTAGTTTTAGAGGGTTCACAAAAACGACTTTATTAACCTTCCTCCTTAGCATAATATTTAAAAAAAATATACATATTTTTCATCAATAATTTTACTAGATGAGCTTTATTATTTTGTGAAAATACAAATAAAAAAATGTTATTTCATACTTACAAGTGATATTAATGGTGATGCAAAGAATAATATGGTCAAGCTGCAACTAAGAAATCCTATGTGTTTCTCAGCCAAAACTCTGTTTTTTTGAAAAATACTGTACAGATATACAAGCGAAATCAAACAAATCGCTATTGTAAACTGCTTAATAGTAGTTGATCTTTTTACGTTATATAAGATATAAATTAATATATAACATATTTGTAATATTGTTCCAAATATATTTACAAATATAATGAACAAATCTCCAGTAAGTGTTCCATATCTTAGCCACAAACTACAACTGTAATGATAAAAATATAATTTTAAATTAACCATTTATATTAATATTGGCAAATATTGCTTAATTATATGATACATACGACATAAAACATGTTACAAATGCCAATCCCGAGCTATCTCCAGTTGAACCATTTCTAATATATTTTTTACACACTAATCTGTAAAATTTATTCATTTTATTTGATCTGATATTAATTCAAACAGTTTAATTATATTATATGATAATGAAATATCTTGCAAGATCTAAAAGTATTATTAATATAATTGGATCATTTATGTCCTGTTTCTTTAAGAGCAGCTCGCTAAAAATAATGGTTTCTATATTTTCCCTTAAAAAAAGTTTGATATTAGGGGATAAGGCATCATCGACATCATTTCATGCACATTCTTTGATGAGAATGCCTCAGAAGTTCACGTTGATCACAAATGACCCAATCATTTGTAAAATGAGTGCTTTTTTTATAGTTGAAAAAAAATTTTTTTTTATTTTTAACTGATTTTCGTTCATATTATAAGGATTTCATTAGCTATTAAAAAAATTTTTAATAATTTTGTGCTGAAATGTTGAACTATCGTTATTTAAATGTTATAAATATCATTATATGTTAAATAGTGTTCAAAAAAGTTTCTTCTAATTAGTAAGTTTTTGTGACATAATACCAATAATTGTTTTAAAATGTAAAGGCAATATACATATATAAGTTATCTCTCACAGCAAAAAATATCACAAAAGCATGGTGACATGCAAACATCTGCTTTGCCAAATGTGACATCGCTATGATGTGATGATGAAGTTTTGATAAAAATTATACCTTGCTGTAATACTTTTATATTATAACAATAACAATAAGTATATTAGGACTCTCGAATTTTAAACAATATAAAAGAGTAAGTATAGTAGGCTAATGAGAGTCAGCAATGATAAACGGCGCAATTATTTAGTAAACAATCAATAATCAGATATTGGATTGATGTCTTCTTTATTTTGACTATTATAACATATATACCCAGATAGCAAAACGTCTGCAGTCTTCTAGCAGACTGTCAGCAGGTTCGAGCAGAAAATGACGGCAGTCTGCCATCAACTGCGTCTGCATTAGACTTATGTTTTGTTAACATCGTCTGTCGACATAATGTGAAGGCAAATTGTTGGCAAAAACTGAGCAGATTCTACCGACATATCTGATGCTGGCAGATTCTGTTATATTTTTTCTAGCAGTCTGTCAACAGTATTATGTACATCTAAATCTGTAACAATTCTGTAAATATTTTGTTGGCATAGTGAGCAGACATTTAAAAAATCTGCTTTTTATAGACTTGGCTATCTGGGTAGATTAAGATAATAATGTGATGTCACTGTTAAGTTTTATACTGTGACCTTTTAATAATTACATAAGTGTGGTCACAATTTCCTTGTGATCCTATTGTAATATCACTGTTAAGTTTTATATGGAGGATACTTCAATTTATACCCACACATACTAAAAAAAACCTCATTTTCAAGTTTCTGAATAAGCTAATGCTTTTTGGACTATCAATAATAAATTTTTTTTCTTTTATAGTTTGCAACTTTAAGATATAAAACATTATCTTTTTCCTTAAACTTGTGTTTTGAATTGTTTGTGTTCTGAGATATGAACGACCCATGTACAGAAAAGAACTATAAAATCATTATGGATTAAGAGTCTGACACAATATGCAACTATGTCAATTATATTAAATAAAAACTAAATAAAATATTTAATTTGATAAATAAAATAATTATATGAAATAAAAGATATGTATGAATAGTTCATAATTTGAAACATAGAAATATAAAATATTTAATCATAGATTGATAAATAATACAAGGTTAAACGCATTTTTAAACAAAAAATATAAATTATGATAATAAATTTTTAAATAAATAAAAACTCAATGTTTAGTAAGCTATCTTATTTAAATTACTTACACGCCAGCTAGAAACTGTAAAACAGTACAAATTGATGCGGATAACGCAAGTGTATTTCTAATCTCCATTGAAATCATAATTTAAAATATACATTTCTTCCGCATATTAATTGTCATTTAATAGTTTATCTAACTCATTTAGTACACATTATATATGTACATACGTAACATACCACACTTGTCTATACCAATGATACACTGTCGTGGGAATTATTCCCACACGGGAATGTTCGCATGCATAAGCTGCCGTTAAGGCTTAAACACAATAGCACAGGCAATAGGCACAGGGCATAGGGAATAATAAAGCTGGAAACAAGATGAAAAGCATGGGCAATAAGAACAGGAAATAAAAGATTTCAACCTATCAAAAAGCGTCCATTCTATTATTCATGGTTTCTGATAAGTTGAAATCTCTTATTCCCTGTTCCTATTGCTTGTGCTTTTCATTGCGTTTCCAGCTTTACAGTTTTATATTGGCTGCTTTCACATCGTAATAGTGATATGCGCACGAACATTCCCGTGTGGGAATAATTTTCACGACAGCGCATTACTGGTTTATACCAGTCTATAGTAATCTATACAGTCTATTGATTTGTTTTCTGTTCCTGCATTAGATTGCACTAGAACCATGGTGGAAGGTGGAAGTATAAAGCGGGAAGCACAGACTTTTGCATAACGTAATGCAAAAGAAAATGAACCAATTAAAGTCCTGCGTTTCCTTTCTTTTTGTTACGTCCTGAGGTCCGACCGGCGGTGATCAATACCTGGACAAACCTAGGACTAATAGTGGGTGCAAATTGTACTTACCATACGATGATTGTTTGCGGATCTTTTCAGCGGCTCCGCGGTGCTACGATCCGTGGTACGCTAAGTGCGGGTTGGTCGGGATCTTGGTTAGTCGTGTCCGTCGTTGGTGAGAGGGATTGGTCCAATGCTGGCTGCCGTTCATTCGCGCGTCCACTTGGCGAGTTTAAGTAAGGAGCGATTTCCTGTGATGTATGCCGATTACGTAGGGAAGGTTTCGTTGAGAAAAGTCACACTCGCGTATTTGTATTTGCTCAGAAAACAACTTATATATTTTATTGTTATTAAGTTGCACTAAACACATGACTAAATTTATACTACTGTTAATATCTAACGTGATTAAAATTGACAAAGTCGAATAGAGTTACTTATATAATTAGATGAAGTTGCTTATGCGAATAGAAATGGAAGATTCAAGTTGAATTAGGAATTTGAGTTAGAGATAGAGTCGGTCCGAACTTCGACCACGAGAGTAAAAACTAGTTGAGGACTTGGTCTTAACTTAACTACTACTAACTCGGTTATCCCGAGGGCATTTTCGAAGGATCCCCTCCCACGCTGGTGGGGCGCTAGTGGTGGGGAAGGCATCAGGAACGGTCTAGGTGGTTTTCGTGCCCTGTTGGTTTATTGAGATAAAGAAAATTTGTGATTCGCCTGGGGGTATTTCTGGACAAGTTTTATATGTACCGTGGACGTGACACTTTTCATGAAATAAAGAATTCTGATTGGTTGAATTTCTTATGTCTTATGTATTATGCGTATGCAAGAATCTGTCTTCTCCGCTTACAAGATGTGCTCTTTTGCATTTTGAACAAAAGTAAAAATTTTAACCATGAAGTTAATGGTACAAGACCCCTCGATAAACAATAGCGACAATATAACTAGACATATAGCAATCAACTCCGGCTCTGGATAATGGTGGTACGAAAGTGTGTATAAATATGGTATTGTAATTTAAATAAACATCGTACATATTAAATATGTAGAAAAGCACGCAAGAAATATTACAGCAAAATATTTTAATTAAAAGTAATTTATTATAAATGTTGTAATATTTGAAAATATAAAATAAACAAATAAATTTAGATTATGTTCTATATAAACTTTATACGCAATGTAAATGAGATATGCTTTTCATAATAATGTTATTAAGATTTCCTCTTACTTTTAAGATAAAATCGCTGAAGAGTATTAAGAATGGAATATATTATTTTTACAAGAAAGAATGCGGAGATAGATCTTGAAAAAAGAGTAGAGAGAAGATTGTTGCGCGATGCGCAAAATTCATTTGAACAAGAATTTATTGCACAGTTCAGACTAAACCAAGTTTTGATCATGCAAATTGTTAATAATTTAAGACAAGATTTAGAAAAACAACGTATAACTGGTCTCCAGAAATTTAAGTTTTGGTTGCAATTGGTTTTTTTGCTCATGGTTCTTATCAAAGACTGGAAACCAATGCAAATTAGTAAGTCAGCCAACTACTAGCCGTTGCATACATAAAGTGGCATAATTAATAAATATACATTCATTATGCCAATGGATAAAATTTCCCATGATGCCACATGAAAAGACTACTGCAATAGACAAATTTGCACTAGCTGCACAGACATTTCCTGGAACTGTTGGAGCTATTGATTGTACGTACATAAATATTCTTGCATTACATGTTCATGAAGAAGTATATGTTAATCACCATCATTCTTTGAAAGCAGTAAGTATAATAAAAATGTTCTATGTTTTATGTCAAGCTTGTCCAACTTTTGTTCAATTTCGGAGCAAGACCGTCAACGCAAAAAATTAAGGTAAGAATTCGGGACTGTAAAAAAAATATAAGTAAGAATTCGGGACTGTAAAATTGATATGCGTCTGAGTAATGCATATCAATATTTTACAATCCCCGAAATCTTATCCGTATTGATTTTTTGTGTGATCTTGCGTTTCGGTCTATAGCTAAAGTTGAACAGGCGTGTTTTATATTTCATTAGCTAATTTTGAACTTTACAAATATATTAACAGTGCGTGCATGCATGTGTAAAGTGTTATAGAAAGTATCCTGTTAATTCTAATATTTTTACAGATAGTTGATTCAGATATGAAAATATTAAATATAAATGCACGATACCCAGGTGCAAGGAATGATGCATATATCTGCTTCTCCAATTAAACGTGTCATGGAGCATTGGTATAACCAAGGGGAAAATTTATCTTAATTGGTAAGCATTAATTGAATGTTGATTACGTAGGTAACTTTTCAACTTTTATTGTGCATTTAATTATATACAGTTAAAAGTATTCATATTTCCATTAAAAGCAATATTCTTTATAGGAATGTACATCACTGAGAAAGATTTTTCACTTCCAATAGTTTTCTCCAAAAAGATTTAAATATTTAGTAAACTTGTAACATGAAATAAACTGTTATAGATTTGTTCTTTTTAGCTGATCTAATTCTTGCACAATTCGTCTCTTCTCTTTTTTCTTTGAAAAGAAATGAGGAAAAAAATGATGAAAAAAAAGAGGAAAGATGAACTGTGTAAGAAATTCAGATAAAGAGAATAGACTTAAGATCTTTTGTCCGGAGAATTAAATCACATATTTATTTACAGGAGATGCTGGATATCCATTAGAGCCATGGTTAATGACACCGTTGACAAATTATCCTCAGTGGAGTCGCTAGTATCATTATAATCAGAAATTATGTAAACGGAGTATCGTTGAAAGATTATTTGTAATTTTAAAGGAAACATGGAGATGTTTGTCTTACCAACGTATATTGATGTATGCTCCAGATATTAGCGGATTAATTATAAATGCATGCGCAGTTTTACATAATATACGTGTACACTATCGATTCCCATTGGAGATAGAAGAAAATGTCGTCTTTGACGATGCTCATACAAATGAAGCAAATGATGTAGAAGAAAAATAAAATGTAATACGCAGAGGGCCTAAAGCAGTAGCACAGCGTATACAGAAGCAAATTATGCGAGATTGGTTTCCCAATTACCAATGTGCATGGGATAATGAGAATGAGTAATTTTAGATGAAAATAATTTGAATTTATTACATCGATGAATATAAACGTCTGATTCGTATGATAAAATATTTTGTATTATAAAATATTATAAAATAATAATGAAAAAGAATTAAGTTTACATATCCTTGAATTTATATACCGTTTTTCAAACATTCAAATATAATTTCTAATAACTGTGTTTGCCATTCCTCATTCTTTGCCATTCTATCCATAACTTCGCCTATTTGCAATAATGTTTCAGCTTGCGATTTCATAGCCTCAGCTAGCATCAATAAACATATAATATTATTAAACTAAAGTATAATTATAACAATTAGTAATAAGCTTATTAGCTTGGGGTCCTCCCTCTGGATCCTGGTGGGCTCCGGAATGTGGTGAGGTTAAAGTCGGATCACATACCTAAAGGCTTTTAAACAGGCTCCGAGACTATTGAAAACTTGATTGAGGCATATCGGGAGTTGGTCGGGAGAGTCCGAAGAATTCTCCGACATGTTAAGCGAAAAGGCTGGAGAACTTTTTGCGAAAAATCTCAGCTCTCGCACCCCTTCTACGGAGATCTGGCGCAAACTCAAACGTTTCAAGAACTGCCGCCTCATTCCGCCCTCTTTCTCTATTAATAACTTCTCGGTTA
This sequence comes from Pseudoatta argentina, assembly GCA_017607525.1. Classification (NCBI taxonomy): domain Eukaryota; kingdom Metazoa; phylum Arthropoda; class Insecta; order Hymenoptera; family Formicidae; genus Pseudoatta; species Pseudoatta argentina. Next base: position 2,547,052 of record JAANIA010000071.1, read on the forward strand.
ACGGAACCTCTCAAATTCAAGAAGTCATAGATAAATTTTGCTCCCCGACTTGTTCTCCGGGGACATCTACTATCACTGATGGGACTCCGGAATCTTTCGCTTGGCTCGATTCATCATTTTCTCTTAATGAAATCGAGGGCATCCTCCATGTTGTAAGAATATCTTCTAATCCCGGCCTGGATAGTATAAATTATCAAAGCTTTCCCTTCTTTCTTGCTTACTCTCTTTACTAAATCTTATTTTTTCATCTTCCACCTTTCCTCGCACTCTATCGTTCACTTAATTCCAAAGCCCTATGGTGTGGGCTATTGACCTATATCACTCACATTCTGTATTCTAAAGCTCCTAGAGCGTATTCTGAATAGACTTTATTGGGTCTCTGAGTCACCCTCCTCACTTTCCTATTTCCAATCAACCAGTTTGGATTTAAGTTCTCTCAACCTTACTATCACATTCACAAGGCCTATCTCCTTCATCAGAGCACAGTGGTTGTATTCATAGATATTAAATCCGCCTTTGACAATGTCTTACCTTATATAATATATTAATCCAAGACTTCATCAATTTGGGTTTTCCCTCCCTTTTTATTAAATTCATCAACAATTTGATTACCTCTCGCAAGGTTCAATTTGTAGTACAGGAATCTCTTTCCCCCATCTACCACTCGTGTAAAGGTCACTCCTCAAGGGTCAGTACTCAGCTTTATGCTCTTCAATATTTACCTTAGAGATATCAACGAATCTTAGCACCAGACGTGTATTTGCGGATGACATTGTCATATTTTCCTTCCACACTAATACCAGAGTCGCTCAACAATCAATCGAATGTTTTCTTAATAACATTCAATTCTTCCTGAGTAACAGAGGTCTTGAGATCTCCAAAACTCAATTGATGATTTTCTCCAAAAAATATAAAATCACATTAACTGCTTGGTTAAACAGGGGGAAACTGATATTCTTTCTTCTCCAACAGTTATATTTCTGGGTATAATATTGGACTTCAAACTTTCAGGCAGAAAACATATGGCATATGCAATTAACAAAGGCAAAAAGTTAAACTCTATTATCTCCGCCCTTAGAACTACTTGATGGGGCGCTAGCCCTTCTTTATTTCTTTATATATATAATTCTATTCGAACTTCTTTTGAGTATGCTTCTCTTATCTTTGCCTTGAACAATAACCAGACCTTGAACAATAAAGACCTTGAAAAATTATAAAACTAGGCGCTGTGATTGGGGATGTGGATATCGCGTATTCACATCAATGTAATGCATGTTGAATCTAAACTCTCACTCTTGTACCATAGATTCAAATTCCTTGCCTCCACATATTTCCTTAAAGTTATTTCTATACGGGACCACCCTGTCGTCACAAAGACGACTCTTAGAACTTTGTGACTGTGCCACAACTCTTTCACAATATGCATACCAACTAAAAAATTTCCCAACCAATTTCAGCAACTATATTTTTTCGTATGTGACAATATAAAAATGATATGTATATTACTCCTGCTCTTATTGCTTTTCAGAATTCCTTTTATTCTACTACTTACATTGACTATATTAAACCTTCGCGGAAAGCTCTTAAACTCTTTCGCTCTGGACCTTCCCAATTAGTCCAGCTCGTCTTTGACCTTTAGAGATCTGATCTCTCAAGCCATATTTTACACAGATGGATCTAAATCTGAGGATGGTACATCGTCGGCTCTGCAATTTACTCTCCCCAGGTTGATTTGTGACACATGTTTAAACTTTCTGCCTCCGCTTCTGTGTTTTGGGCTGAAGCTTGGGCCAACTACAATGCCTTTTCTATAGCTATCCACAGAAATCTGAATCGCTTTGCAATCTTCTCAGACTCGAAAAGCGTCCTTGACGCTCTGCGAGGATACAACAACAAAACTAACAATTATATCATGAACTATATACGTGCATTAATTAAAGAGACCAAATTTAGAAACATATTCGTAAACTTCATTTGGATCCCGTCTCACTGTAACATACAAAGTAACGAGATCGCAGATCAATTAGCCAAGAGGACAATACGCGAGAGTTTCGGATACCAATTTTGAAGCTTTATATTCCGATTTATTTCATATTCCTAAAAAACATTTGAATGTGGATTTTGAGAGTTTCATCGGAAGGACATCTCGTGACAAGGGTGTTTATTACTTTGGTAATTTCTATTCTGAAAATGGTAAACCATGGTTTCATGACTCTTATCTCTCGCATCAATCGTTTAAGAAGCAATCATTACAATTTCAATTCAAATTTTTCCGAAAAATAGACAATAGACGATTCTTCTTGCTCCTGCGGCTCCTCCTTCCAAAACCTAGCTCATATAATTTTCTTTGGTCTCATCACAGAATCTTATATCTTTCCACTTCGTATTGCACTTCGAAGATTAATATCGAACAATCCATTCGATCCTCTTGAAGCATAAACTCTGTAAGTCTTACGCAAGCCTTCAATAAAAATTTGTTGCCTCTTTGCAAACTTTAGTCTCGCATGTGATCGCCTATTATAACTCAAACATTCGTGACATCAACTCGCGGCGCGCGTGCGCTTGCGTCAGGTTCGGACTCTATCCCGTCCCAGCGGCATTCCGTGTCATTTGCCCTCTCGCCGCGAGAAATGGCTTTTTTAGGCTTTGTTTTCAATGATGAATTATTTCGCTTCGCAACGCCGAAACCTGCAAGACAACATTATCCAACGCTTACGCACAATTCAACGTCGTGATCTGACCGTATTGTTTCCGTTCAATATATATGGGAGGCAGGAGTCATTAACCAATAAGAAAAAGTTGTGTGCGTTTGATTGAGACAGAACATTAATGTAAGAAATGAATATGCACTGTTATCGACCTTTTTTTATTTGGAATTTAGAAAATTTGTACTATTGACTATATCGGTCGTCACTCCAGCATTCTCTTAATTAGAAAATAATAATGATCGTCAATACTATTTACTATTTATTAGATTTAATTCTTATGTTACTACTATTACAAGTATTAAATTTTAATTTTACTTTCAATTATCTTCAGGTGGAATAATATAGCATTTATTTACTATAATTTCTTAATAAATTTACGTAAAACTATTTACATAGAACAAAATTATTTATTATTATAAAATGGTTTTTTTTCTGTTTTCAAAAATAGCTATAGCTAAAGAATTAATAAAAATTAGACTCATATATTTTATTCACAACTTTGTCAAAATTTTTTTCTCCTCGATAGTATAACTTACAATTAGTTACTTGTAATAATTATAAAATATCAGGAAGCACATTTTATTTATATCATTTTATTTATAACCAGCAAGAATATATACACTGGGCTGCGTTTAGGAATTACACCCAGATAATTCTAAGCTATACATTGTTAGAAATGTAACGAACTTCCTTTACATGTAAGTGAAGTTTGTGGTTATGAACGAAATTAAAAGTAATGAATGATTTAACTGACAATTAAGTTACAGTAATTACTTAAATGTAATGAACGTGTACATTAAATTTATGAAATTTAATAGACTTTAATAGGAATTTAATAAAATTTTATGAAAAATACATTAAATTTTATGTATATGTACACAAATATACTTTTTAGTTATAAATACATTAAATTTATTGTAATGTCAATTTATTGTAATTTAATGAAATTAAATTCAAATTATGTAACTTAAAATTTAATGAAATTTAAGAACATTTCTAACAGTGTAGGTTATATCACGTATATTACAGCAAAAATGCATCCTAGAGTTATCTAGGTGTAATTCCTGAATGCAGCCCTCTTAAAAAAAATTATGGCATAGACAAATTTTAGGCAAAAATTGATGAATTTTGATTAACGATAACTTTGCAAAAAATTTTCGTAGATTTAAAAATTAAAACTTGAAGTCTCTAATTTAAGATGTTGTGGTCAGATTTTAAGTTTAATGCATCTCACTTTTACTGTAACTCTCAAAATATGAGGGTATGTTTGTCATATTGAAAATAGAAAAATTTGACGGAATATACGAACTTTGTAAAATTTGTTGGGGGAATGTCATTTATATAGCGGTATAAAGTTCGAATTTTTCCTTTTAATTAAAAAAAAAACCGAGTTGCGATTTTTTTTCGAAAAGTTACAGCACTTCAAAGTTATCCTTGCAGTTTTGACATATACTACTGACATTACTTGCATTACCGGATATGCATCACGACGAGCTGAATGGATTTTGCACACCGTGTTTCTGGATATATGTAAATATTAGTAACGCGTGTTGCCTCCGCATTGCTTGATTATTGCTTGCATTCGATTCCTTATATTAATGCAGGCGGCAGACCCTAATTTCTTCCTGCGGAATGTCACTAAGATTAAGAGATTTGGCAAGACAATTTGTCAATCTCAGAGACTTATCACAAGCTCTAATACAAATCTGGAATCACGGACGTTCCACATTTTCATAAGCCTAGTTTACGTGCACTTATACGTGTACCAGAGAGAAACCTGAGAGAGGACATGACAGTCCAAAACTGTAATCGCAAAATGCTTGTGGGGGATTATTTGGTTTGCTATTAGATCAATCTTAGTCCCCATTGTGTATGATTTATCCGGCGAGGTTAGATGAGCAAGCAATTACTAAAGGAAGTATACCTTTATTTTAAGTCTAATAATAATACAGCCATCTTGTCTCAATAACTCTCTTATCTAACTTCTTATATATATTACTAAGAAGAGAAACTCTATCCTTTGGTTTGGTTTACATGAGCGTATTAATTAGTGCCATTAGTGGGAGGATCATTTGACAGTGTACTATCGGAACGATAGATGTAATCTATCCTGACCTATTCTAACCTGAACGGGAGATGGAGATGTGTGTCTCCACAGTATTCCCTCCTGAGTTTTTAAACTAATGAAATTTTGAAATATAACGTTTATATATATATAAACGTTATATTTCAAAATTATATAACCTCATAATAAAAATAAAATAAAAAAAGGGAAAGAATGCACATTTATGAAGTAATCTTTACATAATTAAATATGAATAAAATATGCTGCTATTGAAAACATACAGACTTTTTACTTTTTAATTGGACGGCACTTAAGTAAGTTTTTAAAACTGGTCGAGTGTTAATTAAATTGAATGGATCGTTGGATGAACTTGTCGTACTAGGTTCTGTAAGACTTCGACTGCTTGTGTTGGTGTGCTCCTCCTGTGGAGTGACGAAATATGCGGGCTTTAAGCGCTCGGTAGAAACGTTGATTCTTCTGCCTTCGACTTCTATTGTAAAAACCTGATCGAATATTCTTTCTATAATGCGGTGCGGCCTTGAATACGGACACTCCAGTGGGCATTTAACAGTGTCATTCCTTAGGAAAGCATGCGTACATGTGTGAAGATCTTTGTATCTGAATGATTTGTTGCGTATATGGTGAGTTGTAGGAATGGGACGAATTCGCTGCATGAACCTGCGAAATGAAAAATTGTGGATCGTTTGGCATGTTCTCGTGATCGAAAAATTTGCCTAGAATTCGAAGAGTTCTTCCGTAGAGCAACTCCGCGGTCGAGTTGATGCATGAATCTCTTCTTTATAACAGGAGCGTAGGCCCAAAAGCACGATTGGCAACACATCAGCCCACTCTGCGTTGATTTGACACATAATTGTTGCTTTCAAAGATCTGTACCAGCGTTCTACTATCTCATTAGACTGTGGGTGGTATGCTGTAGTTCTAATGCGTTTTGTTCCGACCAACTTGATTAAGTCGAATAAGGTTGCTTCGAACTGTGAGCCTTGATCTGTTGTAATGAATTTTAGACGAACTAACGAGAGATCTAACGAGAGATCTATGTTGTGAAAAATGCTTTTGCGATAGTGTCTGCCATAATATCGGCTAAAGGTACCGCCTCTGGCTATCTGGAGAAACGATCAATCAGGGTTAAACAGTACTTGAATCCATGTGAAGGTAGCATTGGTCCGATTATATCCAGGTGTACATGATTGAAATGCGCATCTGGTACCGGAAGTTTTTTAGGGAGTAAACGAGTGATCTTTGCTTGTTGGCAACGAAGACATGCTCTCGCCCAGACGACGATGTCTTTGTTCATATTGATCTAAACGAATTTTTGCGCAATGTGTCATCTCATACTCTCCCTTCCACTTGAATACGACAATCCAAGTAAAATGTCATGTCAAAAATGCGTCGTTGCAGAGTCACTGGAACGAATGGACGGATATTGTCTTGGGAACAGTCGCAGTACAGACTAGCATTGGTTTCAGGTAAAAAAAACTTTCGCAGTTCTAAACTAGATGAAGGAGATTGCAGCTCTTGCTGTAATTCTTCATCTGCTTGTTCGCGTGTCAACTCTTCCGTGTCGACGATAACAGGCATTATGATTAAATTGATTCTTGATAGTATGTCTGCAACTATATTCCTGTCGCCTGAAATGTGGCGAATGTCTGTTGTAAATTCCGAGATGTATGTTAACTGACGACATTGCCTTGGTGAAGCTGGGTCGAGTTTTTGCGAAAAGATTAGTAGTTTATGATCGGTGGTCACAAAGAATTTGCGATCTTCCAGCATGAAATGGAAATGTTTAATTAATACGTAGGTCGCGAGAAGTTATCGTGTGCGCTATAGTTACACTGCGCTGGAATAAGCTTTTTGAGAAAAAACTTAATAGTTTCCAAGTTTGATTCTGCAATTGCTGCAGAACGGCGTCTATCACGGATCCAGATGCGTTGGTCTGTAATGAAAATTGCGCTGATGTATCTGAAAATACGAGACGTGTGGCACTGACCAAACTGTCTTTAAGTTTCTTAAAAACGGTTTTATTTTCCGTAGTCCATTCAATCCAAGTTTGTCCGCTCTGTTTTGGCCTAGTGATCGCTTCTTGTAACGGAGATTGTGCGCTTGCGCACAACGACATTAGGTATAAATCTATACTCGAAAATTTACGGAGCTTCTTGATGTTTTGTGGCTTTAGAAAATTTTGAACAAACTTTGATCTTTTGTGGTGATGTTGCGAGGCCGAAATGTGATGACCAAGAAATGAAACTTCCGGTGACCCAAAAACACATTTAGCGGTATTGATAGCTACGCAGAATTCTTGCAAACGCTGAAATAATTGTCTTAGATGTTCATAATGTCCCTCCGGAATTTTGGATGCTATGATAATATCGTTCAAATAAGCATAACAGAAATTGAGTCCTCGAACAACTTTGTCCATAAACCTTTGAAAGATTTGAATTGCGTTGCGCAACCCAAAAGTCATGAATAGGAATTCATATAGCCCAAAGGGCGATTATTGTCGCCGTTTTGGGTATGTCCTCCTCTTTGACTGGAATTTGTTGATAAGCGCGGACGAGATCGATTATTGAAAATACAGTTGCCCAGTGTAAAAATTGTGCGCAGTCGTGTAGAAATGGAATCGGGTAGCAATCTAGTTCTGTTATGGCGTTAAGTTTGCGGAATCGCCACATGGCCTCCAGTCTCCGGTTTTCTTTGGAATTAGGTGCAGCGGGTTGGTCCAGGAACTCTTAGAAGGACGACATAATCCTTGTTGCAACATGAATTCGAATTCGAACTTCGTTGCTTTTAATTTATCAGGAGCAAGACGACAAGCTTTTGCTGTGACAAGTTGACTCTTGATTATAATGGCGTGCGTCACATTGTGCTCTTCGGAACTACTTGACACTTCGTATAATCTCTGGAAATTGAGCAGTTTATCATATATTGTGTTAGTTTTTTGAAAACGGCTTGCAAAATGGAAATGCTGTCTAATCGCCCGGATACATTTAGGCTCGTGCTACCGTCAATCAATCTTCTTCGGCGGATGTTAACTAAAAGATTAACTAAAATGTGATAAAAAAATCTATACCAAAGATAGATTATTTATATTCGCCAGGTGAAAAGGTCATTGGAATGCACGGCGTAGTCCAAAGTCCAATTGAAGTAGTCATACGTTGCTATAGGAGTGCCATTTGCTGCGCAAAGCGTAAAATTCGATTTTTTGCGTTTCTCTCCCGGTGAAATAGAGATGACGGAAACATTCATAAGAAAATTCTTTTGAAAGATGCAGTCTGTAATAAATAGGCGGCGTATGATCAAATCCGGGATATCAGCCGTTGTTGACATCCCGGTTTCTAGTTTTTCTTTTTTTTTGTCGGATTTGTCATTCCAACCACACGGCGAAGTACACTTTTTGGCTTTCTGACCGAAGCGTTTGTGGTGCCAACAGTGTCCAGAACTTGCTGATGCGAATCTTTCGCGTCGCCGAGGAGATGCATTATGATGTTTTGATTTCATGCGATCTAATCTTTTGATAATTTTAAAAAGTTTGCCTTCCCAGAATGATGTTCCTGCAGCTGCGGAAGTAACTTCAAGGCAAATGTTAGTAGAAACTATGTCGTGAATTCAATCCGCCATTGTTGCGAGCTTTTCTAATGAATCCTCGCTAGTGGAAAGTACTGTTTGCGTATTAGTTGGGAGACGTTGCATCCATAGAGATTTGAGAAGTTCATCGGATACTTTGTTTTCCGCGAGGTCTCTCATGTGTCTTAAAAGACGAGACGGACATTGATTGCCGAGTTCTGATTTAATAATGTAAAATTTTCAGACGTTTCGCTATCTTGAAACTTCCTCAAAATGCGTAATGCTTTAATATACTTATTAGATGCAAGAGGATTTGCGACTAATTCACTTACCTCAGCGAGTATATCTACATCTGGAGCGCATGATAGAATTTGATGAGGTCCTGCGTGATTCCGTTCGTTGCAAACTGTGCTTTCATCTGAATAAATCATATTACCGCTTTTTCCTTAGAGAATTTTGGAGGACGGATACTAACGTGTCCTACTTGAGCAGGATCGCCTCAATTATTTTCCGCCATTGCGAGCGAATTAAATTTTTTTTTTTAAACGTCGGAGTCACCAATGTAGGGGGTTACTTGGTTTGCGATTAGAGTTAATTCTCACTGTGTATGATCTATCCGGCGAGGCTAGATAAGTAAGCACAAGTAATTACTAAAGGAAGTATACCTTTTATTTTAAATCTAATAATAATACAGCCATCTTGACTCAACAACTCTCTTATACATATATACGAGTACATGAATCCCGCGTCGGAAAAACGACATGTCTTTTGAGGCTATCCAAGAATCGATCCATTTTTGAGCTTCTTCGTAAGAATGAAAGCGGTCAGCTAGGCCATGTGCCATCCGCCACAGCGGACCACGAGTACGTCCGCTCGCGGTGAGAGCTAATTCGAACCTGAATATACAAATAATTTTTTATTTATCTATTAAAGTGATTCGATATTCTTCCTATAGTTATTGGAGTACATGTTAAATTTTGGGCCGACTTTTGAAGCATCGCCTTCTTTTTTCTCGCCGCTCAATGCTCGACGGCTGAGTCGCATCAGATCGCGCGCGGATGTGTATCTCAGGAGCGTTGTACTAAGAAATATGCTGCGACCGTACCTTCCGTACATTTCAAATTATCGATCCTTTACTTTCTTTAGTCTTCCGTGATGTCTTCTTTATTCAATATGCCTTTTTTATTCACATTGTTGAATAAAGAAGATATCGCGGAGTTATTGGAGTTAAGTCATTCCAGTTTAAAATTACGCATCTCATTCTGTATCGACTTTTATTAGCCTTAAATTGATATTATCAGTATACTATATTAAAAGTACACATATAATTTCTATAATTTTATAAAAATATATTTGGAGTAATATGTTCATTAATAACGTTATTTATTTAAAAAAAATCATGATAAAAGGAAAAAGCAGGATTGAACATAGGATCCTCATTCTGATCTCGCCCGAGACCACGTTGAGTTTTTGCGGATCGCCTCCATGAACGCGGTACATAAAATATACAGAAAATCATAAAACTATATCTCGTCTATCATGTTTTGAAATCATTTGTGCTATTATACATTAAGAAAGTATATGATTAACCCTTTCACTTACAATATCGTGTGAGACTCGTGGTAAAGAAATCGGGCCAAACACGAGTATCATTGGTGAGAGCCATAGGTACATCTATCGAGCCATAGGTACGTCTATCGAGCCAAACGTAAACAACACGTACCAGGCTGTTAATTATGGCACGCGCTATCGTAATTGTAGCGCAAAGGGTTAATATAATTTAATAAATACATAATTTAATAAAAATTATGTATTATCTAGAATGTCTCTTTCCCCCTTATGGGGGGAACGGCCGAGATAGCCGAGAAAGTATTTTCGGTCGCTAGAAACAAGCGACTACAGAGAGAAGGACAGAGACAGACTCACTGTTTTGCTAGACGAGCCCAGTTTGGCGTGTCCGCGAGAAGACTTACCGATTACAATCAGAGCTTCTATCCGTTTTGTTTTTTCTCTGTCTCGCTTGAAACAACAGAAATTGAAAGAATTTTAAATCACAAACACGGTTGCCAGTTCTCCGTTTTTTTTTTTGACAGACTTCGATTTTTTGGACTAATATTCAATACTCCAGCAGATGAAAATCTCCAATTTTTGTCTACTGGAGTATTAAATATTAGTCCAAGCAATCGAAGTCTGGCAAAAAAAAAAAAAACGGAGAACTGGCAACCGTGTTTGTGAATTAAAATTCTTTCATTTTCTTTTTATTAAATTATATTAATCATATATCTTTCTCATTAACGTATAATAGTAAAAATAATTTCAAATAGTTTACGACTTTCCATGCGCTGTACGTACCGCGTTCGTCGAGGTAATCCGCAAGAATTCAGCGTGGTTGCGCATTTTGGGCCGATTTCTGAAATGCTGCCTACTTTTCCTTCACAACTGCTCGACGCTTGACTGAACCGCTTACGCGCGGACGTGCATCTCAAGAGCGTCACAGTATAAGAAACATGCTACGACCATACCTTCCAGCAAATTGTCAAAGCATTTGTGAAAATATAATATTTTCCTTTCTACATAATATTGTATTTTCTTAATAATGGTGATTGAACATCATATTAATAACTAAATGCATTTTACTGAATGTAATGTACTTTTAAAATATTACTTTATTATTTTTATGATATATTCAGTTTCAAAGAGCTACTGATCACGTTTTTATGCCACAGAATGTAATATAGAATTTTACTTTACCGCGTCATATATCTGGTCATCTGTATTTTTTTTTAGTGGAATAAACCTGGAGAATGCACTTAAATGACGCGTATCAATAATAGAACTTCAAAGATAATATAAAGTTTTTACAATAACGTGAGTTTAGATATGGTGAACGCCTTTTCTTAATTAGTCTAGCTAAGAAGATAATGTGACCATGATATCGATTATGTATCTTTTTTCTTAGGGTGAAAAGTTAAAATTTTGTATGTATTTGTGTATATGTATATGCATACATATATCATTTTGCGTGACGCTGTAGAAAACAACAGTGTTATACGAGTCAATCAGCTGTAACCAATATGACTTCACAGTATCGTTGCCGCGCAACTGTACTGTCAATTCAGTGTAGTATGGTAGTGTTGTACACACGCCCATATATGTGTGTGTGTTTGCGTGCGCGCGCGCGCGTATGTGTGTGTGTGTGCATGCGTGTATGTGTGTGTGTGTATGTGTGTGTGTGTGTGTATTTATATAGTGTTTTGTGTCCATAAAATAGAAAAAATATAGTAGCAGACAATTGTCTGCCTTTGATAAGAGAAGGTTATGGGTGTTTTCTAATAAGCGATTCACTCAGTACAATACAGTAATTATCTCATCCTTGTATTTCCGAACAAGATTGTAATGTGTCACACTGTGTCTCTTGTTGGAAAGCACTCTATAAAATCAAAATGGGAAAGGTTGGCATCTTTATGTCATTCGTGAAAATATCACTTTTATTTATCAAGTGATATGGTTAAATGTTATAACAATAAATTGTGCTTTGTCTAATTATAATCCAATGTCGGAGGTGTTCATCGTGGGCTGATTATTTTTAATTTTCTGCCAGAAGCGTTAATCGTGAGCTGGGTAGCTATAACAAAATGCCATAGCCATAAATCGTGCTTTGGCTAGTTATGGATAAATGTTAGAGGTGTTTATTGTGGGCTGACTATTTTTAACTTACTAGTAGAGGCATTTCGATTATCAAATTTGATGAAATACAATTACGGAATCAATTTGTAGAATTTTGCGTCTGCAATTAAAGAAATGTGAATAGATGCATTGTCATGATAGAATCAAAAGCTGATTGCTTGACCGAAACAAAGAAACTAATGAAGAAAAAAAAACTGAATATCAGTAAACAGCTTCTTTGAAACCTTACAACTTTTGTCTGAAGCGTTTTTTCTAAAAACGTTATGTAATGGCCTTATAGTACAAGGATAGCCAATAATTGAATCGTAGAACGTAAATCATAGGTCAACGCATTATATTTTGGCGTGCATGCCGATACAAGTACAATTCACATTCCTTTATGATTAGTTACAGTCACTTTTATGTTCAGCTGCCAAATCCGGGTTCTTTCTGGACATCTTATATAATATATATGTTATACATATGTTATATATATATACTGCATATATATATATATATATATATATATATATATATATAATATATACATGTGTGTGTGTGTGTGTGTGTGTGTGTGTGTGTGTGTGTGTG
>JAANIA010000071.1:2563618-2583832 GCA_017607525.1 Pseudoatta argentina
ACCATAAGTCTGAACAAGAATTCTATGCTCTTCAGCTGCAGATTTCTTTTGAATAAAGTAGTGTAATAAAATTCCCCGCAAATACACTTTATTCGGCACAAATTTTGACATATTCAATAAATTATACAGTGTTGTTATTTATGATTTCAAGAAAGGTTATGTACGGCAAATGACGTCCTATGATAGATGTTTATAATGTATACAGAACTATAGGTAACAACGAAATAGTGTACTGCTCGTGCCGTCTCTTGTAAAACGCTACGAATTAATTCCAACACCTAATAGCATAATATAATATACATACAATTTTCTATATTAGATATATAAGTCGACATGTTAGTAATGTAAATATCTATCTCTTTTTATTAGACAGAGCAAAAGGAGTTACATTATGTATGTGCAATGTCGTATTCATTTATTGATGATATATTCTAAAATGGCATTGAATGTAAGAAAAAAGTGCTACTATGGCTTCGATATAATTATTAATTAAAAATCTGTACTTCATGTATACTACAAATTTTTAGTACTGGTGGTATATATTGGAACACGGCCTACATTGCATGTGTATATAATACAATTGTATTTCTAATACCCGATTCTACAAATATAAGATTAACTTCAATTACGGTTTATTTTTTTCTCAATTCTAAAATTGGAAAATTTTCCAAAATAAAATAAATCTTACATTTGAGGAACCGACCCTAATACACGTCTCTGCTAAGATAGTAATGTAGGAAACAGAATAAAAATATCGATAATTAATTGATCGAATTTCCTGCATGATCATATTAACTCAGAGGACGTAAGCATCTTTGGAAATAAAAACCTGTAATATCGACCTTGATTAACTTCAGCCTTCGCTCCAGCATCCCCTTAAGTTATTTGTTTATATCTCGTCGAACTACCCCAGATAAAAAAAAATTATGTTTCAAATCACGTTGGTGTTCTTTTATTCGTAGGTTGATTATTCTCCTGGTTTCTCCAGTGTACACTTGCCCATAGGAACAAGGTATTTTGTATACTCCTGTGGAGCTGAATGGAGATCTTTGATCTTTAGGACTTCTTAAGATTTGTTCTATATTTTTGGGTGATTTAATTATAGTTCGGATATTGTATTTGTTTAATATCCTACCAATCTGATCTGTTGTTCCTTTCATATATGGGAGAATGGATAGGATCCTTTCGTTTAGTTGTGTGTCAGAGACCGTTGTCTTGTTTGCATGTTTATTGATTGTTTGTATTATGTCTTTTTTGTCGTGTCCGTTTTTCTGTAAAACTAGTTTTAAGAGGTTTAAGAAGTTTTGTCTGTAGATGTTCTTTGTCAGAGATGGTATACAAAGCTCTATACAAGCTATATACAAGTGAGTTAATTGCAGACTGTTTTTGTGCTGGGTGGAGGTGCGACTCGGCATGTTGGTATCTATCTGTGTATGTTGATTTTATGTACACTTGATGGCTTAAGGTACCGTCAGCTTTCTTAGAGACAAGAACATCTAGGAAGGGGAGTTTTCCTCTATGTCTATAGTGAAGTAGATATTTGGATGTTGATTGTTGAGGAAAATAAGGAATTTATGGAGTTCGGCTCTGTCGTGTCTCCATATCACAAATGTGTCGTTTATATAACGGAATCAACTTTTGGTTTTTTGAGTGTTTTTCTGAGGGCCTTTTTCTCAAAATGCTCCATGAAGATGTTGGCGATTACAGGAGAAATAGGAGAGCCCATTGCCACTTCTAAAGTTTGTTCATAAAATTGGATGCTATCTTTTGGATGTGTATCTTTTGGATGAAGAGCCCCAATACAAAAAGAAATTGTTATAATATCAGAGATGCTACACATCAGGAAACAGACACGTGGCCTTAACTTGACAGACTTGGAAAGGCTTCCCAAGGCCTACTATCCAATTGTAGACTATAAATATTGGAGCGTTGTTATTGCCAGTTAATCAGTGTACATTCTTTATTACATTAAGATTAAATTATTAAAGAGAAAAGATTCAGTTTTGATTTTGATGTCCATCTGGACTATAATTAATATCAGAGACTATAATTAATATTTGTTTTCATTTCTTTTTTATTTTCCTTGCGATTAACGTTTTATGTGTATTAAAAGTTATTCATTAATTTCGACATAATTGACACTGATTCCCTGAATGGTCAAAGATTGCTTTTTGCCGATAGAACTGCTTTAAACCGATAGAATTTAAGTGCTTGCGATATGGTGAATTTTTGTTTTAGTGAGCTACCTTCTATTATTTTACAATAAATCGTTTCTGCTGCCCCAATTTTAATACATTTTAGATTGTTATTAGAGTTCGTTTTTATATTATAATTTCCGCTAATAGTGAAGGCTCATTGAAATGAATTAATTTGTAAAAAAATTGTTTGTAATTACAACATTATATTGTTTCTAAAGATGGCTCAAAAGTGAGCCGAAACATGTAAGCGGATTAATCATTATTAAAGTTGTTTTATTAACCGTATGGTTTGCACAAGATTTACCGTGCTTGATTCCTATTGCCCTGTTATATCCAACCATTTAAAATAAAATTTACGACAGGATTACAAATCATGTTGAGAAAGTTGGATTTAAACACGTTCAGTTTCAGTAAATCTAATAATATCTAAACGCGAATTAGGGATTCTGAATAAATAAAAAGTCACATTTCCAAACGCGTAACAACATGTTGAAGGGTGTTTTCTCGTCAACAACAAGAAGCGATAAAATAAATATAGCATGACAAGAATAAGTTTTAATTTTTTGTTAACGATCACAAAATTTAGAGCTACTATCTACCATAGATAAGAAAACGCATGTTCAAATAACTAACAAAAGAAAAACTGGAGATAAAAAAAGGGGGAAATGTGAGTTTTTTCGAATAAAACGTAGAATAGAACCAAGTCGTTCGGAAGGAACGATGAGTGAAATACCCCCTTTCTTCAAAAAGAGAAGCTTAAACTCGCCAATGAGTGACCGTAGATTTGAAACCTAGAGAAGGTGATAACGTATCACCAACAAGTTCTCAAGAGATTGAAACTTGTAGTGCGAGCGGAGCAAATTTCGGAAATAGTTAGTCGAACACGAGAGTAGGAATGCGAGAAACAAATTTCCTACCAAAAGCAGAAAAATTCCTCCAACCTGAATCCTCCAAAATGATTTTTCAACCTAATACGTCCCATCAAAGAACCACTTTCCGAAACAATATAAATCATGACACCGCGAGACCCGCTCTCATTATTTTTCTGCTCTTATTACGTGTTCGGTTCTGCTTCTCAATCAGTCAGTCATTTGCGCAGTCTACCAGTTACCTTCATTACAATCTATATTCAATCAGTCAGTCATGTACACGGTTTCATCATGTATAAAGTTTTATACATTAAATAGTTTTTGCTTAAAAAAAAAAATAAATAAAAAAATAAAAAAATAAAAATCTTAGAGTTCGTGCGCGACCTTTTAGTCGAGTGATAAACCTCACCATCTCTTTGGGCTCCGACATCTGATGCAAACACTCCTACAGCAGAAAATTGTAAGTCTTATGGATTATCATTTATTTGTCCCGAAATTAAACTAATTCGCTTAAGAGTAAATAATTCAAATAATGTTCTTTTAAATGTCATTAAAATCAATCGACGGAACAGACAATTTCCGCACTCAACACCTCCTCTTCCTAAAAGTCCTTTCCCAGGCAGCAACCAAGTATTTACATCCCGGTACTACTTCCTCGATCCACCTTACTCATATTTCGTTCCCGTCTTAGAATTCTTATACAACCTCTTCCCACGAAATCAAAAATGCTATTACCGGCCAACCTTCTCACTCGTTCATTTCAGTGTTTCTTCCAAATTCCGCCTATACATATTTAATTAGTTCTGATGAAATTCTTTTATAACCTTTTTCTTCCTTCCTCCATTACTATACGCGATAGAAAAAAAAATCAGTCAGTATTGCTTTTTTGTAATTGTACTGTAATTCTATTGAACCTTGTAATGCGTTAAATTTAGATTAGTAATATTTAGTAATAATAAACATTGTTATTAAATTTTTATCTCTCTTTCATTCTCTAAATTTTAAAACCCTGAGACTTCGTAGTAGTTAGCTTTGCCTTTTCAAGGATCGCACGTAGTCTAGTCCTGAGTTAAAAGGATTAGATTCCTTGACTCGAAATTTGGACTGACGACCGCTCGTAGGAAATAGGTCATAGCGTCCTTACAAGATGTTGACCCATATTCCTAGACTAGCACAAAGGGGTGCGTTCGACTTGCGATACTCGCCTCTGTATGGATACCTGCGAGACAAGAGTCTGACCGTCCTTCCAAGTACTCTCCATATTTCTGCTCCTTTTTTTTCCAATAGGATCATAATTTAAAATTTCCAAGGGTTTGGAGGTAACACCGCATTATTAGTTTCTTATTCTTAGGCCCGGTGCACCATCATTACTTTGATTTTAAGCTTTAAATTTTCTCTATCTCGTTTTAAAACTGAAAAGAGATAGCAACAAAGTTTTAAGCTTAAAATTAAAGTAACGTTGGTGCAACCAGGCCTTAATTACTTAAATTTTAACAGACACGCGAATTTCCATAAGCGCCGACCGTCTTTAATATCTCGTTAGTGATACTGGCCATAGAGTCGTATTAGCATCTTAAGACATTACTTAAGACAATCTTAAAATATCGATTAAAGAACCGACTAAATACCAATAGTGTGTTCAGTTTCGGTAAACCACGCCCTTTTTGCGAGTCGGGGTACCGTTCAGTCGTGTTCCTATAATAAGGCTGGAGTTCCATGAGGTGTATTTACCGCATATCGCGTAACCGCGTAACCAATCAGAAGTGATCCGCTATTGTTTCGCGTTTTACTGATTATTGATTGGTTACGTGGTTACGCGATACGCGGCAAATACGCTTCATGAGACTCCAGCCTAATGCTTCCGGCACACCAGTGCGATGTTTGTCGCGCACGATACGCCATATTCAATAAGTATACAGCTTCATTGATGTCTATTTTTATTCTAAAAGTATACTCTCATTGGATATCGTGTATCACGCGCGATGAACATCGCGTTGGTGTACCGGAGCCATAAGGCTGCTTTCACACGCAACATAACTTGCGTAAGCGTAACTTGCGTCAACCAATCAAATCGTATCAGTTACTATGCTTTATTTTAGTTGAGATGATTTGATTGGCTGACTTAAGTTACGCTGACGCAAGTTATGGTGCATGTGAAAGCAGCCTAAGAGTTAGGACAATGTAGTCGTAACTTTTGATTGATTGTTAAAATTTACCATATGTAATAGTCAACCGCTAGTTTTATGGCTGCGTTCGGGGAGAGCGCTATCAATGCTATTTGTGTCATATTAATCTTGTTTCACATTTGAAGCTTATTCTATAATATTATATAATATAATATTATAATATTATAATATTATATATAATATTATTTTTTGCAACTGTTTTATCAACAATTGTATTTCTTGCTGTATGTTTCTTGTTTCTTTCGAAGTTCATTAACTTTTATCTCGGATGATATAAAACAAAAACTGGATAAGAAGTAAAAAGAAAAGATGTAAAAAAATAGCAAAAAGCAGAAAACAGAAAATAAAAAGCACATAGTAGAATAGGATTAATGGACGATGAAGATAGAGTGACACAAACAGTGTTAATAGCGTCTCCCCTAACCCAGTCCAAATGAATTGCAATAGCCAACACAACCGCGAGTTACAAGCAAATTGCAGAAAGTCATGTATTTAATTGATATTATGCTTCATGTTTTTGTTATTATCTAGCCCTGGCAGTATAACATTTACACGAAGTTTGTTAAAGAATGTTACTTCTAACCATACCATGCTCATTTAATTGAAGCTCATTGAGCTGTATGTGTTTGACGTTTCATATTATTTTCTATATTGTCTATATTTCTGTAGTATTAGGACCTTGAATAAGTTCTCGCTGTTTCTTCAAAGATGGCAGTAGTAGTACTCCGTGCATGGAATTTCGAATGGTAACGCACATGCAAGGAAGTACTGTATCTAACTTCACATTTCCGTGTGTGATAGTTCACTTTAGTGTAAACAAAGTAATTTTTTATTAGTTCTGAAAATGTCTATTTTTGTGCCGAATAAAATGTATTTGCGGGGAATTTTATTACACTACTTTATTCAAAAGAAATCTGCAGCTGAAGCGCATAGAATTCTTGTTCAGACTTATGGTGACAATGCTCTGTCGGATACGACGTGCAGAGACTGGTTTCGACGCTTCAAAAATAATGATTATGAACTTGAGGATAAAGAACGTTCTGGCGCACCGAAAAAATTTCCAGACAAAGAATTAGAGCAATTACTCGATGAAGACCTATCTCAGACGCTATCAGAACTTGGAAAAATATTACAAGTTGATGAGTCAACTGTTTCAAAACGTTTAAAAGGGTTAGGAATGATCCAGAAGCAAGGACATTGGGTGCCGTATGAATTGAAGCCGAGAGACGTCGAACGACGTTTTGGCACGTGTGAACTACTGCTTCAACGGCAGAAAGGAAAAGGTTTTTTGCACCGTATCGTGACTGGCGATGAAAAGTGGATACACTACGATAATCCAAAGCGTAGAAAATCGCGGGGTAAGCCCGGCCATGCATCCACATCGTCCGCAAAACCAAATATCCATCGAAGCTTCTTCTCTGTATTTGGTGGGATCAGCAGGGTGTAATTTATTATGACCTATCACGGGGGATCGCTATCGACTTCAATTGATGCGTTTGAGTCGAGCCTTAAAAGAAAAACGGCCGCTATACGCGCAAAGACATGACAAACTGATTTTGTTACATGACAACGCTCGGCCTCATGTTGCAAAACCAGTAAAAACCTACCTGGAAACGCTTAAATGGGAAGTTCTACCCCACCCGCCGTATTCACCTGACATAGCTCCTTCCGATTTTCACCTATTCCGTTCGATGGCACATGGCCTAGCTGACCGGCGCTTTCATTCTTACGAAGAAGCTCAAAAATGGATCGATTCTTGGATAGCCTCAAAAGATATGTCGTTTTTCCGACGCGGGATTCATGTACTGCCAGAAAGATGGGAGAAAGTGGTCTCTAGTGATGGGCAATACTTAAAATAAAATGTTTGTTTTCCTTATATTTTAAATACAAGTTTCTATTTTATAAAAAACAGCGAGAACTTATTCAAGGTCCTAATAGTATTTGGCTATTTGTCTATAGCTTCTGTAGTATTTAACTATTATTAATGGTGACGGTTTGTCTTAACTCCTATTACAGAAAACGTTCAATAGAGTTCCTCTAGTAAGGAGTTAAATTATAAGAGGTACTGATCTCTGATTGATCAGATTTTGAATCCCTTTAAACGCCGCCATTTGCAGATACTTTCGATGTGGTGATTAATCTGTGAATTGGTGTGAGCAACTGTTTCATGGTATAGAAAGCGCAAACGTGAAATCGGACTATATATCAACTGTCAACCATGGTAGAATTGTTTGTGGCCATCCGGTATTGGCGTCTTTATGTCTTAACTTTTACTAAAGGAACTATCATTCAGATTCTAGGCCTGCCATTTACGAAGAAATAAATGAGATTGCGACTAAATCTTCGCCACATTCCGCTATGTACGGCTTTTTATTTCTTCATTTCGGAGCAACGTTTTACTGAGACGCAGACTTGCGTACTGCAATGGTATCAGCTCCAATTACCCTGTTGAACAATTTCCATTGAAATTCTGATAGAAACTAATTAAATCCGATAGAAATGTAATGGGAATTGCATCAATGGGAAACGTAAATTTATCCGATTGAAAATTAATAAGATTCAATAGGATTTCTATTTTCTATAAAAAATTGATAGGCTTTTGTCCAAAGCGTTAGTCGTTAATCGGATTTAATAAGATATAATAATTGCGATTTTCAGAATATTAAATAGAATTTAATTGGTCATCCTATTGTACATATTCAATGGGTTTTAAACAGAAGATTTAAATGATGAAGTTCAATAGGATTGCATCAGATTTCACACGAGTAGTGTTCAATGGGTTTTAATCGAAAAATTGGGCGCATTCAAGTCTACAAAGCGGCTAAGTCTGCTTGCCGAGCAATTAAATATGATTGGTTGGATCCACAGTAGGAACTAATTATGCTTGTTCGCTCGGTAAATATGCCTAGCCGCTTTGTCGTCTTGAACTTGCCAATTGCTTCGACTGAATTCAGCAGGATATTGTGGTGATCGAGCAGACAGTTCGCGTCACAAACCGTGCACGCGTATAGCTGATCGCGAGCACGCGACCGCGCGCTCGCCCAACACTAATTAGCGGAGCTTCGCGCCGCGCTCGCCAGAGACGAGCTCGAGCGAGAACTCGCGTTTAAGATCCCACCAGACGGATATATTAGGAGACACACGATAACCCCAGCCAGAACCGCGTTGGGATATTCTTCGTTGAGCTAGCTTGATGTTTCTGGATCGCTTGCTGCGCTAGTGTTACCTTGAGTTAGTTGTCCTGTGCGTATTTATCGATTGAAATCTCGCCGAACCATCACATTGGAGAATACAGTGGAAGCATCTCAACTCATCAATATTGAACTTCCCTCTAACTTAGAGAGGGTAATAGGACGAAGCTGCCTCAAAAGAGATTAGTAGAAAAACATCTTGACGATGAATGCGCGTCTGACAAAATCCTAAAGCTGCATAAACCTATACCTGAGAATAGTCAAAGTACGATACCTTTAAAAAATAGATTTCAGTGTTTAGCAGACACTATAGAGTTGCACGATGACGCTTCTTCGCATGACTGACGATTTGCACGCAGATAGCGATAACCATAATTCGCCTCCTTCTAATGCAGTAACTAATAAAACTTCTCGCGAGCGGAAACCACCTTCGATATATCTTGCTTCCAGGATTAGCGATTTTATCGGTTTCTCTAAACAAATCAAAGTGATTTAACGTAGGTGATAATTTTTATATTAAGTATCTAGGAAATCAAATTAAATTACAATTTTATAAAACAAGTGACTTTTTAGAATTCAAGAAAATGGCTATTTCTAATAAATTGTTATTTCACACATATTCTCTGCCAGATGATAAAACAATAATAGTCACTTTAAAGGGGTATAACACCATTGCGGCTTCAAAAAATACAAAAATTTTTTATTGGCTTAAATGATACTTTAAGATGTCTAGAATATGATCCCATTAACGCCTAAGCGATCTTGAATTTATTTCACGTCGAAAACAGCTATGCTTGTGTGTTACCTCTAGCGCGGGGAGAGGGCCTCGAGGCACTCACCGAGCTCGCTGCCTTTGTCTTGTGTTTGTCAAGTATTTCAGGTTTCCTAATAGTTTGGGATAGTATGTTAGATGTCGCTTATAACTATTTCCACAGAAATACTTATTATTTAATATTATACCTTTTTTAAAAAGAATCACTAGATTTTTTTTGGCAATCGAGTTTATGTCAGATTTTTAGGCGAAAATTCGATTTTTTTTTTAAAGTCGCGCCATTTTCTCAAAAATTGATATTTTTTAAAATTCACCGGTACTACCTTAGCCAAACTATCACAGATTAAGAACCAATTTGTATTTTTGCTTTAGGTCACTTCAGTCAGCCACAATCGTGTACACCAGCAAGACATACGCGACGCTAGCGGCCTCTTTTGATGGCGTTTATTTTATAAACCATGATGATTTTTCAAAAACAAAAAATATGTTCAGTGTCTTTAATATGTAAATAAAAAAGCCCAAAAACCCGATTTTGAATTGCGCACTTCTTTGTATGTAAAAAAAATCTTGAAAATGAGGTCGATTTGGCCGTAAAAGGTGTTATATCCCCTTAACAGAGGTTTCCAATTTACCGAATTTGGATTACTAAAGTTTTGCATGAGCTTGAAACGTTGGATATCAATGTAAATAATTGCATGTATTGTATTTAAACTCTGCTGATAGCTTGTATGTTACGATAAAATTAATCTGAGTGCTAAATATTCATTAGCCCAATTGAGAAGAGTAAAATTCCTTTTTCACTCAAGGGTATAGTGGGAAAAATATATTAACAATAGAACTATAATACTATACGAGGGCAAGTCAATAAGTTTTATAAAAACATAGTAAAACACATTTTTTTTATCGATTCATTTTTATTTCTCAACATAGTCTCCTTTCAGCTCGATATATTTGATCCAACAATTCTCCAACTTTTTCAAGCCGTCCGAATAATATGATTTGTCCATCCCTTCATAATAAGCTTCTGTTTCGACGATGAGCTGCTCTCTGGTGATGAATCTCTTTCCTCTGAACCATTTCTTCAGGTTTGGAAATAGGAAATAGTCGCAGGGGGCTAAATCTGGCGAATATGCTGGATAGGGAAGCAATTCGTAGCGGAATTCGTTGAATTTGGCCATCGGTGCCCGGCACGTAAGAACCCGTGCATTATTTTGATGGAAGAGCACTTTCTTCTTTGCCAAATGGGGATGTTTTTTCTTTAAAATGTTATTGAAACGGTCCAATAAGGGTAGTAATCTGTGTAGTAATCGCCATTGGTCGTTTGCTTCGGAAGGTAATCGATATGAATTATACCGCGTGCATCCCAAAAAACTGTGGCCATCACCTATCCGGCCGACTTCATGGTCTTTGCCTTCTTCGGAGCTGGTTCACTCGATGAAGTCCATTGTTTTGACTGTTCCTTCGTCTCGGATGCGAAGTAATGGATCCATGTTTCGTCCACAGTAATGAATCGACGCAGAAATTCATTTAGATTACGTTAAAATATCTCCAAACATTGTTATGAAATCGTCACACAGTTGCGCTTATAATCCACAGTGAGCAAACGCGGCACCCATCTTGTCTTTTTCATATCCAATTGTTCGTGCAAACTTGAAATCACTGTGCCATGTGATATGCCTGTGGTCTCAACAAGCTTGCGCACTTTCATTCATCAAAACAATATCGTGGATATTGTTTTATCAATGATTTCTGGCGTAGCAGCCTCAATTGGACGTTCCAAACGAGGTCACATAGACCATGTTTAAATTCATTCACTCAATTGTATACAGTCGCAAACGCTGGTGCAGATGTGTTATGAACATTATCCAACTCGGCTTTGATTTCTTTCGGCGTTAAACCTTTCATATGTAGATGTTTGATCACTGCACGAAACTCGTTTTTTCCATTTTACAAAAAATACAAAGGTTGTTCGCTTTAATCGTCTACAGAAATGAAATCACGCGATGAATTCCGCTCAAAATTTGACAATAATCAGCTGATAGATGTTACTTGTCAAAAAGTAATATGACATAACACTGCTAGTGCCCTCTGATAGATTTTCTAAGAATTTATTGACTTGCCCTTACAATGTTACCACTGCCAGGCCTTCGGTCGTACATCAAATTGTTTTAAAAGACCAAGATGTGTGAAATGTGGACTTTCAATCTCATTTCTGAATGTAAAAAACTGATGGAAGAGCCTGCTAAGTGCTGCAATTGTGTGGGAGACCAACTTCTCAAAGTGTCCTTCTTACCTTAAATTTATTGAAAAGAAAAAGGTGATTTGCCTGAGTCTGGTAGAAGTGCATTTATGCGGTGTTATAGATCAATCAAAGAAAACCATTTATAATGTTTTTTGCAATCTTATCACTTTTCGGATCTGCATTAAGGGTGTTATTCTTTCCGGATTGATTGACGTTTACGAGTTTTCGCGGAGCTTGTCCGATCCCTCTTTTCAGTTCTGTCAGACCATTATCAGAACGAGTTTCGCAGATGCCAACCATAGTCGCGATGTGGAGCCGAAAAAAAGAATCGTGGCGTCTGTAGGATATAGCAAGGATCGTGGAAAACTACAGCGGATTTCTCTACCTCTCCTCCACGAAGAATGAAACCTCTGAGGATTTTCTTGGCACTTCCGGAAGCAAGGCTCTACAGGATTATATCATTCACGTTTCTGTGGGAGGTACCAGTACTGAGATATCTCCACAATCACTTAAATGTCATATTACCAAGACCACCCAAATGGAGCCACGAAGTGACTCGAGGCACGCAATACTGAAGCCGTACTGACTACACTCTCGGGATGAGAGAAAGTCATTTGATTGACAGCAACGTCAACGTCGCCGATAGCGACTGACATTTGTCGCTGTTGAGTTCTTTTCAAGACTCGGGGGGGNTCATAAAACTTAGAATATTAATTCGCAAAGCCAATTCTTGATGTCTTAGCATACACGTTCAATGAATTTTAAAATCGGAAAATTGCTTCGATCAAATTCAATAGAATACTATATCGGTTTTCGTAGCATACACGTTCATTGGGTTTTAAACGGAAAATTGCTTTAATCGAATTCAATAGGATACTATCGGGTTTCCTAGCATACGTTTTAACCGGATCTTCTTGGCTAAGTTCAATAGTTTCACACAAGTGATGTTCAATGAGTTTTAATAGAAAGTTGCTTCGAATTCAATAGGATATTATTGATTTTCGTAACAAATAATGGGTTTTAAACGCGTATAAAAAAATAATTAAATTTTATTGAACGATGAAAATGAATTCCCGATTCAAACTGATAGAATCCTATTAAAACGTATTTCCGATTAAAACTCATTAAACGTGTATTATGTTAAAACAATTTAATCATCTTTTAGTCATCTTTTAGTCATTTTTTAAATAACTCTGTGCTTTTAGTGAGCTTATCATTTATGTTTTTTTCTATCACATACAAAATAATAAAAATAAACAGTCTAATTATACAAGTGGTTATTGCAGCAATATTTCGCAAAATTTATGCGATATTGCGATCTTGTAATAAAATATTTTTTTTTGCAATGCTTTGTATGTTTGTAGTTTCCACGGTCGTGCCTTTACTGTAGTTCCTCTCAGGAGTGATTGATTGACTGTTACTGCCGCGCTTTGCGGTAACTTTTTTATGGCGCGCGCGCTGTATAAAGTTAGTACTTAAACACATAACTTAATAAACTTATTTGTTAAACAAGTTAGAATTCGAAACTAAATGATTATTTTGTTTCGGACTATTGTTTATCATTGTTTATCAATCGCTCCAAAACCTCCTCCGAGTTATACACGTGTTTAAGTAATAATAAGTATCTAGTAAATTTAAATAATTTGAATAATCCTTATTCCTTAAATTCCCAATATGTTTTGATATCTTGCACACCTTTTATTAATAAATATGATAACATTAGCTTTATTGTGTTTGATATCACAATTTTTCTTTTATGTTCCCGACTTTTTCTCAAGATAATATAACGATACACTTTTCTTAAGTAGCTCTAATGTATTCACGCGTCAATCCCAACACACACGAACACACACATACATGCACACTCATACATACATAATTAATTAATTAATTTTTTAATTAATATACATCGAAAAAATGAATATTTTTATTCCGAAAAATTACAGCTTGGTTGGACCATAAAAAGGTACGTTTCCATCTAATATGGTGAAAAAAAAAGTTTTTTGTACAAGAAAAAAAATAAAAACGAAAAAACCGGTTTTTTCAATTTATCTCGAAAATTTTGAGGTTATGTGCAAAAATTATATATACAAAAGTTGCAGATCTTTTCAATATCTACAACATTGCCATACAACATTTTCCGATCGGAGGCATAGTTTCGCCGGAAATAGCAAAAAACCACTCTTATCCCCTAAAAACCTCCCCACAACCCCCTTCGCCCACTACAAAATGCTTTAATTTTGGATATATCATTCGTCTCATTATTTTTTACCGATTACACCTAGTGGCGACCTGTTCTTAATTTTTCACCTACTTTATGCTATCTGCACTGGTCTAATTATATAAAAGCACCTTAATGATGTTGTAAGCAATCTATATAATTTTCAAATTCTAAAACGTAGTTCGCAAATACTGACGCAGAATCTGGAGACATGATAGTATTCTGGCGCTATCATGATCATCATATGCAAGATATACGCAGAAAACCAACCGCACACAATGAGAAAACAAATGTAAATTTTCATTCTGCGTTTGTGTTTGCGAACTATGTTTTGCGATTTGCGAATTGTGTAGAGGCATCTTTATGAACAGATTTTGACATTGATTTAATTTGACGAAGATTTCGATAATATTGATATTTTAATGTAAGAAATATCGTTACAAATGTTGTGCTAATATTGAATCAATATTTTAAATAATTGAATTATACATTGCGACATGTAAATTTAACGTCGAAAAAAACATTGCAAAAACGGTCCGTTGAAGTAATCTTTTGCAGATGTTGCAATAATATATTCAGGAATGTTGATTCAACATTTATTCAGCATCATATAAACTTCCAAGAATATTATATTAGGTTTCTGAATTAGGTTTCTGAGTTTTTGTACAAAACTAAACGGTAATATGTTCAAATACTTGTATATTTCATTTACTTTCATCTTGGAGCCTTAGGGGCTCCTCACTTAGAAATACTTTTGTTTTATATAGTTATCATAAAGAAATCTTAATTCTAATTAAAGAAATCTAATACTGCGTCTTTTAATTCCATTTCTATATAACTTTTTTTAAAGAAATATTACTCTGCTGCGTTTAGTAGCGGTACTGCTCCAGAGCTTTAATGTTAATTTGTTTAATGTTGTTGCAACATGATAAGCAACATCAACAATCAATATGGAAAAATAAATATTTAACGTTAAAAAAAACATTTTAACATTTAATTACTTTTTCGATGTTTTGTGCTGTATTTATGAAATATTTGCAAAAATATAAAAATAGTTTTACATTTTTTAAATGTTAGAAAATATTGTTATATGTGTGTGTGTGTGTGTGTGTGTGTGTGTGTGTGTAATAGATAATATTTTATGACATTTATAAAATATTATATGAGAACATTGATAAAATGCATATAAAATCAGTATTTCAAAATAGTTTTGTTTACTTGTAATTAGTTGTTAATGTAATTAGTTGTTTCTCACTTTTTGCTGGAATCGCGCTATTTTTCTAGATTTTTCTTTATTTTTTTGAAGAATACTTTTTTGCATCGCGCGAAGTTAAATATTTCTGTTTAATAACATTGATATTCCTAATTTAAATATAAATTTCAAAGTTGATTTTTATTCTCATTTTTCTATTACATTTCCACACACTCATATCATTAATACTATTTATTCATTTTTATTTTGTTTGATTAATATATTTTTCTCTTTCTTTCGAATTATCATCTCGTAGCGAACTGTACTCTGTCATCGAGTCGATGCTGTTGGCTTTTTACGCCGACGCCATCGACACTGCCGACGCCGCCGCCGACGCCGACGCCGACGCCGACGCCGACGCCGACGCCGATTCCAATGCCGACGCAGTGTTCATGGTTTCGGGTCGACGTAGTCTGAAGCTCGGCGTCTTTGGACATAAGGGAGCTAAAACGAGTTGAAGCATTGAGAATTTTTTCGTTACATTGTCATCGTATTCTTTAACTTGATTGCAGAAACAATATTAAAATTAAACGCAGCAAAGAAAAAGGAGTGAAAAAAGAAAAAGAGAAGTGCAACTCATTAATAAAGATAAAGAGAAATAAACAGAGGCAGAAAAGGGAAAATAATCAAAAATCAAAAGAGAGAGAGAGAGAGAGAGAAAAATCTAAAAAGAGAAAAATTTAAAGAACATCCTTGCAAGGTATTTTTCGAAAGAAGAAAGGCATCGAAAAAAGAAGGGGTGATAGTTAGTANGAGGTCGCGGAAGATCTACCGTTCCGGATGTCACGTCGCGGACTTTCAATTTCCGGCACGCGAGAACTTCGTCGCTTTCAGAGAGAGAAAGAGAGAGAGAGAGAGAGAGAGAGAGAGAGAGAGAGAGAGAGAGAGCCAATACTCGAAATTGAAAAGTTTGTAATTTGTGGCTGCTGCGGTTAGGTAGGATGCGTGTACTTGGGTGCGGCGTCTCGTCACCACCCGACAAACGACAGTTTAATAGTGTCAACAGCATCTGTAATACCATCGTTAACGGCAAACTTGTCTGTGCTGAGAACGACAGTCCTGCGGAAATATTTCTCGAGAGCGCGAGAGATAGTGAGAGAATCGTTAAAGACAGCGAATTCTTACAGAGCTTGAGAGCTCAGTACGATTGCACTACCACCATCACCACCGTCACTGTATCGTCCGAAACTTCCTCGATATCTCGCGAGAGAAGAAAGTTTCTTCAATCCACGTGCTTCACTTTTGACAACTCGCGACAGCAATCGTATAACTATACATTGAGAAGAGCGCGATCCCTGTCATTCGGACGGATCATCGAAAACAGAGAAATTCAAATTTTGTCTGGTTCCAGGCTTAGTTTGGACAATTAGTCCAAACTAATTGTAAGTTTATATTCGTTATGATAATCATGAATTTCATTGAATTTGGGTGTTAAAACGCGGAGTCAAACATTGGCGGCAAGTTGAATCAATTCCAGCCTGAAGAGTTCAGACAACGTTCAGTCTACTCATGTTCATCCCGGACACTCTGAGGAGCTGCATGGTGGAACCGGATATTTCAACTTATCTACAAGCTCCTTCCGTCGGACAGGTGCTTAGTTTTTCGAAATATTTCATTTATGTTTGTTAATCGCGTAAAAATAATTCGATTTTGCTATTTCGTGCATGTGTATTTGTCAAAGTTCCCTGCATTTGCTTCACTAATTGACAGTTTTTAAATATCAATAGCAAGATATTGTTGTTAGTTAAACTGGTAGTTTATAGTTATTTAGATAATATCTATAATTTCTTACATTGAAGGAAAACATCATAAAGTGATTATGTGAGTATACTTTAAACGCGTGTGTTTTGGTGTTCCGTCCTTATTTACTTAACTGATTCCTCCCATCTTGCAATATATTTTATGATATAGTGAGAAAAATGTTTGATTGAAAATGGACAAACCAGAAGATTCTAATATTATATCAATCAAAATTGCAATTATCTCAACTTAGTCTAATCAGAAAATTTTCTGGTTAGATCTACTAACATTCTAATTGAGATAATCGGAATTTTGATTGAATTATCTGATTTAATCAGAATTTTTTTATTTGTCCATTTTTAACCAAATATTTTATTCGGTGTACACACGTAATTTGTTACGATTTAGCTCCAATTATAATCTCCGCGTATTATGATTAATTGGAGCGACATAAACTTTATATGTTACATACATATATATTTTATATATTTATATATAAGCATACACGCACACATGCACATACGCGCGCGCGTATACGTTTGTATGCGTGTGTATACATATACATACACTACCAATTTCGTAAAAAATTCGCAAGAGATAAAAATCATTAATTTTCTTCACATAGAACTCTAAGAATTTTAAAAAAATTTTTTATCAATTTTTAGTACTGCAGTTTCTTATTTTTATCACCATAAGAAAATAAAAAATTCTGAAAAAAATTTGAAGATATTCTCAGAACTTTATAAGAAGAAAATAAACATTTTTTATCTCTTGCTGTTTTTTTTGTAAAGTTGATAGTATTTGAGTAAAAAAAATTGAAAATCAATGTTTAACGATTTTTAGCAATTAATATCTCATTAACCATTGCGAAAATTGTAAAAAGGTACAGGACTTTTCGACTCAGTCTAGTTTAGTCTATCGCTTTACCTGTTCAGGATAGATGATGCCAAATTTTAGGGACACCCTGTATATATTGAAATACAAATTTCTCTGAAATTTAACTAATCAGCTAAATCTCGTTGTTTGATAAAACATTTTAAAGTAAAAAGGAAAAAGAGGTATGATTACCAACGGGAATACAGAATTGCTTGATGTCACGTTGCATCGCGTCGCATCATTTCGAGGGCAAATCTAGTAAGCTAGGACAGGGGCTATTAATAACTGTTTAGGATACCGTACCTGGCTGCCGAGCGCGCGGTACCGTCCGCGTCTCGACGACCGGCGTCTCAGTGTCGTCGCGACGACCGACGTTACATTCGTCGTTCCGTCAGGTCGTATACGAGTTCGTGGAATTCGAAAGTCCTTCCACGTAATTGCGATCGACTTGTTTTTAATAGCCGAAGTGTTGATTCGAGCTCAAAAAAAGAAGTTATTTCGGCAGTCATTTTGTTATCTCCAACTAGATTTTATCGTATCAAAACTGAGGCACTTTAAAACTTATTCATCTAGTTACGCTTCGTCGTGATATTTTAACACCGAAATAGTGTAGTGCAACGTACTTCTCGAAAGAATATGAGAAGATTATACTATGCGCTTCATATAGTGCCAGATGCTTGACCGATATGAATTCTTGTTATTTGAATCTGAGTGGATATATCAATGTGTTAATTGTATATACATTTGGTTTCATCGATTGTTCGTTGTTATATTTTTTATGCCGATCGTTTCATTTTTGTCGTTTCTTTTCTATCGAATCGATACTCTCAACGCGTTATTTACCGTAGAGACATTGTGTAAACGATTTTCGAGGTTTCGTTACACACACACACACACACACACGCACACACACGCACACACACGCACACACACACACCACATATCACTAGCTGTTTATTACGTTTAGATAGAGATTTGAATTTTTTGTTTTTATGATTTCTGCAACCTGAAAAATTAACTTGATATTTTGGAATGTCAATTGTGATTCGTGAATTTTTTTGAACAAGTTGCGCCACGCAATATTGCGGGAGTAAAGACAGAAGAGAAGAAGGAGAAGGAGAAGAAGGAGGAGGAGAAAACGGTGGTGGCGGAAGAGAAGAAGGAGGAGAAGGTGAAGGACTCTAATTTGAGTTCGCAAATCGCTCGTACCTGACAATGGTACGTTTTCCGTGTGACCATCGTTTTCCGGGAGTGATTCACTTTGCGCTTCTTTTCGCTTGGCTGTTCATCGATTTTTGGCATGAATTTTTTTCGCTTAAGGAGTAACTTAGAGTAACAAAAAAGAGATAGATGAAATAGAAAAAAAAGAAAAAAAAGACAAGAGGACGCGTTGGAATTGTTTCCTTTAGCTTTTTCGTTTGTATATATAATTTCCTTAAATATATTCTAAAATTTGGCGCGTGTTCTTCCCGGTTTTTTAATCCCAACAGTAGTAATAACGAGATTGTTTTGTGTTTCTGATTTTTATCTGTTTTTGAAAATAAGTAACAACATTACATAGCAAATGAATGTGCATATAAATACGCGTCCATCGTACGTTTGTAAACCGTCCGTGAGTGACGGTCTCATGTCCCAGAGTTGAGTTTATTTTTCATTATTTTATTCGTATGTTTATTTTTTTGTTTACTTATTCATCCTCTTGTCTGATAATGGAATATGTTTGACAGGCGCTTATCCATTATCTGATGAGACGTCAAAAAAAAAGCGCGAATCATAGATGTATCTCTTCTCCTTCGATTTTTTCCCCTCTTTTTATTGCTTTGTCAAATATCTTAAGAATCAGACAAGATTATTAGAGCTTTCGACGTCTTAAAATTTAAAGTATGGCAAGTTTAGAAAAGCTCTTTCAAAACTGTAAGTAAAATTTAATAATGATGATTTGGGATTTTGTTTGAGAAAGGAACATTGTCCCGCTTTTAATGTTAGACACGTTGCTTCAAGAAGACAATCGTTTAACAAATATCAAAATGACTCTACATATGCGGTAACAATGGTCAGTAAAAGTTATGCGCGATATTATTGTACGAATTATTCAGAAAATGTAGAATATATGAACATAATTTACGGCGTTTACAAAAATGATTCTTCGACGGTGTAAGATTTTTGGTCAAAAGTGCGGATAAATATGTTTGTCAAATAATTGGAAAATACATAAGGAGGAAGAAGAGTGCGCGAGCGCGAATCGAAGAAGTTTTAGAGTTCAAAGGATTTTTGACTGTTGATTCTTGAGTGTGCTCAGCTGATTGCGTGGAAGATTTAAAGTTATAAGGAAGTTCGATCACTTCTTCTCGAGAATAGATGATTCTCAGTACTGATGACAGCTGTGAGCAATTCGCAACTGTGCCGTAGAGGAGTATTGGGATTTTCGCAATCATTACCCCGAGGATCCTTGTTTCTAATAACTGGACACTGACAGGAGGGACGGACAGACGGTAGTGTTACAGCGGCTACAGTGTTTGTGAATACTCGATGGTTTGTGTATGATGGTTTGTTTTTAGTAATATGTTTGTAGACAAATATTCAAGATATATAGATTCATAATATATAGATAATAATGAAAAGATTCTAATCTTTATAAATATGAGAGAGAGGGGGGAGGGAGGGGGG
>JAANIA010000071.1:2586981-2603112 GCA_017607525.1 Pseudoatta argentina
ATCAAAAGCTAGTTCTTTTCGATAGAAGGGTGTTCGTTTGCTCCTAAATTTAATTACTCAGCTGAAACGAGGGAGAGAAATACTTTTGAATTTTGACACAGGATTGCAAATGTTACGAAACAATTTCTCTTAAGGTGACTAATTGTCAAAAAGTAAAGCGAAAAAGTAAGTGATCGAAAGATATAATAATTTTATGTAACTGTTGATTTAATTTGATTGTTTTGCTAAAAGCGAGATATATATCTTCGTACATACGTCATTATTTGATTGCATTGCAACTTTTCAATCGCATAACATTTATATTTTGTAAGCGTAATAATGCTGCACAATATCAATTGCAGACAAAAATTCGGGAATAAAAGGGACATGGATGGATAATAATGAGAGATACGAGTCGGACTATGCGCGACGCGTTTGTCGTTTAATTTCGAGACAGGCCGCAGTACGATATCGACTACTTCACTTTGGGTGTAGGGCGCTGTGAGGGATTGAGACAAGCAAATAGCATGAGTAAGAGATAGGAAATCAGAGTGAAAGAAAGAGAACATAAACGATAGACGGATAGATGAGGATAAACTAAAGTAGAAGAGAGTACGGTGTAGTGCGGTGCGCCGTTTCCTGGAGCGTCGCTTGCAAGAGGAGAGAAGAGCGTACGTATGCGAGGAGAGTACATGTGTGTGTGTGCGCACGCCTGTGTAACTTTGGAAGGGAGTGGTGAATCGAAAGAGTTCTCTCATGCGAAAGGAGTAAAGCGATCGGAAGGATCTAGAGTGAGAGTGAGAGTAAGAATGAGTGAGCGAGCGTGTGCGCGCGAGTTATGTGTGTGTATGTATGTATGTATGTGAAGAGGCTAAAGAGGAGAAGCATCACATCCATGAGAAGTCCGCTATGTGAATGTCGCACACCGAGTTTTCGGCAATGGGAATGAGTTGGGAGAGGGTGGCACGGTCTGTCGGTTGGGGTGGTCGAATAATGGTGTTGGAGGACATAGACATGTAGCGCATACGCCGTCGCGACGGAGGCTGCGGCTACGTGGCGCCTACCAACCACCATCTATAATCTCTATGCAGATATCGATTTTCTACTGTATTTCCTAAATTTATGCAAACCAGTAGCGCACTACGTTTTCTACCGTACTACTTGTCACTCATATTGTCTCTTTTTCGGCTTGTTAATCGAAAATTATAAGTAACATAATGAATTCGGTTTGATAGATTTTATGTTTCGTAATTATTATTCGTCCAAAGGGAATAGTAACGTACCAATCGTCTGCGTTTGCGTTATTGCGAAATTAATCGCTTGAATGAAACAGACTGTTTTTCAACCAAAATTCTTGATAATATATCCTGTATTAAAATGAATTTCAATATATTTGTTGTTTTTTACATCGTCCGATTATCTGATGTATTATTGGATAATTTGTATAGGATAACTGTCTCAATTATTGTGCCTGTTAGTGTGGTTTTATATTTCGATAAATCACAAAGAAAACTAGCATGAATAAATAAGAAAAAATATTTTTTCTTGTTAAGTTAAATTATTAATGTATACGATACGAAGATAATATTTTATTTTTTGAATATTACAATATTTTAAATATTTTTCAAAAGATACGAGGAATTTATATGAATCCAGTAACGTACCGCAAGATTTTAAGCTTGTACGACAACACAACTTGAGGTGAAATGGTTACGTTGCCCGCGACTTCAAATGCGATGCCTTATTTCGTATTGATATATTAAAGAAAGATCTGGTTTCATTAATTGTAAATCTGCTAGATTCAACCAGTTATTTATTTGAATACCAGTATGTTTATTTGAATCAAAATTCTTGTAAGAATTACCAGAAGATCATTTTTTAATGAAATCTAATACTATTTGCTATCTCTTGTAAAAGTCATAGAGCAATCCTTATAGTATTATACTTTGAATTTTTAAAGATACATACTTTAATAACCTTAGTTTGTCTTTTATGTTTTATTAGTTAACATCAATAAAATGTGCAGCGTTGTTGCAAATACATAAAAAACAACTGACACTTGGAAAACAAATGCTCAGGGTTGGCAAGTAACGCGTTATTTGTAACGTCGTTACCGTTACAAGTTACTTTTTTCGGTAACGAATGTATGAATGACGTTACATTTTCTTCCGAGCAACGTTCATGGTAACGCAATTACATTTTTGGGATAACGGTAAAGATTTCACTAGTTACTTTCGTTCCTTTATTATCGTTACTTTATTTCTAACTACATAAAAATTTAGTCGTAACTATAGCCCTAGAAAACAGAAATGAAACATTAACGGTCTGATTGGTTGTCACGACGCCTTTTTTTCAATCACAGTTTACACGTATAGACTAACTCAGATATAATTTTTACAGTAATATATTAAATATATACAGTATATTTAATTCCTTAAAATAAAACTTTTTCTGTATCATATCTTACAAATTAAATATATGTATATATGTATATGTGCAATATAGGTATATATGCAGATTACAAACAATATTATTTTTTTATTGTAATATAATTTTACCCTTAGAGTATTCATGATGAGTTATTCGTATCTTGTTTCTCTTCTTCGAAATACTGCACCTGGCTAAATAATTCTTTCTACCCTTTCTTTTTTTTTAAATATTAGGACCTTGAATAAGTTCTCGCTGTTTTTTACAAAATAGAAACTTGTATTTAAAATATAAGGAAAACAAACATTTTATTTAAAGTATTGCCCATCACTAGAGACCACTTTCTCCCATCTTTCTGGCAGTACATGAATCCCGCGTCGGAAAATCGACATGTCTTTTGAGGCTATCCAAGAATCGATCCATTTTTGAGCTTCTTCGTAAGAATGAAAGCGCCGGTCAGCTAGGCCATGTGCCATCGAACGGAATAGGTGAAAATCGGAAGGAGCTATGTCAGGTGAATACGGCGGGTGGGGTAGAACTTCCCATTTAAGCGTTCCCAGGTAGGTTTTTACTGGTTTTGCAACATGAGGCCGAGCGTTGTCATGTAACAAAATCACTTTGTCATGTCTTTGCGCGTATAGCGGCCGTTTTTCTTTTAAGGCTCGACTCAAACGCATCAATTGAAGTCGATAGCGATCCCCCGTGATAGTCTCGTTCGGTTTAAGCAGTTCATAATAAATTACGCCCTGCTGATCCCACCAAATACAGAGAAGAAGCTTCGAGCCATGGATATTTGGTTTTGCGGACGATGTGGATGCATGGCCGGGCTTACCCCACGATTTTCTACGCTTTGGATTATCGTAGTGTATCCACTTTTCATCGCCAGTCACGATACGGTGCAAAAAACCTTTTCTTTTCTGCCGTTGAAGCAGTAGTTCACACGTGCCAAAACGTCGTTCGACGTCTCTCGGCTTCAATTCATACGGCACCCAATGTCCTTGCTTCTGGATCATTCCTAACCCTTTTAAACGTTTTGAAACAGTTGACTCATCAACTTGTAATATTTTTCCAAGTTCTGATAGCGTCTGAGATGGGTCTTCATCGAGTAATTGCTCTAATTCTTTGTCTTGAAATTTTTTCGGTGCGCCAGAACGTTCTTTATCCTCAAGTTCAAAATCATTATTTTTGAAGCGTCGAAACCAGTCTCTGCATGTCGTATCCGACAGAGCATTGTCACCATAAGTCTGAACAAGAATTCTATGCGCTTCAGCTGCAGATTTCTTTTGAATAAAGTAGTGTAATAAAATTCCCCGCAAATACACTTTATTCGGCACAAAAATAGACATTTTCAGAACTAATAAAAAATTACTTTGTTTACACTAAAGTGAACTATCACACACTGAAATGTGAAGTTAGATACAGTACTTCCTTGCATGTGCGTTACCATTCGAAATTCCATGCACGGAGTACTACTACTGCCATCAACAATTTCATTATTCCGCTCTCATAGAAGGCTTGGGGTTTAGAGGCGAAAAACCGGTCGAGGTACGTTTTCACAGCTGTCTGATCAGCGAACGATTTCCCGTTGAGGGAGTTTTGCAGGGACCGGAACAAGTGGTAGTCGGATGGCGCAAGGTCTGGTAAATACGGTGGGTGGGGCAAAACATCCCAGCCATTGCACTAATTTTTGCTGAGTGATTATTGCGGTGTTTGGTCTGGCGTTGTCATAGTGGAATATGACACCTTTGCGATTGACCAGTTCTGGACGTTTCTGTCGCAATGCTTGATTCAATTTTGTTAGCTGCGTGCAGTAGACCATCGAATCGATCGTTTTTCCCTGAGGAAGCAGCTCGTAAAACAGCACACCACGATGATCCCACTATATGGATAGCAAAATCTTCTTTGGATGCAGGCCGGCTTTCGGGATGGCATTCGGCGGCTCGCCAGCGGTTCCCCATGATCTCTTGCGCACTATGTTGTCATAGATGATCTACTTTTCGTCGCCAGTCACTATTCGTTTGAGAAACGGGTCGCTTTCGTGCTGCTTCAGAAGTGAATTGCAGATGGACATGCGGTTGGCCAGGTTCTCCTTGGTCAGATTGTGCGGTACCCAAACATCGAGGCGGGACACATAGCCAAGCTGTTGCAAATGCCTTTGAACGGTTCCATAACCTATTTTAAGTGTCTCCGCAATCTCTCGTACCTTTAGCGTCCGGTCTTGCTCAACCAGTGCCTTGATATCATTCGAATCAACCTCGGTGGGCCGACCGCTGCGGGGTCCATCTTCAAGATTCGTATCTCCGGAACGAAATTTGGCCAACCATTTCTGAGTGACGTTCTGTTAAGGCATCGTCCCCGTATATGCCGCATATTTTTCGGTGGGCTTCCGCAGCTCGCTTGCCTTTCTTGAAGTAATAAAGTAAAATATGTCGAAAATGCACCTTATTCTCCGGCATGTTCACAGGCCGGTAGCACAAACAAAACTAATGCCAATGAAACCAAATTTGAAAAGAGCGGACTGTCACCTTTCCAAAACATATTTGGATTAACTGGAGATATTCGGAAAAAATTTGCACTACTAACAAAAACCGAACGAATATATGGATCCACCCAATATATATATTAAGTGTTAAACATATAATTTAAAGATATCTTATTAAAAGTAATACAAAAATATAATTTATTTAAGTACAAAAATTATAAAAAATGCAATATATTATGTGATATGAGCAGCATTTATTTCATTCATAAAATAACGCACAATGTTTATTATGGGCATATATTTTTTGAGTTCTATTTCTCTAATAAAAAATAAAATTTTCACATCATTTTTACATTTACCGAATAAAATCTGCATACAATATTCTATTGGTGTTAAGAAAAAAAAGTAACGAAAAAGTAACGATTCGTTATATTTTGAGTAACGATAGCGGTAACGAGTTACTTTTCTAAATCAATAGCAAGTAACGAGAATGAGTTATTTTTTAGGAAAAAGAACGGTAACGGTAACGAATTATTTTTATGAAGTAACGTTGCCAACCCTGCGTCTTCAAGCCCAATAATTTTGGGAATGGTAAAGAATACACTAGCAGTTTTTTTTTGTAAGAGATTTAGTACTGAAGAATACTGAAACTTTTATTTATATTCAGTATTGCCCGAATGCAGTAGATACACAACATCATGCACCACATAATTCACATAAAATAAAATTACATGAAATAAAATAAAAGACACAGAATCTTACTATTATAAAAATTATAAGATATTGATCTTCGGTGTTTTGTGTACAGAGCAATACTGAATATAAATAGAAGTTTCAATATTCTTCAGTACTGAATCTCTTATGGAACAAAAAAAAAACTGTTAGCGTATGGTAGTGCATAGTAGCAACACTATTAACATTTAATAGTGTTACTGCTGATATGTAGTGGTGTCACTGTTAAACCAGTGCTACTAGCGTTTAACACTATTGCAATACTGCAACTATAATGTACATTATTTTTAGTAATGTCACTACTGCAGTAATCTTTAACATTATTAGAACTAACAGTAATACTAGTAGTCCTATTCAGCACTACTGCAGTAGATACTACTATTGTCACTACCAATGTATGTACTACTTGTGTTCGCTGCTATAGTGACATTAACAGTGTTCATCACTAGTAGTGATATTATTAATATTTAGATCTACTGTAATTCTTATTATAAGGAAGAGTGGAGTAAATCGAATCTATTTGCAGCTTTTGCTTTCTACAAAGCGTAAATAAAGTCCGATCATAAAACCGAAGGTACTGTTAGAAAGATTATTTAATTCCCTTCATTTTTGCTTAAGATTATTTTGACGCACCTATCATCTGTGTTAAACTATTATGGGAAATGTAAAAATGCTTTTTCTGATCCGGAATTGAAATCATTGGTTCCAAATCGGACACTCCTATTTTTATGGATTTTTAGGTAGAATTTTAAAATATTTTAATGTATTTTTGTTAAGTATTGAATAAAAATGAATAATTTAAGTCAAAGATAAAAATTTTATTTAGAAAAAAAATGATAGTTTATATTTTATCAGAATTAAAATCAATAAAACTCAATTAATCTGAGTTTGATGACTCATGACATTTTACTGATTTAATTCCTTGGATTAAGATCTGGTCGACCGATCACCAGTATTACAACCAAGCTTATAAGTCTTTTATACTGTTCGATTTGGTCACGGGTCCTTTCGAACTTTGGATAAAATTTTACAATAAATAAACCGCAAAAATGCTTACAAAGCTTGATATTTTTGAATTCTACATTCTTTATTATCTTAAATCAATTACTTTTAAAATGTATAAATTTTTTAAATAATGATTTACAAAGATTTCCTTTTTTAAAAAAAATTTTCGCACGATAGCTGAAAATACATATTTGTGTCTATTCTATGAATGTTATGACAGAGAACTGCCAAAAACTTCCGTAGGTCCCATATGTTCGTGGCAATTGAATAATTAGCGTGCACAAATATATGAGAGAGGTGTAACAGAGGCCTAACGTAAAAAGAAAAAGTAATTAATATTAATTGTCATTGATATCTGCATACTATATATTGACAAGTCAGGTTGTGAACGACTGTCTTCCGATCAATTCTTAGTCTAACATTACTATATTATAAACCAAACAGGTACGTCAAATATGTTGCTGCGCTTTCTCATTTTAATGTATTGTTACACTTTATATGCTTTCGTACTTTAAGTCTATTATAATTGTAAGAAATTCCCATACATCAGTTTTAAAGGATGTCCAAAGGACGTCTACATCATAAGGATGTTTTTAAGATGCCGCTAGGAGAATTGTGTTCTATGGGATTTTTTAAATAAAGATGCTTAAAAAATTATTTTGATTTCACTTCTTTTTTTATAATATTATAATATTTTTGATTTTTTTTTACAAAATACACTTGACGTCTTTTTTTTACACTTTTAATTTTTATTTCTGTGGATTTTACGAATTTTTGCTAAGTTTTTTTTGTTATTAGTAATAATACATTTTGTATTCATATTCAAAAGATAATATTATAATAATGACGATATAGGTAATAATAAAAATAACTTAAAGGTAATAATAAAAATAAATCAATAAAATATTTGAAAATAGTTAAAGAAGTTATGATGTTTTTCTAGTAAGTACAATATTTATCTTACTGTGGCACTCACTCTTTAGTGATTTTGGCGGTAATTAATGCGAAGTGCTATTGCACATTTTAAACATGACAACATGTTTAATGTAACTTTTTTGGCATTTTGTTGTGAAAAAGTATAGAAAGGATTCGGAAAAAGTGTCAAAAGTGTGGGAAAGTGAATAAGTAACATAGATGACGAGCAGATAGATGACGTAGATAGATAATAAACAGGTAAATAAATTATGTACATAGATAAATACGTAATATCGGATGATGAATAGATAACATTGACAAGTGGATAGATGACATCGATAGGTCCTCAAATAATATTTTGCCGGAATTTTGCTAAAATTTGCTAAAAATATTGTGAGTAATTTGCCAACAAAGTGAGTTCTCATTTGATGCAATATTGCAAGCAAAGAAATACAACGAAAAGAAATACACGAATTGAGTAGAGTAATTTTACAGTCAATTTTGCGGCTACAATTGTAATAAAAAGTGTTTGATTATGACAATATTTCGTTTAAATTGACGCAATTTTGCGTATCAAAAGTACAAATGTTAATTTGGCAAAATTATGGCAATATGCCACAAATATTATATATTATTAATTGCTGATATATGTCCGCAATTTGCTGGCAACATATAAATAAAATTTTAGTTTTTGCCATTATCATGACAACATTACGACAACAAGTCAGTTAATAAATTACAGTGCTTTGCTTTTGCATGAAATATTATCTGAGTCAATAACTTTCAATTTACTAACATAAATAAGTAGATATGTAAATAAATAATGTACGCAGACAGATAAGATGCGGAAGAGATGCGGAACATGTTCCGAAACGCTGCGAAAAAGTACGGAAGAAATGCGGAAGATGTGCGAAAGAGGTGTAGAAGTGGTGCGGAAAAGATGTGGAAAATGTGTAAAAGAATAGCGGAAACAGTGAGAAGAAATGCGAAGAGGTAAAAAAAATGCAAAATTATTGCGAGAGGGGGTATGAGAGAAGTGTGGTAGAGATGTAGAAAAAATGCAAAAAAGTACATGACAGCCCGTAAAAAATTCTCTACGTATAAT
Source organism: Pseudoatta argentina (assembly GCA_017607525.1). Lineage (NCBI taxonomy): Eukaryota > Metazoa > Arthropoda > Insecta > Hymenoptera > Formicidae > Pseudoatta > Pseudoatta argentina. The sequence continues at coordinate 2,595,627 of JAANIA010000071.1, forward strand.
TATATACAAAGTTACACATAATTGTGTATGAGCAATTTTTTTATATTTCTTCAAACTTGTTTTTTTTCTAAAACGAACATTGTAAAAATTATCCCTTTAATTATTTTATATGTTTTCACATTACTATTATTATTTCTGTTACACTAAAAAGTAATTTTACAAAAAAAAAGAGGGATGTATGCACATATAATATATGGACATATTTTATATTTTATATATGATTGTACATGTTTATGAATCTTTATATATATATATTTAAACATATTTAAAAATTGTTAATGGATGACAATTTCAAATTAATGTCACTAGATTGTATCTCTCTTGACTAACATTCTATTAGACATGGCTATCGATTATGTGAATAAAAATTGGAAATTTTTAAATCTCTTTTTTTAAATCTTCAAAAAATGTGACTTACCTAAGACAGAGTTCCTGATTGCGCGATAATCCGGTTCATACTAGATTCAACATATTTCATATTCGACAATTTATAAATTTCGGCATGTCCATGGGGTTTCCGTTGTCGCCCATCATTACAGACCTAGTAATGCAAAAATGAGAGAAAACGTCATTGTTGTCTTACAATAGTCAGTTTTTTTTCTATTATTCGGTTCGTTGATGATCTATTTTCTGCTGTTTCTTCTTCTGAAATTAATTCGTTTTGATTGTTTTAATTATTTTTACTCACGCCTCCCATTCACGTTATAAGTAGGCTCATTAGTAGATTCATTATAGATTGACAAAATGACTCGATAAGAACAATGTAGTATACAAAATCATATGCAACAATTGTGATGCATTATATATCGGACAAACGGGTAGACAACTTAAAACTAGAATTAAAGAACACTGCAATCATATTCATTGGAATACATCTACCTGTTCTGTAATCACTGAATATAGAATGTAGATGACACATGATTTTGACTGGAACAACATTCAGATACTAGAACCGTGTTACAATAAATGCTTAATTTCCGAGATGTTAAATATCAAAAAGCAGAAAAACAGTCTCAATATTCAAACAGATATCGAGGGTCTTCACAAAGCGTATTCATCTATTATAAACAAAATTTGACATTGTTCTTATCGAGTCATTTTGTCAATCTATTGATCGTTCCTCAGATAGTGACAATCTGTTGTACCGCTAACATAACGTTCAAATAATTTCTTTGGATGATTTGATCTTCGCACAAAATTAATTTTGTTATCATAGTAGGCTGCTGGAAAAGTTTCTGCAAATAACGAAAAAAAAACATGTAAAATTCGGTAAATGCTTTATTGTTTTTCGAAGTATTCGCGTTTAAGATCGACATTTTTGCGTACGCTCTAACCAATTTTTGAAGCATTTTTTCTACTCTGAGGGTGTAACCTCAGAAATCAGTATACGAAATGTTTCAACAGCTGCTTCAGGCGACTCAAATCGCTCACCACGCATCTTCTTTTTAATGTTTGGAAACAAAAAGAAGTCATTAGGTAATAAATCAGGTGAATACGGACAATGATTTATCAATTCGACATTTTTACTGGACAAAAAATTAACGATTTGACGTGCTGTGTGACAGCTAGCGTTGTCATGATGAAGGATGATGCGATTTCGGTTTGTTCTACGCAATTCATTTATGACTTCTGGCAAACAAATTGTTGTATACCAATCAGTATTTACAGTCCTTCGATCCTTTAAAGCCACGGTTGCCACATGTCCGGTATAACTGAAGAAACAAGCAATCATTTGCTTGGCAGCACTGCGTGGGCGAACAACTTTTGTTGGTTTCGGTTCATTTTGAAATATCCAAACAGTGGATTGTTGTTTACTTTCGGGCTCATACGAATAGATCCAGGTTTCGTTCCCAGTACGATGTTGTAGACCAAATTTGACCGACCTCAGTTGAATTTCTTGAGCATTTCTTTGCTCCATTTAACACGAACCTGTTTGAGCTTCGGCCAATTATGTGGGATCCAATGACTGCAAAGTTTCTGTACACTCAAGTGATCATGCAAAATCGTATGTATTGCTTTCATGTCAATGTCTAAGGATGCCTGAATCTCGCGGTATGTCTCGCTCAATCATTTCACGCATAGCATCAACATTAGTAGCAACAACAGATGTGGATGGACGACCTTCACGGAATTCGTCACAAAGAAAGATACACGCTAGAATTCGGCAAACAAATTATAAACAGTCCTATTGGATGATGCTTCATCCACAAAAGCCAAATGAAGTCGATCGATGCATTGTTTCGAAGTTAGATTACATTTGTAATCGTAAAAAATCATTGCCCGAAAATTTTCACGCGAAATTTCCATTTTCTCACAAAATAACTTCTTTTAAAATACTAAACAAAACTAGTGGGCTTGAATACAAACTGTCAAAATCACTGAATTATAGGTTAAAAAACATCTAATTTTACGGATATGATAGTAGCAGAACATTGGCGCCACTGAAAGTATTAGAAACTTTTCAGCAGCAACTTAGCAGCCTACGTACTAACTGTGAAGTACGAGGGCAAGTCAATAAGTTTTTAGGAAAATGAAATACATTTTTTTTGATCGATTCATTTTTATTTCTCAACATAGTCTCCTTTCAGCTCGATACACTTGATCCAACGATTCTCCAACTTTTTTAATAATATGATTCGAATAATATGATTTGTCCAATCCTTCAAAACAAGCCTCTGTTTCGGCGATGAGCTGCTCTTTGGTGGTGAATCTCTTTTCTCCGAACCATTTCTTCAGGTTTGGAAACAGGAAATAGTCAGGGGGCTAAATCTGGCGAATATGCTGGATGGAGAAGCAATTCATAGCGGAATTCGTTGAATTTGGCCATCGGTGCCGGGCACGTGTGAACCCGTGCATTATCTTGATGGAAGAGCTTTCTTCTTCGCCAAATGGGGACGTTTTTTGTTTAAAATATTGTTGAAACGGTCCAATAAGGCTGTATAGTAATCGCTATAGATCGTTTGTTTCGACAGAAGGTAATCGATATGAATAATCACGACGGCCCATACTTGAGCGGTGGCGGTGGCGACGCGCAGGAAGGAGAAAGGAGCGTTTCGTCGCCGCTCGAATATGGATCGTCCTACGAATTCGCGCGGCGCGGCTTAACCGCATATTGGCTTAGACGTTTCCTTTTTTAATTCGAAAACTACAGCGAGTATCTCAAAATGGTATAAGAGTTTTTTGTTCCCTTTGATCCATTCTTCGCCCCCAATGTGGTCTCGACTCATCTTAAGAGACACCCTGTATACAGTCGCAAACGCTGGTGCAGATGTGCTATGAACATTATCCAACTCGGCTTTGATTTCTTTCGGCGTTAAACCTTTCATATGTAAATATTTGATTACTGCAAGAAACTCGTTTTTTCCATTTTGCAAAAAATACAAAGGTTGTTCGTTTTAATCGTCTAGAGAAATGAAACTACGCGATGAATTTCTCTCAAAATTTGACATAATCAGCTAATTGACGTAATCAGCTGAAAGATGCTATTTGTCAAAAAGTAATGTGACTGCGAGTGCCCTCTGACAGATTTTCTAAGAACTTATTGACTTGCGTATATTTATCGTCACTATCTGACTGACGTATTTTTCATTATATTCTATACAATTTTACACAATGATTTGGACGCAGTATTTATCCCACGAAACGATAACTGCGATCATGGTGAGTGTTTCATCGAGATGTTGTGCTTACTTTTTACAGAATATAAAAAAGATAATTCTAAAAGATTTTTCTAAAAATTTTATTTTATCAAGTTATTTATTTATTTATTGATGAACGAATTTGTCTTTTTGATCAGAATATCATGAAATTCTTTAACAATCGATCATCAAATCGTTTGTGAGTAACTGACGTCTTCTACGTAATGTTCATCGAGATCGCTACATAAATTGAAACATTACATCATGATTTTTATCTCTTTAACAATGGTAAGGTAAATTAATATAAGGTGTGAAGATGATCATATCTGAAGATGACTCAATATAAGAGCTGAAACATGTAATGATATCTCTGTTTATTTTTATACGTTTACATTTAAAAAAATCGATTCTTATTTGCCTGTTTTATCGTTATATTGTTATACATATTCATGTATGAAAAATTTTTTACTGAGAGATACGGGAGAGATATGAAAAAGGTGCGAGAGCTGCGAAAAAAATGCATAAGAAGTGTAGGAAAAATGCAGAAAATAAATACAAAAAAGTGCAGAAGAGGTGCAGAAGAAGATATAGAAAAAGTGTATAAAGTGCAGAAAAGTGGATAGTATAAATAATATAAATAGATAGAAATAAATAAAATATATAGATAGGTAAATAGGCTATAAACATATATAGATAAATAGATAATGTGTATAAGTAAATAGATAACGCAGATAAGCAGATAAATAACATAATTAGGTATATATAAGTATAATGACAAGTCTGTTCATTTATTGCTGAAATTATTGCTAATGATGCAATACATACTTTATTTCGATGTTTATTAATAGTTCATGAGCATTCATGCCTGCTGCAATGCTATTTAGCTTCGAGCTGTATATATAGCAAGAGATTTTTTTATATATGGTTCATATATATATGGTTCATATATAGCTATATACAGGATATCCCATAATTCATTCGACAATGCTCATGGGCAGATAGAGCGGACTGAATCGAAAAGTTCTCTACCATTTTACAATTTTTGCAAGTTAGTTATATTAATAGCAAGATATATATTTACTAAAAATCGCAGAATATATTGATTTTTAATAATTTTTTACTCAAATATTATCAACTTTACAGAAAAACAAGAGACAAAAATTGTTTACTTTTTTCTCATAACGTTCTAAGAATTTTTTCAGAATTTTTTAATACCGTATTTTCTCATGTTGTAAAAAGAAGAAAATGTAGTACTAAAAAGATGATTTGATAAAAAATTCTGAAAAAAATTTTTAGAGTTTTATGAGAAGAAAATAAATAATTTTTGTCTGTTACTGTTTTTTTGTAAACTTGATAGTATTTAAGTCAAAATTATTAAAGATCAATTTTTGGCAATTTTTAGTAATTAATATTAGAGATACATCGGATATCCGGAAAGTATCCGGTATCTGGCATTATCCGGCACTTTTTTACTATCTGACCGGATAGTCGGATTAGTATCCGGGAATATATTCGTTGAAATTTAATATCATTAAATTGATTTTTTCTTATACAAATGTTCTAGAAATAAGTATGCATATTTATGGTTTCTTATACATTGCATTGTCGTGAAAAAGCAACACTTTTCTCGATAATTTTCCAGGACGCTTTCGTTTAATGGCACTTTTAAGTTTATTTAGCACTTCACAGTAACGATCTGCATTTATCGTGGTACCGGATTCAAGAAAATCAATCAATGCACGGCCTCATTCAGCAAAAAAAACACAAATCTTACTGGAAAAATTCAAATGGGAAATTTTTGATCACCCACCCTACTCTCCAGATCTCGCACCAAGTGACTTTTATCTTTTTCCTAAGTTAAAGGAAAGTTTGGGTGGCCATCACTTCAATTCAAATGATGAAGTGAAAGACTTTGTTAAATTATTCTTTAAAAAACAGGGCACGGATTTTTATAAACTAGGTTTGTCAAAGCTTCAGAACAGATATAAAAAATGTATTCAAGTCCAAGGGGACTATGTAGAAAAATAGTTTATAAGTCAAACAATAAATACATATGTTACTTTAACCTAAAAATTGTGTTTTGCTTTTTTCCCGGAGCAGGGAAACTTACTTTTTGAACACCCCTCGTACATTGTCGGATAAATTACGGGACATCCTGTATATAACCATATAAAAAGTATATAATTGTATATAATTTCCCAGTCAGAAATGATAATGGAATCGACATCGAATTGACGTCGATTCGATGTCGATTCCATTATCATTTCTAATTGAGTTATTATATAATTACAAGGTGACCATTAGGATTATGTTGAAAACTGTTATATCTTCCTTTTTCGTTTGTTTTTCTGATTAAGGTTGAATACTTGTCAATTTCATTTGAGCTTTTGTTGTATCAGCCAGTTTATGAATGTCTATAGCATGAATGCATTAACAATCAAAGGGAAAAAATAAGAAAAATTTCTTTGAAAAAAATTAAGAAAAATTTCTTTGAAAAAAAGTATTTATTATAAATTACCTTTATTTACCTACATTAATATTTAAAGAAATAATTGTTTTTTTTAAAGGAATTTTTTTAAATTTCTGAATATTTAAGTTTAAATAAATTTGTAAAAGATATTAACGTGGATGAATAGAGGTAATTTTATTATAAAACTTTTGTACAAAATATTTTTTGGTATCTTGAATGGTTTCAAGCTAGATATAAAAAAATATAATAATAAAAAATCGCTTTATCTATAAAGAATGACTTAATCTCTTAAAATCATGTTTTTCCGCATTAATTAATATTTTTTAATTCGTCTACTTAAGTAGCCTACATGTATACAAAGTTTCATTGAAATCATATGAAGTTTCAGAAAATCAAAATTGGATGCTTTGCGAAGTTTGTCTTGTAAGTGTACTTTGTTAAATCATTCATTGAAGAGAAAATTTATTTTTTCGATTTTTAATTTTACCGTCATAACTCCCATAAAAAATTTTTTTTCAGATATAATGTTTTGCGAAATTCATTCTTACATTACTATTAACTTATGGTAAAATTTTAACCAGTGCGAGGCAGCATACGTATACTTATTACTTGCTACGCTCATTATATCAAAATTTAACTTAAAGTAAGTGTAACTTAAAGTAAGCATAATTCTGTAAAAATGGTCGCATTTAAAAGATTTTTTTCATTTTCAAGGGTAAAGTTTGTACTTTAAGAAGTTTTCGATAAATTTTTAATTTATCTTTATTTCCACTTACCATCTTTTCTAAAGTAAGGACGTGTTACATCTTCAAAATTACATAGTTTAACGCTATGGGGGGGGGGGGGGCAATGAATTTTTTTCGCAAATATCATGATAATCACGGTAAAATATGGATTTTTTTTGCAAAGTGAAAAATAAAGCTTTGGATGACTTTTTGTTGCCGAAATACGGTACAAAGTTAGCTATGCATCTTTGTTCTACCTGTAACATAAATATACTCTTATATTAATTAGCACTGACCGATATGCATCAAAAAGAAGTTGCTGCTCGGCTTTTGCACATTATATGCATACATGCATATATGTATATGTGTTTGCGTGGACGTTGCGAATGACGCGTGAGTACGTTTACACTTCAAAATCTTGTACTCAATTGTCTTTGAATGATTTCTTGCAAACACATGTATATTGATACAAGCTTTAATTGTAATCTGAGAAATTTTTTATCATATTCGGTGCTGCTTCTAGTTTCTAAAGATTCATTAGCAGTCTTTCTAAACTTTACAACTTTTTTCCATCATTTCACACATACGAATGATAACGAGTAAGTAAATTTAAATTAAAATAAGTTTAAACTGAAGTAAGCACTACCGCAAGT